>VZDJ01000058.1:1878851-2108492 GCA_008694505.1 Cyanoderma ruficeps | reverse complement strand
GGGGTGTCTGTCGGTGTGCGGGGTGTGTGTCTGTGTGTCCGGGGCGTGTGTCTGTGTGTGTGGGCTGTGTGTCGCCGTGTGCGTGTGCGGGGCGGGTGTCTCCGCGCGAGGGGCGGCGTGTGCCCGTGATCGGGTGCGGGGGGCGCGGCGTGTGCCCGGGCTCTCGGCTCCGCTCCGCTCGGCTCCTCTCCGCTCCGCCGGGCTCCGCTCGGCTCGCCTGGGGCCCGGCTGCCTCCAAGGGACGTGCGGAGGAGGCGGGAGCATCTCGGGGAGCTCCCGGCGGGGTTTTTGGGGAGGCGGGTCGCAGCCCTGCCCGCCGCTGCCGCCGGGGCTCGGAGCGCGATGCGGCGGCCGCCCTGCCCTGCCCGCCGGCGGCGCGGAGCCGCGGGGCCGCGGGCAGCGGCGTAGGGACCGGCCGGGCAGCGGGCGGGCGGAATGGGGGCGGCCGCGCCCCGCGGCTCCGGGCGCCCGGCGGATCGCGGATGAGCCCCGGGCCCGCGGGCACCCCGGCGGGTACCGCCTGACGGAGCGGCGCGGAGGTGAGCGGGGACGGGCCGGCGCCGGGCGGGGGGACGGGACCGAGAGCCCCGCGGTCACTCCGGGAACTTGGAGCCCCGAGCCCTGGGGCGCCAGGCACGGGTGGTCGGGGCCGCTCCGTGGCAGCATCCCCCGGGGCCACCGGCACCCGCCTGCCCCGGCGTGGAGCGCTGCTCCCGCTGAAGTTGCCGGCGGCGGGGCCGGGCGGGATGCGGGACCGGGAGGGATGAAGGACCGGGAGGGATGCGGAGCCGGACGGGAGGGATGCAGGGCCGGGAGGGATGCGGGACTGGACGGGATGCGGGGCCGGGAGGGATGCGGGGTCGGCCGGGAGGGATGCGGGACTGGACGGGATGGGTGGCCTCGCTCCCCCACGGGAGTTGTCCGCAGCATCGGGACTCGCATCCCGGGGGACGGTGCTGGATTTTGGCTGCCCTTGCCCGAAATGACAGCACGCGCCGAGCACCTGCATCCTCGCGAAGCGGGTTAAACGCCGGTTTAAATTGTTACTCATTCGGGCGGCCCTTGACCTGGCTGGGAGTCGTCTGGGTGACCCACGTGCCCTCAGCATGGGAAAGGTGACAGTGATACCGGAGGGGTGTTCTCTGCTGTGATGCTTGCAGGAGAAAAATGCCTTTTTTATCAACCCCTCTTTGAACTACCAGGCATCTCGCAGTTTATAGTGTATCAAATTCCGCAGGGGGGGAAAAAAAAAAAAAGAAGAAAAAAGGGCTGATTTTCAAGACTCTTCATAAGTTCATTTGTTTACTATGGAGCCGTGACTTCAGTGGTCTCTTTGGTATAAAAACATTCTGCTTGTGTGATATTTTTGGTGGCATTGACAACAGATTTGTTAGTCATGGTTATGAATATGGTAATGTGCGAGTCTCCTATTAAATTCTCCATGCTCTAAGGTAACATGGTTGAACAGTCACGTACCAAGTCTTGCATTCCCGAGCAGCACCACTTTGAATTCCCAGCCTGTCTGATCACTTCTTCTTAACTTTTCCACCGTATTGTAAAAAAAATATTTGATCTTTCTGCCGGTCAGATGTAAACCTCGTAAGTTTTGTGCCCGGTGCATCTCCGTGCAAAGGAGCTTATGTAATGCAGTGCCCTGTGCGGAATGCCAGAGGTGATCGAGGAGCACGGAATACCCCGAGTGTGAAGGGACACACCGGGATCAAAGCTGGGAGGAAAGATTTTTGGGAAGTGGGATTGTCTTTGTGGTGTGTGTGCCTGTCCCCGCGGGAGAGCCGAGCAGGGCTTTTCTGTTCAGAGGACATCCTGCCTGCTCCCAGGCAAGGCTCTCACTCCTCTTCGATGCTGATTGCCTTCTCCTTAATGATGGCATATCCTGTGTCACTGCTTCCCAGGGCTCCGTGAAGCTGCTCAGAAGCCCTTTGAGAACACTTTTCAGCCAGGCAGGTACTGTGTAAATGCAAATTGCTGTATTGCTGCTTTAAAAATGCTTTTCAGAAGTCAAAGAAGGTATCTTCAGGCAGCTGATCGGAACTCGTAGCCAAATGCCTAATATAGCCAAATTTCCTGTTCAGGGAGCTCCAAAGCAGACTAAAGGAACTGGGATTTTGACTAATAGTCCTTTGTAAAGAAGTCTAGTGTTTTTTTCTGGGGAAAAGGCAGAAAAGCACCCCCCACCTGGGTGTTATCAGATGTGTCACTCCTGTTCAGGCCAGGAGTATTCGCTCCCAGTTTCGTCAACAATTATCAGCTGAAGAAATGCTTCAGCCCCAGACCCTTCAGTGGATGAAGACATGAAGGTTCTTCCCCTGACCAGGACACCCCCTGGCCCGCTGTGAGCCCCCTGCTCTCTGTGGTGGGGCTTTGCTGTTCCATCTGGTTGTACTTTTGCTCTCAGGAGCAGCCGGGATCAATACACTGTCAGCTAGGTGCAAGTCCTCCTAGGCAAGAACTGTACCTCAGATACTGCCACAGAGCACACTTCTAGAATTAAAAGTAAAGGAAAAGGTCCAGGTGCTGGGTTTGGTTTAGTTTTGGTTTTTTTCTTGTAAAGTGGGGAAGAGAAACTAGATGGAAAAGGACTTGAGCTTGAGACTAACCTTTGATCAGTCTTAATGTATCTTGCAAGTGCATAGAACATTAACAGAATTCCTTATTTTTATTACTGGGCATCTGAGAGAATGATTTCTGTTTTAATGCGCGTCGCTTTCACTGTAGTGTATTGAAATCTCATTGGTTTTGTGATATGTTTTTTAAAAGGTGTTGTTACTTTTCATAACCTCCTTCTGCTTTGGTAGAATCTCTGAATAGCTTCTAGAATTGCATTAAAGGTAATGCAAAGCTCGGAAATTCTTTGATCAGCTTGCTTTCTGTAAAGATTTATTTCAGGCAGCCTTAAAAAAAAATCTTTGGAATGTCAGTTCTGAGGTCTTTTCATGTTGTGGATTTAATAGACAAGGTACTGTCAGCTGAGCTATGAGTCTTGCTAAGAATATGATTACGTTGTTTTTTGAGAGATGTAGTTCTTGAAAACATACCTTGGAGAAGAAAATTCACAATAGCTATGTGCAAATAATTTTTTTTTTCTGCAACAGATGGAAGAGCAGTCAAGGGTGGCTAAAATTAGTTTGAAACAGAATAGATTATTCCTACTAGTACAGTAGTATAATTTGTACGAAATGAGCCAAATCCTACTAATTGTTACACTGTAACTGGTGTAAATATAGAGTAATTTATTTGCCTGGATTTTCTCCTTCTTTATGAAGAAATGCAGAACACTGGGGATTATGAAGCTGTTGGATTTTGACCTGCTTGCAAAAGTCAGCTTTTCCTGAAACCCAGTGGCAGAATATGGCCCCCCACTCTCATCTTGACAACAGCATAATATTCACTCCCTGAGACTCCAGTTCCAAATTTGCTGTAATGTGATTGTGGGTAGAGGGTTGCTGAATGACTCAGATGAATGTAGCTCAGAGTAAACAAACATGTAAATCATTTCTGGCTAGAGACAGAGAAAGGAAAACATGAGAAGAGCAGAAAAAAGCCAACCTGCAGGATGAGACATTCATAAAGTCATGTTTAGAAGGGATCATCAAGTTCAGCACCGAGTGCAGCCATCAAAAACTGGGGGCTGGATTTGCCAGAGTCTTTTATGTCTGGCAGTGAGAGGCACCTGTGTGGAGTGAGTGCCTGAATGCAGGTATTGCACATGAGCAGAGTTCTGACAGCCTGGTACACAGGGGGGCAGCTTCATCTCAGCACCCGCATTTGGCACATTTCAGAGGGTGAGAGCTGGAAGTGCTGCCTGTCCCAGAGAGACAGGGTGCTGCCAGGGATGGATGTTACCCTCTACAGTGTACAATTTGGGGGAAAAAAAAATAGCACAAGCTAGCAAATAATTCCTGAAAGTTTCTGAAGCCGAAATCCTGGTGAGCAATATGAATAACTGCAGAAGGGTCCAGACCCAGTGTGTGGTTCAGATTAAGAAGTACCAGAGCAGGTCAGTGGTTTTCAAACAGCTGTGGGTTTCTTAACTAGACAAGCACTAAATCAGGGCAAGGCAAAGGCTGCTCTCAGTCGATTTTCCTGCCAAGGGAGATGGCCAGTAAGCACAAATCACTGCAACACAGCATCTTGCCAGCCAACTCCTCTTGGATGGCCAGGCCCAGTGCAGTTAGAGCTCAGGGGAGGATGGAGCTGTCCCTGTGGGAGGGAGCTGCAGTGGCTGCAGAGCTGGGGCAGGGCTGTTGTTCCTCTCAGCTGTCTGAGCGATTCCGCTTCACTGTGCTTTCAGGGTAAGTTAGGTTAAGTTCCCTCTTGGGGAAGCAAGAACTGTGCTGGCATCCAGAGTTGAAACGAGGAGAGCTGGGGCTGGTCCCCTCCTGCTGCTGCATGAGGATCAGTTCCCTGCAGCTCTGCCTCCCTGCTGGATAACCTGCCTCGTGTTCTGGCTGTTATCGTCATGGTAGAGAGGCTGCTGTGTTGTTGTGTGGAGTTCTTCAGCATAAAAGTTGTGCTCTTCCTGAGGTTTCTTGCCTTGGAAAGCAGTGAGTAGTCCCTAAGTGAAGTGTGGCTGTAGGTATGGCATCCCTGCAGTGTTTTCTGCGAGGTGATGGCTGGGAAAGGGAGGAACTGGAGGCACAAGGAGTATTTCTCTCTGCGTGTGGGTAACAGGTAGACTTGGGCCCTCAATTTCTGCATTTTTTTATTTCCTTTAGAGCACATCAGGTTTTATGTGGTGTTGGTCACCGTGGCCATGACAGGAGACTTGACTTAGGCAGCAGGATGGTCTCTGCTCATGGGAATGATGGGTGTTATCTCATTAGACACGTATTATTATTTATTCTCAGCTCAGTCTCTGGATTCGAGCCAGGAAGCTGCTTTGTCCTTATTCCCTTCTCCCTTCTCTCCCCCTCTCTCCCTCTTCACGTGCAGTGAACATGTTCCAATGAGAACTGAAGCAATTTCCTGGCCCCTCTCACGTGTCCTGCATCCCTTTTTTCATCCTTAGAGAGCATTCTGATTCACTGTTTGGGCAAGACTGGCTTAAGCACCTGAATAGAGTCAGACAGGTTCCCTATCATGTCTGCTAATTAAATTGTAATGCTCGTTACCACAGGATACTGTGGAGGGCAAAAGCATAAGCAGGTTGAAAAACACGAGGCGAGTTCACAAGGCACAGAGAGAGGACAGGAAGGATGAAGGTCTGGGTGTAACCTCTGGCTCCCTGGAATTGCCAGATGCAGGGAGAGTGCAGAAGGGCACCCGGAGTGCTGCCCATCGCCAGAGATGGCATCCTGGGATGGAAGGAGCATGGATTGAATCCACTCCTGTGTTCTCCCAGCTCTGACACGCACATCTTGCTAAAACAGCAGTTCACTTTCTGCCCAGTAAAATAGAGAGGGAAGGATAGAGCTTATGGAATAGTGTTTATTGGGCATTTTGGCTCCAGAATGATAACCAGGGTAGAGATTTCAGCCTGCTCTCGCAGGTATTAATGGATTAACGTAGGAAGCTGCAAGAATCTCATTGTGTGAAGCCTTACTGACAAAAGCAGTGAGAGGATGAAGCCATTTGGGGCTCAGGGCTCTGGCTGGGACAACAAGATGAAATAATTCCTCTCTCTCATTCAGTCTCTGTGTCCTGTTCATTCTGGTTTGTGCTGCGTTACGAAATGGAGGTGCTCATCTCTCACTTAGCCTGGAGCTGCAGTTAATGGAAATCTCTGTGTTATGTGTATTGGGGTATTTGAAAGTTTTCAAGTGGAAAGACCTCCAGGTTTATAAAATTCTCCTAACGCCCTAAAATTGTTGATAATAGGAGCAAGAGGAATAAGGATTGCTGGGATGTCAGTGCCTTGTGGCCCATTTCTCCTGTGAGGTTGAGCTGGATGTGGTCAGAGCCTGAATGGCCAGCGGGCTGTTCCCTGAGGAGCTGCTGGGAAAGCTGAATCAAAGAGAAGCATCTGCTGCAAGAGAGGGATTTTCTAACTGAAAAGAAGGGGTTATGTGGACAAAGGAAGTAAGGTGTGATCTATGGAAGAGGGCAGGAGAGCACAGAGGATGTTTGAAACGAAAAGATGCAAAGTCCCTGCAGGGGCTATAGTGAAAAAACCTTTGCCCAGGTCTTTCTGTCCTGTGTAATACCATCAGGGGATCCTCATCTGGGGAAGAGCAGGCTGCTCCTCTGAAGAGTCTTAAAAGTTTGCTTCTGCTGCAATATCTCATTTCTTCAGCGAGAAAACAAAGACTAACTTCCCTCTTGGGAGAGCCCCTGAGGGCCATACTGGAGCTGACTGGGCCCAGTGGCTCCCCAGGGGCTGCTGAAGGGAACAGGGCTGCCCAGACACTGCCCTGAGCTCCAGCAGCCTCCTGCTTCCTCGGCAGGGAGAGCAGCTCCTCTGAGGTCCTGGCTGATCCCCCATGGCCAGCCTGGATGCACAAGAGGACAGAGGCGCCACGTTCCTGTTCCAGACAGACCCTGAGTCCCTCCCCTCTGCCATGGATTGAAGGGCCACTAGCTGAACCCAGACCAGGGCAGGGAGATGCTCTGTAGCTGGGAAAAGAGCTCCAGGCTTCTCAGATTTAAGGTCTAAACCAAGGTCTAAACTTCTGCCTTAAAATGCACATCTTTGTTTAAGCCCGGAGCTCTGCGTTTATGGGGCGTTAGGGCAAATGTTCTGACATTTCTCTGTGGGTTTCTGCGGATCTTGAGCTGGTGCCAGGTTTGGAGCTGTACCCTCCCAGCTCTCCTGCCCTCTCCCCCACGCTCAGGGTGTCCAGGAGCTCCGAGCTGGGCTCACCCCGGGGCTGGGAGAGGTTTGTTGTGGTCCTGCAAAGCCGCGCCTGCGCGCACCCCGAGCATCTCCACTTCCACATTATCTCCTGCAGCTTTCCCTGCACCCTGTCTGTAACCTAATCAAACAGCCTGAGCAGCTGGTGAGTGGGAGCCTTGCCTGTCAAAGACAGGAGTAGGAATATCAGCAGTCAACAAGCCATCACTTCAAGCTACTGGCACAAAGTGGAATGGGGAGGGGTGGACACCCCTCCCAAAAATAAACCCATTGCTCTCCACAGGAGCCACATGAACCCCTGGCTGACTGAAATAGTTTGGGAGAAGAAAGGATGAAGAGGGGCTTGGCTGAAAAGAAATGCAGGATGCTGCAGTGGATGAAAGGAAGAGGTGTTTTAGAAGTGTTAGAAGTGTTTTAGAAGAAAATCCTTTTACATGCAAGGATTTCTGGACCATCTCCAGTCAAAAATAGTTTATCTGCACTGGCCACACACCTATGGAGTGGGTCAGGGGGCACAGAGACGAGCAGGATCTTTCTGGGTTGTCCTCTGATTTTGCCAGAGATTGGAATGCACTCATGAACGGAACGAAACTTGAAATAGGTGGTTTCGCCCTACAAAAATCTTACAGATTCCTGGTGTGTCACTCCAGTCTTCAAGCATAACAGCCAGCAAGCTCCCAAAGTTTTTAATTATTTATGCAAAGAGGAGCAGCTAGAGAATCCAAGAGCCTGGTAGTTAAATCTTTCAGCAGAGAGCTGGGGAAAGACAAGGAAAGGCTGGGATTCAGGCCACCGACACTGGTCTTCCTGTAGGGAATAAAGGTCAGATTTGTCGGAGTTCTTAGCTCTGCCTGGTCCCTGCTCAGGGACATTTCCAGTCCAAGGCTGAGTTAAATTCTCAGAATTTCCAGTTCTTGCCAGGGTGAAGGGAATCGTGGCTCTAATCAGCCTCTTCTCTCTCAGCAGTCCTGGGGCTGGCTATGGGTTGAATTGTTGGTGAAAACTGAAGGGCCCTTCTGTGAGCACACGAGCAGCAGTGGGACATGAAAAAATTCCCACTGACTTTAGCAAGATTTAAACCTGGGCATGAAGAACAATGTTTTATTTCAGATGTTCTCACTGTCCTGTGAAGAGTTTATTTTCATTCTTTCTTAGGGCATGGTATGTGATAGCACCAAAATTCAGAGTGAAGCATTTGGGGTGTAATGAAAGAGCGACATTGCTTCTGTGACCTTCCTGTACATTTTGGGATTAATGGGTTTTCTCTCCTGCAAAAACCAGCTGGAAACAAGGTTTCCCCTCCTGTCAGTGACCTGTGCAGAGCAGGCCAGTTCAGGACTGTCCTGTGGGTTTGCCTTTTCAGCATCAGAGTTGTTTTTTGCTGCTTCTGCGTTCAGAGCTTCCCCTCAGTGACCAGAGGTGTGTGTGGAGCAGGGACAGCTGACTTGTGCCAGTGACTTCTTCCCCCTGTCCCTCCCAGAATGGGGGCTGACTCAGCCCAGAAGTTTGGGCAGGAGCTGAGGCTCAGCCCTCAGAAGCAGGGAGTTACAGATGGGGGTGAAAGCCCTGTGTTGTTTTGTGCTGTGACAGGCTGAGCTGAAGGGAACTGAGGAGCTGCTCGGAGTCACAGAGGTGTGGTTCCTGCAGTCCTGCTGCAGAGTCCCACTCAGAGTCCTTTAATCTGGTTATTCTGCTTGGCTGTAGTCCTTCATCTGCCAAACTTGGAGCACTGAGGGTGTGAGAGGATCCTGTGCCTGATTGTTCCAACATTTGAACCGGGATAAAACCACAAACACCTGTCCAATCTCTGCTGTCAGATTATTCACAGCAACAACATTGTTACACGTTTTTTTTTCTTGCTAAGGCCATCTCAGACCCTGATCTAGGTTCTACGAAGGGCTCTGCTGTTCCTGGATGTTTGGCCAAACATGCTTTTGCCAGCTCATTGATTGGGTTCTCATTTTCTGTGATGCCCGTAGGAGATTTTGGGCAGCCACAGGATGTGATCCTGTTTGACCCAGACACTGATGCTTGGGCTGAGAGCCTTTTCAAAAGCCCTCTGGTCACACTGGCAAGGTGAGAGCTGTTACACACATTCAGGGTGGCTTTTCCTCCCTTTCCAAGGGATCACCAGGTTTGAGTGGGAACATCTGGGGCATGCAGGGAGAGCGTCCACACAGCACTGAGTCCTGGTTCAGAGCATGTTCCTGTGCTTAAATATTAAAACATTATGAAGAAAATGCAGAGATGAGAAAAAAAAAAGAAAAAAATAAATCAAATTAGGCTTTCAGTTCTCGTTCACTTCCGGGAAATCTGAAGTGTGTTAATGGCATTATTACTGCGCCCATATTGCAGCTTAAATCGGCTTTATGGATTGAGCCTCTTAGCGTGGAGTTAGGATAGATTAGCAGCATTTCCACCCATTTTACAGGCAAGGAAAGAGAAGCACAGCAGCACACCCGTGATCAGGCAAGATTGAGAAGTCCAAGCCAGGTTCCTTCCTTCCTTGAGGCTGTGCCACACAAAGCTGTCACCGAGTTCAGTTTATTAACTCGGAAGCAAACGAACAGTGTGCTACTAAAAATGTGGATACGTGAGGGGCGCCGTCCTGCTGGGTGCATTTTGTGATGGATGGATTCCCGTTTTATTCATCTTTTAAAAATCTCAGCACACCGAATATGCCTTTGTGAGTACTAAATGGGGAATGAAGTCATAAAGAATTGGGACTTCAGAAATGAAAAGTGAAGAGTATGGGCAGTTTTTCAGTGGAAGTGAAGTCTTTTACGGGGAAGATCATTTATAAGTATCACGAGTAACTGATGCTGCTCAAAAGCACTGGTTTGTTTCCAAATTAACTAACACACAAGTAGACCTGCTCGTGCCTCATTTAAATTCTTTTTTTATCTTGGTTTGGAACCCTCTGGTTCCAATCTAATGTTTTTCATCCAACACTCTTGTTTAATCCATGTGGATCAATTATCATTATCAAGAGCTGGTGCTAAAGAGAACGTCCTGTACCTGAAAAATGAACTCTGGAAGCAATTTCCTCAGAATGCAGGGTTTTCCTATCCCAGATGGATCTCCTCAGTGCAGTGGAGATGCTGGAGACACGAGGGGTGTTTGAATATCAGTTTATTAGTTGGAGCATTTCCCTTTTTGTAGCTGTTTGGAGCACGACTGCACTTTGCATGAGTGCTTGAATCCCTGAGAACTGCTGGATGCAACAAAGGAATGGGCTGTTCCTGCTGGAAACCCAGTCATCTGCTGGCATCAGAGCAGCCAGGATGTGTTTGGAGCACTGCTGACTGTGCCTTTCATGTCTGGGCAGCTGGAGAGACCTTGTGGGGCAGAAAAGCACAGCTTTAGTTCAAAGGAAATATTAAAACCCAGCAGGGTGTGGTTGTGGGCAAAAGTGAATCCTGTTTGTGTTTGTTACAGCCCAGGAACGTTCCATGAGCATCTTCCCCTTCCAGGAGGGAATAAATGAAAAAATCCCCACTGATTTAGCATGATTCAGATCTGGGCATGAAGAACAATGTTTTATTTCAGGTGTTCTCACTGTCCTCTGAAGAGTTTATTTTCATTCTTTCTTAGGTCATGCTACGTGATAGCACCAGAATTCAGGGTGAAGCATCCCCCCAGCACCTTCACCCTCCAGGGTGATGCCAAAACAGTCTTTACAGAGCCCATTCAATGTTTCCTGCTGCCCCACACCCCATTTCTGCCCAGAGATGTGTAAGGCACCAGGAGATGGTCCTGTTTTGGTCCGTGTTTGTGCTTTATTGGGTTCTGAAGCTCCCCCTCAGGCAGCACACACCCAAGCCCAGCACAGCACAGTCATGCATGGGTACAGACACACTCCTCATTGTTCTCTTTTCCTCTTTTTTGGGGTGCTGAGGAGGGGGGATAGAGCACAAAAGTGACAGTGACAATAGACTTAACTCAAAGCTCAGCAGGCTTTGGGGCTGAGAAGTGAAGCAGTTTGGTAGCAGCACGTGACAGACCCACATTGGTGGGACATGAAATGGGCAGCGGTGCTCAGAGCTGCTTTGATGTGCTCCCAAAGCTTTGCAACACCTTCCCTGCTGAGCTGGAGGAGAGTTTCAGCCTGGAGAGTCTAGTCAGTGGCATCACAAGTGCAACAAAGCAGAAAGGAGTCCAGGATGGTGACTTTTCAGTTTTAGCCTTGCAATTAGGAGTTATGTCACTGGAGTCTGCAAGACAAGTGGATCTGCATAAGCAGAGTGAGATTCAGAGTGCACAAAATGCATTTGAAACAATTTGGCTCTGCTCTGGCTGAAGCAAAGTGAAGGAAGAGCATAGTAAATTAATAACTAACACTAGGAAAGAAAACAGGAAAGGAAGTTAAACAAATGGATTGGTCTAAGTGCTTTTGTGCTCCGGGATGACATATAAATATATACAGATTTAATTAGGAGAGGGTTATTTGAAATCTCAAAGCCAACTATCAGCCTCTCGCTTTCTCACAATATTTTGTTACAGCCTACTATAAAAAAGGCAGTTAATTAAAACAGATTTATTCATCCAATCACGCAGGTGTTACAATGAGACAGTGTTTCCAGAACCTGGGTATTTTTTTGTTCAATTTAATGGAAAGTAATAATATCATGTAGGAGGTGTCTCTAACAGGCAATATTCATCCCTCCTTCCTCGGGTGGGCTCAGTGCCTCTGCCCTGAGCCCAGCAGGCTGCAAACACTCCCTGAGGTGCTGTCCTGCATCCCATGTGTGAGGAGGGAGGGTTTTCCCTGTGAGTTTGTTGGCTGCAGGGCTGCAGCTGCTGGTGCTGCTTGCTCAGGCTTCGCCCTCAGGATTTGCAGCCGGATGCTAATGCAGCCCATGGAGTGGAGTCACCTTGAGCTGGCATTTATCAGCTTATGCAAGTGCAAACCTGCTGCTGCACCGCAACAGAGATGGCACTGCTGCTCCGAGCCAGCCCCAGGGGCAGGAGCAGCTCTNTGTGTTTGTGTGTCTCTGTGTCTGTGTGTCTAAGTGGGGTCACCTTTTCCAGGCTTTAAGGAGGATGTTCTTGGGTTGTGCTGAATACTTTGTGGCAGTTTTGCCCTCACTCCTGTGGCATTATCTGGCGTGTGTTTGTGAGCAGATCAGGCTGTGGCATCTCTGGCACGAGTGCAGCGTTCCCGGAGTGTCTCTGTCCCTCATTTTCCCTTGTAGAAAGCTGAAGTCCAGAAAGAAATTTGGGAAACATACGGATAGCATTTGATTTTTATTTTTTTCCCCACCTGAAATGTCAGCCAAGTGACATTTGTTGTCAGTCACAGTGTGACAGTCCGGACTGTCCTGCTCAGGGTTTGCCAGGGGCCTCAGGAACTCTCCTGAAATACGGGGGAACTCTTGGAGGAGTCCAGCTTCCTTGACCCAGGCCCCTCACTCCTGTAGCTCCCCCTGGAAGGTGATCCATGGTTTCTTGGCTGTCACCAGGGGTTTGGGACTGGCAGGATGATTTGCTGAGCAGGTTTTTTGGCTTCAGAGGGCATCTCACTTACAAGTGGGACACTGTTTGCTTCATCTGACCCAGCACATTTAGAGTGAGTTTGAGTGCTGCTGTCATTAAAAGCACCACAGAAAACTCAAAGTACAAATAAAGGGAAACTGGCTAATGATCCTCATATTAAAAAAAAAAAAATCCCACCAAACCCAGTTTTGAGGCACAGAATATACCCTTAGCCAAATATTTTGATTTTGCTAAGGAAAATAAATCATCCCTGACTGAGCGAGGGTGGACTGTTCTCAGGGATGAAATAAAATCCAGAGTACCAGGAGGAAAAATAAAAGACTTGAGGTAGAGAAGCATCTGCAAGTTGGAATCCCTCCAAACTGCACAGTGGGAATAAATGGCTCTTGGAGCCTCAAGGCCTGGCCTTGGGGATGGGACAAGGACTGCAGTGCCATCCTCCCGTGGCAGGAGCAGGAGTGAGGGGGCAAACCCAGCAGGGACTGGTGCAGGGTGGGATGCTCAGCAGTTCCCAGGGTCAGCAGCAGGCAGCACCTTTAATTATTTTAAGGCAGAGCTTGGAGCAAAAGCAGGAGAGAGGGAAGAGCTGTAGCCACCATGATCATATGGGCAGAGCCCATGTGAGTTTTAGCCCTCCTCCTCTTCCTTGTGGAAATCCAGGGGAAACCAATGGGGAAAAAAAGCAAATTGGTGAGTTCAGGTAACAATTTATTAACAAACAAAGTGCTTGGCTTCATCCATAGGGGATCCTTACTAAGCTGACATGGAAAGAGTTAATTGCTGGAGATTCTGAGTGTGCCTTTTAGGAGAAATTCCTCAGTGCACAAGGATTGAACTGAGACATTTAAAAGCTGCACCAATTCCCTCTCCAGCTGGAACATCCCCTCTTTTAAGGAGAGGGGCTGACATAAGATGAGTTCCTTGCCCTGTGGGATGAGCAGTGGCAGCAGCAGCATCCCTGGCTCACCGTGGGGAGAAAGAAAATACTTGTGCTCACACAGATCGAGGCAGAGAGGTGAACAGCTGACTTAGCACTGCCTAAAATCAGGGCATGGCTGATTTCTGTAGTTTTCCATGCTTGCCTGTGTAAAAGCTGGGGAGAACGTGGCTGGCTGGCTCTGCTCTGCACAGTGTTTGTGCTTCTCAGAGGTGCTTGCTGCTGGGAAAATCCACTCCACCGTGTTTTGATCAGAAATGAGTAAAGGCAGAGCTGAGCTGCAGTTCTGGGAGGAAGGAGTCAGACCTGGGCCAAAGGTAGGGGAAGAAAGCAAATAGAAAATTTGACATGATGCTTTTATAACAGAATGGGAAAGGGGTTGTCACTGGCAGCGAGATCTAGCCAAGAAAACAAAATGCAAGGGCTCCTCATGGTGCTGGAGAGGACAGAAAATGGGTGCTGAATGTGGCTCCCCACTGGAGAGCTGTGCTGGCAAAGCTAATTAATGAGCAGGGGGTGGAAATCTCAGAGAAACAGGCTGAAGAAGCTGAGGAAATTTAGACAGGCTGCAAGCACTGCAACACTAAACAAAAAACATGTTCCTCGTGGCACTTCAAAACACAGGACCCAAGGAATATAACCTCAGTGCACTGAGAAGAATTCGGCCTTAGTTCGTCAGAGTGAAAAAATAGTTTTGGTTTGTTTTCTTTTGTGCATATAGAGGTAACTAGCTACTAAATACAAATCCATTCCTCCAGTATAGTTACAGAAAGAGACCTGAAAAATTAGGTTTTGAGGAAATTTGAATACTTTTGGTGAATCCAAATTGAGTCCTGTATGTAATTAAGCTAGCAGGGATGCAGGATAATCCTAAAGAGTCAAAGAATTAATTTTAGATTTGTGGCAGAAGCAAGATCAGACTCAGTATTTTAATCAATCATGCAGTCTGTCTAGGAACAGCTCAGAACTTGAGGGAAGTCCCAGTTTTCCCTTGTGATGATGCATGTAACATGTCTTCCATGGATATTATTTCCGCAGTAATTTCTGCTCTTCTTCTGTGAAAACTAGATTGTGGGTAATAAAATTTAATGGACAATGCTCAAGAATGCTAACAGCTAATTACATGAACAAGGAAATGTGTAAAACTAACCATGGAGCTTGAAATGATGGAGCTGTACGTGGTCATTATGCCAATGCCCATTGAAAGAGTAAGGGGAAAAAAATCCCCAGGTCTTCATTTAATATCTCTGCCAGCTGCTTGTTACACAAGCTGGGTTTAGCCCTTTGTATCTGTTTTTTAATCAGACACTTGATCTGATTTTCTGCATCTGGAAAGAAGAGTGCTGACATTGAAGAGGGGAGCTGTGCGGTGAAATTCATTGAAAATAGGAAGAAGCAAAAAATGAATTCTAGGAACAGAACAGGTTCCTGTCACTGCAGCCAAGAGCAGGTTGTGCTTGCTTGCGGGCACCAGTGGTGCCACACACCCTAAAATCAGATGAAAGGAGCGAACAGAAGTGCAGTTAGGAAAAGCTGCTGGCCCAGGAAGGCAGTGGAGCAATGCCCAGTTTGCCAGGGCACTGGGGTGGGACTGTGGGGTGGAGCAAATGCTGCTGCTGAGGGTCCCAGTGAGAATCCTCATTACTTTTCAACCCCCAGAGAAGCTCTCAGGCACCTCAGGGATGTCACCCACAGTTTATTTTGCCACATGTTGATGGGGTGTGCCCCCTAACAGACAGGGGGGCTGTGAAGGGCCTGGTGTTCCCATCACTGGCATCAGAAACCCAAGTCAGGGCAGAGCTGGGCACTAATCTCATTTGTTGCACGTTAATTCTGCTTGTTTTGCCATGGGCCTAACGATCTGCGAGGGACTGGGCTGATGTGGTTGTGGCTGCTTTCCCCAACCCTCCGGGGAGCTGTGGGGGAAGTGCAGAAACGTGGAGGATGCCCCCGTGCAGGGGCAGCTCAGCCTGGCACTCCTGCCTCAGTCTCCAGAGCTGCTGCTCTGCAAACAGCCCTGGGGAGGGACGATGACATTCTGAGCACTGTTCACAGCAGGACGTGGCTCAGAGTCCAGCAGTGGGGTCAGCCTGAGCAAGAAAAAGCTGGAAAAGTAACACATGCCGGGTGAAGCCATGCCCAAGTGATGTCTGACATCTGCAGTGGGCCCTCCAGCAGTTTGCAGAGTTCCTGAAGTTCTCTGCCTGTTTCCTGTGTTTCAGTGAACAAGTTTGATTTGTGTAGCTCCTTTGAGGTGGGGCTAAATAGGTGGGGGTGTCTTCAAACACCCCCCAGGCATGGAAGTAAAAATAATAATAAGGATGCTAAAGAGGAAAAGAATGCAAAGTGGTAACTTCCCCATCTCCTCTCCTGTGTAAGGATTGGAATTGTCACCAGCAGTGATCGTGCCCCAGGATTAAACCCCTCACTGAGATGGATGGGACTGTTCAAACCTCTGTGAGCCCTTTGTTCCTCTCCAGGCTGTCTGCTAACTCCTGTAGCTGTCTAAGCATCAGACACCTGAATTTTCAGACCCTTCAGAACCACAGAGGGTGGAAGCTTTCAGATGAAGAAGCAAGAGGAAACCAAAAGAAAATGAGGATTTGAAAGAACAGAAGAGACCAGCAGCGCATCACGAGTGCACATCTGCTGCTCCAGTGCCTTATTTAAAGGAAAACATCAGCAGGGAGGTCTCACTCTGCACTGCAGTCTGCCACAAGGGGTTCAGCTGTCGGCCAGTGGTTAAGGTGTGGAGTGGAATGAGGTTTAGTGCCCTGGATATTCTCTCAAAAGTTGCAAGTGTCTCCTGCTTTGCTTTCCTTAGAAAACGGGGGTGATGGTGCTTCCCATTTCTCAGGGCCCCCTGACCAGCTGTGTCAGCAGGCAGGGATCAGCAGGAGGAGAGTCCTTTGAAAATAGTGCCTGTCTGGTGATATCCAGATTTTTTTTTGCATTTCTATCTGTAGCCACAGTTATGATGACTGTGCTTAAATAAAGTTCTCCAGTGTGCAGCGTGTTTTCTCAGCTGATTTGAAGCCCAGCGTGGCAGTAATGGAAGTGTCTTGCAGCAGAGGAGTTTCAGCAGGCCTCGGCTGTTAAGTGGGCCTGTACAGAGATGCATTTCTCCCCTGCCAAAAGTGGTGTTAAATCGGCGGCTGCTTTATTGGGTTGAGTCAAAGGGATCCTCTGAATCCATGTGAACAAGGAGGGGATGATATCTGGCTGGGATGATTTAATGGACTTACAAAACTGCCTTGATGGAGAACACCAGTGATGCCTCTGCACTGTGCTGGCTGAGTGATAACATCCTTTCAGCTTTATAGATAGCAGAGCAGGCAATCCCTGAGGTGTGTGGGCTTGAGTCAGTGCCCAAAATGCCACTGTCACCCTGACCTGCTACCAGAGCAGAGCACAGACACTTCCCTCTCTGCAAGGATCATAATGGGGGTTTTTCCAGCCAGGAGAAAGGAGGTGCAGTGGCCTGCAGAGAAGACCTGGCACCCCCAAATGAAGCAGCTCCCAGGAAATGGTCATGGCCCCAAGGCTACCAGAGCTCCAGGAGTGTTTGGACAATGCTCTCAGGGATGCACAGGGTGGGATTTTTGGGGTGTCTGTGCAGGGCCAGGGGTTGGACTGGCTGATCCTTGTGGATCCCTTCCAGCTCAGGGTGTTCTATGGCTCTGTGTTTCTGTAATTAGTGCTGCCAAGTCTGTGGGCTCCAAGGCCCATTTCTCCCCTTTCTGTCCCACATCTCAAACCTGCAAACTTTGCCCTAAAGTTAGGAGATTTTTGTACCCAGAGAATTTGGGACACTTTCTGTCTGGTTTCTGCATCAATGAAGTTCACTCTGTGACTCACACTCTTTACTTCACACCCCAGAGGCTAGAAACTTTTTTCTTTTTTTTTTTCCCCCCAGAAGAACACATTCTCATATAATTATTGAACTCCCAAAGCTGAGGGCTGAAAATAAACCCCAGCAAAGTGTGGCTAGACTCCCAGGGAAGTGACAAGCATGGCATGACTGTAATCTAGTCTAGTCGTGCAGACTGTGAGCAGCTAGGGGAGCACACAACCCTGGGGAAAGCTGCCCTCCTGGGGTGAAACAGCTCCTTGATACTGCTGAGAGTGCTGCTGCTTCCATGGCCTGCTCCTCGGTGTGCTTTACCCTCAGTCTCAGTCTTAATGCCAAAACAGTTGCTTTCAGAGTCACTTTAGAGCCACTTTGCAGACAGTGCGGTGCTGCTCCCTTGGCAGAGATCAGTATCTTGTGAGCCATCTGTCCTGTAAGAAACAATGCTGCCTTGTCAGGGAGATGGTGAGAACTGATATCCTACACGGTGTAATCTGCGATTTAGCAGCTCCACGCAGACATTCAGGGGAGACTGGCAGCATAAAAAGCACAGCTTTTTGATCAGGAGTGCACAGAGAGGGAGAAACCCCCGAGCAAGGGGGTTTTGCAGGTAGTCGTTGTTGGGGTAAATGAAGCAATTAGTCAGCGTTCTTCTTGGCAGGCTCGGTGCTCACCGACCCTTTTACCTGCAGTAAATCACAATTTGGGTGCGTGGCTGTCGTGATCTGACCTGTGGCTTAGGTAGAAGGCAGGAAAGCATCAACCAGGTGTGCAAAGAAATGTTCGGGGAGAGAACGTTCAAAGGAGAATCTGGTGAAGTTTTGGGTGCACGAGGAGGGGAGAGCTCAGCTCCTGCCTCGTAGGGAGCACACATTGTCTCCTGCCTCGTTCCTGAGCCAGAACTGTAACTCTCCTGCCTGGCAGAGGTGTCTGAGGGACACACAGAGGACAGGAGGGGACGGAGCTCTGTGCCACGCCAGGAACTCCCAGCAGGTCCCAGGCACTGGCTGTGAGGATGGCTGGGAAAGGAGCAGGGCAGGGAGCATTTACAGAGCCTCGGAGGGGAGAGATCAGCACCAAGAGAGGAAAAGAAAACTGGCAGAGACATCTGAGGTAATGACCACCTTGGGGGTGATTCTCATTTAACTTCCAACAGAGGTCAGACAGAAAGGCAGAAAGTGAGGCTGTACCAGAAGAGAGCTGGGAGGGAGGAGAGAGGAGAAAGGGAGGACAGGACATCTCCTCAAGAGAAAAAATAATGCCCTGGACTTCTCTGTGAATCCAACAGTTAAGACAGACCCCAGGGGCAAGGTATTTGTTAATTGTTTTCTTTTTAAGGTTTGCAAAACGTTAATATTTTAAGTAGTTTATTCTTCATTAGCATAATTAAGAATACATAAGTCTAAACTCAGTGAAAACAGAATTAACAAATTAGCAGGTGCAGGGATTTGGAAGCGAGAGGTTTGGGAAAACAGAGCTTGCAAATGTCGGCATTAAGTAGAGCAGGGAAATCGTGCCAAGCCTTATTTATGGATTTATGCATTTCCTTTGCCTGGGCCCACTCCTGCAGCCAAAGGAATGCAGCTCCATTTAAACATGAACCCCCTGCAGTTATACTGTGGCTGAGCCTGAACCCCAGAGCATATAAAATAAAATCAAATCCTTCTGAGGAGAAACTGATGAGCCTCACCTCAGATGTCTCTTGAGAGCTGAGGTGTCTCGAATCAAGACTTAACAGGGAAGCAAACTGCAAAGTTAAATCTAGAAGAATATGGGAGAAAATTTTGGAGTAATATCTTAAGGAAGGGAAATGCACAAAGAAAAAAAAACAGTGACATTAAGGTGTACTGGGGGGAAAAAAGGCATCCTATCCTCATGTGAGAAGTTCCCCTTAGGAAGACCAAGAGCTGATTGCCAAGATAATGTCCTGCAGATTTTTCAGCGTGTGACAGAGCAGCCCTGTGGGATATTTAAAGTAAAGTTTTTCCCTGGTAATGTGGGACATTTCTAGTTTTTATAATCCCTTTCATGGGATGAAACTACTGCACTCCATATCGCTCTGGCACTGGGCTTGTCTCAACAGGCACCAAAGAACTGTTACACCTATTAAGCCACAGGACTATAATATATATATATGTGTATCTGTATTTATGGGCTATCCTGCCCAGTTATCACTTGCTGTCACAAGGATGAAACAAATAACTTCTGTTTTGCTGCAGATTCCCATTCCATACCACATGAGCAAGAATGCTGTCTGCCCTTTTAAAGGACTTTTAGGTGTGTGGCTCAAAAGATCCGGGTGTTATTATTGTTGGCAGCCAAAGGGCACAATTTAAGTATGGCAAAGATTAAGGGATAACGTGGTTACTCCTACAAACCTCTGACCCAAATCTCTGACTTTATTGGAATGATCTGGAGGTTGAATAAGCAAATTTTATACTGCAGTTGTTACTTGGGAACCTTTTAGGGCATCAGTGGAAGCAAAAACCTGATTCTATGCATTCCTTGACTTAAAAGTATGACAGTGTTACTCCTCTCCCAAGCTGCTTTATGTCTGTGCAGCATTTTCGGTGTCTTTTGGATTTGCCTATTTAGTGCTCTGGAGAACAACATTTTTCCACCTAAAATGAACGTGTTTTTACTGCCTGCAGCCTTTCTGTGGGTCTTCAGAAACTGTCCAGTCTGCAGTTCTAGGCTCTTTCCTGAGCTGTCTTAATGAACTAGGATTTGGCTTTGCTCCTTTATTTTATCTGCAAACTGTTCTGTTTATTCTCACTGTCAGGAGGAGCTCGCTCACACATTCTTTCTATGAAGATTCCTCTTTTCTGGGTGGCATTTCCACCTGCCCCTAAAGCCCTCTGCTTTCCTGCCCAGTTGTTTTGTCCAGGGACTGTGAAGGATGTGATGACCAAGGCTGACCTGGTGCAAAACCACGGCTGAGACCAATTGTGGCTGCCCTGCAATGTGAAATGCTCAGTCTCCATCCTCCTAAAAATCCATTCAGAGAGACCTTTTGCTTGTGGGAATGTTTCTCTTTCTCGGCTCTACGACATCTGGGTGGCTCAGGCTGTGGGATTTGGTGGTGAGGTGTGCTTGAACTAGGCAGGATCCAGCGTGATGAGGAAGCTGCAGGGAAAGGGGACTGTGAGCTGCATTGAATGCAGCTGCTGAAGGAGATGTAATCTCCCCACACCAAGCTGTGCTGTATTTAAATCAGTCGCAGGCTCTCAACTACTTCAGGNAAAAAAAAAAAAAAAAAAAAAGAAAAGCTTTTTTCTTTTTTTCTCCTGTGAAGGTTTTAGAACAGGGAAATGTCTGGGAGTTTGTTCCCTTTCCACAGAGTGCAGGCACACAGTGATTCCCATGGGAGCAGGGTGGCTGCTCCTTGCCCACCCAGGGCTCTCCATTTGGCCCCATTTGTTCAGATAACTGAAATGCAAGTGATGTGCTTGCTGGGGCACAGATTCCTTGTCTTCCTGTCCCCAGTGTTCTACAGATGCAACGAATTTGGCTTTAACCCCTCTGTATTTACCACGGTTTAGAATTTAACTCGAGGAAAGGGAATTCATGGGCTTTGGACTTTTTCATATCCAAAAGGTGCTGCAGGTGAACATAATATTGTCTGAAAAAGCCCTTTTTTTGAGAACTGAGCACACGGGTTTGCCTCTTTCTTCCAAGAACCTCCAGCCAGGTTTGAATGGCAGAATTGGGAACAAACCCCAAATGGAGCCAGAGGCAGAGTTCCTGCAGCCCAGTAGCCCTGGAGGCTCAGAGCAGGGGCTGCAGGTGATGGATGCTCCATGTGCTGGGTCTGACTCTGTTTTTACTCAGGTGCCAATGAAAACAGCCCAGCAGAGCTTGTTCAGAAATGGGAACTGATAGCCCCTGATAAATCCACTCATTGCTGGATGAGAAAAAGAGCCTCAGCTGTCACTGTTGGTAGTTCAGAGCTTGCTGCTCCTGCCTTTTCCTCTCCCTGGCCACTCTGCCATCATCAGCTGGACTTTTCCTTCCTCCCTGGGTGTTTCACTTGCCCTTCCAGCTGGGCTGAGGCAGGTCTGACATTCCATACAGCTCTCCCTGAGACGCTGCTCCCAGATTATCTCGCTGATTGGAGAAATGATGAGCCACAGTGGGAACAAGCAGGAAAAAAAACCAAAAAACCCAAACCAACAAAACTCTCTTGTTCAATAGCTGCAGCAGGCAGAGATTACAAGCAGCAGGCACAGCAGCAGTGGACACAGAGCCTGGAGATGATAATGATGCCATGCTACATTAGTGCTGCATTAGCAGATAAGACAACAGGGCAGCGTGCTTGACAGTATTTCTCCGTTCAGTTGACATCTCTTTTTTTGTGGAAAATGAATACACAGCCCGTCTCAAACAAGTAGGGGACGGAGCAATGACGTCAGACAGGCAAAATGAGCTTTCTGTTCCGCCTGCATTTGTAAAGATATGTACTATGAATATATTCCAGGGCTTTTTAAAATTTTTTTTATTTTTTTTTTAAATCTCCTCACAATGGTACATTTTTATTTATTGCCACCTGCGTGATGGCTGCGTGGAAAGAAGCGAGAGAACTGCAGACTGTAAATACTTCATTATAACAGTAGCTAAAAGCATGTTCTGCAGCCATTCCATCACTAGAAAGTAATTTTAATCATTTTAGTAGCCCAGACTGATTTCTGTTGGGGTAATACTGAAATATTCCATGGCTGGGTCAGTCCTTCCCCCTCCTGCTGTTCTCCCAAAAAGGAGCTTTGCACTTGGCTCTGCACCAGAGGCTTTTCCTGTCATCCTTCCCAAAGTTGTGTCTTGCTTTGCAGGTCCTGCACCTCTGCTTCCTTCTCCCAGGTGCGGGGATAACTCCTCTGGCTGTGCTGCAGGGAAATCTGGTTTGCAGCTGGTTTTTTATTGCAGAGCTGCTCTCCCCATTCCCAGCCCAGCGTGGCTGAGGAGCTGGGCTGAAATTTTAGCATCGTTAACACCCCATCAATGCCGAGTGAAACTCGCCCTGGGCAAATGTCCATCTGCAGCCCATCCCTGGGGTGCATCAAAAGCACACAGAACTTATCCCTGGACATGCAGGAGGCTTGAGGGAGCCCTAAGCATTGGAAACTTCTGCTCAGGCCTGGCTGTCTGCACCCCAAATTCTCCATCCATGAATTATGCCCTGCCTGGCAGAGGAGACGTAGAGGAGAACATCCTATTTGCTCATCTGTGAACAGAATGATCCAGGTGAACCCTCAGTGCTTCGCATGAGGACACAAAGCTGAAGCTTCCAGCAAGGAGCTTATTTTTTTATATTTATATATATATATGTATATATAAAGCACACACACATATAAAAACACGTATATATGTCCCCATATGGGGTTGGTCATGACTCATCAATTGATTATGCAGCGGAAGAAGCTTCTACCCAAGAGTTGTCCTTTCCAAATCAAACATATATATCTTTGATAATCGTCACCCTCCCCAGGAAGTTAAGATTTGCACTTGGGACTTGAGTCAAATTGTGACATTTTGCGTTACAGGCAAAGGATTTTCTTCTGGCGTCTGTAAACTCTGTAATCTGAAGTTTGAGGTCGTCTTTCTTTACCAACTCTTCTGGGTTAGAAGGTTCTGTGCTGTACCCCAGGGAATTTATGTGTTCTCAACTTGGCCTGGAGTGATGATGAGTGAAAAACATTTCATGAGGAATTTTTCCCCTCCATCTTCTAAGGACATATCTCCCCTGTGAATCATGGGCCACTGCAGCCTTGCATTTTTATCACATATGCTATTAGTGCTCTTCCTTTCTCTCCTGTTGGGCAGTGGAAGTGGATTACTCATCCCCAGTTTTATTAGCTGTCGGTTTCTCATTTTTGTGTTGTGCTGTACAAGTTTGGAACAGCACTTACTCCAGTCAATGATATATTTTATATAACTTACGAGCTGGATATAAACTTCCTGAGATCGCGGGGCTTTGTCCAGCAGGAATTTACACAGCCACAGAACCAGAAGGTCACTGCAATTTTATAATTTTAAACCACGTCTGAGGTCGTACATTTATTCAGTCATGGCTCTCTTTGCATTTAAGGGCAGCAGGAAAAAATTCTGCTTCTGATGGTGAGAGGCATCATGAGAAGCAGCGAGACTTAGGGTTGTAATCTGGTTCCCACTGAACTCCATGGAAAAAGCAATTTTCTGGAACAAGAGGGTATCTTTGCAGAAGGAGGGGAATGGCAGAATGTTACAAAGTCGGTTTTATTTCCTCATACTGTGCTCAGCCAGGCATTGTTAGTAAATAAGATCTAGAGCACTTAAAAGAAGGATCCAATCACAAATTCAATTGGTCCATTAACTACATGTAATATTATTTACCTAAGTGGCCCTTCTGGACTATTTCATAGCTCAGGTTTATAACCTTTTCTAAAAAGATCAATAGTACTGAGCAGGCAGCGTGTGAGCACCATGAAAGTCAGGCCATTTTCACAGTTACGGGCGTGATTTCCAGACCTGGAGTCCAGATTAGAATTGCAAAATGGGGAAAATGCTCTCCCTGAAACACTAAAAACAAGAAACGGCCTTGGCAAGAGGGATGGGGGGAAGCGGTGAAGCAAGATGTGTTGCAAGGGATCAGTTCTTGGATGGGGCTGATGCAGCTGGAAAATGCAGGTGGCCTTTCCAGCACATAAACCCTTCTCAGGTCTGGGAGAGAGGGTGGAGTGGCATTTAAAGCCACACTTTTTGGTGGCATTTAAAGCCACACTTTTTGGTGGCATTTAAAGCCACACAAGGAGTTTTGCTGAGATTGTTGGTGTGAGGGAAGTCCCAGCTGTGCTCTGAGCAGCCTGGCAGGTGGGGGGTTCTGCTGGCTGCTCTCAGGTGTGAGACACAGTCCCAGCAAATGGAAAAGTGTTGGAACCACCCTGGGCACTGAGAATTCCAGACTTTCTGTGCTCACAGGCACTGACCCCCAAGCAAACACTGCATTGGACCTGAGGCCTTGGAAAAGGCTTCCAAAATTCACTGACAGCACTGGGATTGTGGGTGTGGAGTTTGAATAGAAGTGTGTGATATCACAGGGTGGAAAACTTAGAGTTTAAGGGTTTAGAATATAGTAATATATATAAAGCAGGATGGAGGATTTAGGGCACAGTCTGAGTCCTTCTTTTTCACCTTCTTCTCCATGGGTCTGGGTGGTGTTTTGTAATTGGATAGAAATATCCACATTGTGGGCGGTGGGTGATTGGTTATTGGGTTAAAAGTAAAAATAATTGAGGTGTCATTTCATAATGACAGTTTGTTCTTAAAAGGCCTTGTAGAGAGAGAGAGAGAGACAGGAGCCATTTTTTAGTTTGTTAGTTAGAAGTGCTGTAGCACTCAGGGTTTGTGGGACTGTAGTAGAGATAAGAATTAAAAAACATTTGAGTCTGAACATGAAATACCATCTCGTGCATTTAATCCCAGCTCTGGCAGAGAAAAGAAGACAAAAAGCAACAGGAAAGGTAACTCTTTGCTGTTGGTCTTGTGTCCAAGATCTGTGTTTGATCAGTTCCTCAGGCTATCAGATGCTCTCATCAGCTGGAGCTAAATTCAATATCCCCAGAGTCTCTGCTGCCCCCGTTACTGAGGGAGCCAAGCACCAGGAGCAACACTGCTCCTCCACCTCTGAATCAGCCTCGTGACGATGATCCAAGCAAATAAACCCCAGGAAGGTCCTGGTTTGTAATGGGCCTGGGGGTACATGGCTGTAAACTGGCTCTGGCTGCCTCCCCTTCAGTTCTGCTCATCCCATTTCATCCCGGTCGCTCTGACTCCCCAGGGACAGGGCTGTATGGGAGTCTGTGCTGTGTGTAAAGTGGCAGCTCAGGGATGGCTCAACTCCTAACAGACCCTGAAAACTTTTTGTAGCAACAACTCATGGAATTTTTAGTGGCACAAGGCCAGAAGCTTTCTTCCCCCAAACCAGGCCAGCTGTTCCTGCCAGGTATGGCTGCTTTCCAAGGGCTGAAACTCTGATTTCTTGGGCCAGGCACCACAGAAGTGGTGTCAGGTTGAAAAGGCTTGGAGGTTTGGACTAATAATTCAGGGAGAAGGGCATCTCTGCTGGAGAGAGGTGATAGAGTCCAAAGTGAGTGCTAAGTCTCCTCCTGCCTGTATCTTGAGTAGTTTGTTGTATTTCTCTTGCTGTGGTTGTTTCTCTCCACCTGTTTGTGGTGCAGGTATCACCACTGCATTAGCCAGTCACTGGAAATTGTCTGAGGCATCTGCAGTCAGGCAGAGGCTGGGAAGAATTTTCCTTGCCCCAGATAGTAACCCAAGGAGCAGAAAATGCCTCTCTGTGAAGGGAAGTCATATGGAAAACGTGTGTTTTCAGGCTCTCTGCACCGATTCCAAAATTTTAGTGTGACTGTGTTTCTATTTTTGCCACCTTTCAGGAATGTCACTGCTGCTTCTCTCTAGGCAGCACCTGTGCATTGCCTTCCCCTTCTCTTACTCGGATTTCATCAATATTTTTGTAATTTTTTTAAGTGTTAAGCAGGAGACAGGACCAGTCTGGGGAACACAAGTGTTCAGGGCCTACCAGAATTGTCTGCCTCACCCAGAGATGCTGCCCCTGGGAGAACTGTGGCGCTGAGAGGTGACAGCCAGAGCAGGGATCTTGTGCCCATTCATTCCATCCACAGGTTTGACTGATGCTTTGTTAAATAATTTTGGTTGACAAAGACATCAGCTTTGGAGGGTCTGTCTGTAAATTGTGCTGGATCTCTGGCTGAGGGGCAGCTCACCAGATAAAGGATTTGCTGAAATCTTCCATGAACTCCGGGCAGATATTTTTATTATTTTCTTTTAACCCTGCCTGCTATTATTTCCAAACCCAGTCAGCAGCACGTGTTTGTCAGGCTATGCAGGTGTTGGCATGAGAGGAATTCAGGAAGATCATTAATTCTGTGAGTCTGCTCTGTTTGGTTTTCTTGCAGCTTTCTATATGCTTGAGGTATTAACATTATTATCTTTCTTTGGACTGGGGTTGTACTGGGAGATGAGATCTCAGTGAGGAGTTAAGATGTTTGAAGCTTTCTTTCCTTTCTGCAAAACTGTTGGGAAAGAAAGGGATCCAACACTGGCACGATGTTTCATAAGGTGACATTTGTTATAACTCATTGCAAATGTTACTCACCATCTACAAAACGTCCAATTAAACTAAAGAGCAGTGAAAAATATCCAATTCCACTTTAGCAGCTGCACTTGTTGCCAGAATCCCTCATGTTTTTTGGAGCCAACAGATTCCCCCAGGAGACCTTTACACGGTGACTGCTGTCCTCTGGCACCAGCCCCACTGGTTGGTGTTCCCTGCTCCCATCAGCCAGACTGTCACACAAGGACAAAATTCCCTTCCCATTTGGGTTTATCCTTACTTTCCCAAAGATCCCTTTGGTCCTTAGTTGTTACCAGGCCTGTGCTGCATCCCTCTGTCTCCTGTCAGTGTTCCCGTAGGAATCAGCTGGATACCAGAGGAACAACGTTTTCAAAAACAGAATTTGAAAATGGCCTGTGGTCCTTGGTGCTTTAGAGAACCAGAGTAGTTGGTAACACATGCAGTTTATTGAAACTGGAAGCTTCTGAGCCACTGAGATTCTTCCTTAGTTCTAAAAGCTTTAGTGGTATAATGTTCCTGTAGAAAATAAGCCAATATATTTATGGTTTCGGTTCAGATTATGGGTCCTTTGGCCTCCAGTGCCTTTGTGTGTGCCTTGAGGTCGAACCACTGGGTTTTGTGGTTCTGCCTGTGCAGAGAGACACACGTGAGCAGTGTGACAGCCTCCCTGGGTATGCAACAAACACACAAACTTCTCTGGCACAGGGAGGAGAGCGGGATCCTGAGCGAGCACATTCCCGAGGTGCCAAAGCGGCTGGTGCAGATCCCTGGCTCCCCAGGAAGTTCACAGATGCAGCTTTGCTGTCTGCTCCAGCCTCCCACTGTTCTGCAGTGTCAGCTGGGCTGGAGCTCGGATCCACCCACTCTGGAGAGGAGAAATGCAGCCGGGCTCTGCGGCTGCCTGGGGCACGCAGGGGGTGGCACCTGCAGAGCCCCGGGTCTGCTCTGCAGCCACCACGGCCTCCTCCTCCTCATCTTCTTGTGTCAGCACCTCCTCCTCCCCCAGGATAGGGCACTAAAACGGACCAAAATTTGCTGATCTGCTGAGGGAAGCTGTGGAGCTTTGGGCAAGGAGATGGAAGAAGTCACACAAATAGTTAGAGCTGCTGGTGGCCCCCCTGGTGCTGACCTGGTGTGGTTTGTCAGTGCCAAGCAGAGGGAGACAAACCTGGTTCCTTTTTTCCTTACCTGTGAATGCCCAGCCCGTGCTTCCTATGACTCCAGTCACCTGCTGGGATCTTTGAGGCGTGGGAAGGAACCTCAATTCATTCAGTTTGCTGCACTTGTTCCAGGGCAGGATTTACTTCTTTTTTTTCCTAGACCACAAAAACAACATCACTGCCTTTGGGAGAGCAAGGGTGGGAGCTTTCTACATCAGCCTGTCTTTAGGTCCTATTTATAAATGAGGAGAGTGAGAAAAAATGTTTAAAAACATGCAGGCTTTAAAAATAAAACCATGACCTAGTCAAAGAGTAAACACTAAGGAAAAATAAAAGGCTGTTTTAAGAGAGGGAAGCAGAGAAGCAGCAGCAAAAATGTTCAAAATGAATCTATTACTGTAAAGAACAGGGTGTAAATCTGCAGCTCCCATCACTGACAGTTCAGAGATGCTGAGGACATGTCTCAGCAGTGGAAAAGGAGGAAATAAAAAGAACTTTGAGTGGGAAATAAAGCAACGATGAGAAACCCACCTATTTGCATGTGATAGATTGTCCATAAACATCAAGGTCATGCTTCTGACCAGACAAAAGACATCAATGGCATAGTGTTGAAACAAGATAAAAATCATACTGAGTTTCTCTCATTGTGAGTGGTGGTGCCACCTTTATGCTTTCAGGTAGCTCTTTAAGGTGGGGTTGCTCAGGAGGTGTTAAGAATATGTCTTAAAAAGGGATGGGGAGCTTTTCCCGTGGTGGCCCTTTGGAAGTTTGTCCCTGTGTTGGGGTTTTGCACAAACAAGATGGGATTAGTGAGACATGTTCCTTGAGCTTTATTGCAGCAACAGCCTCATAACAGGGTTTGAGACAATTGGAAGAGGGCAACAGCTCACGTTTTGCCAGCAGTAGCCAAAGATTTCTTTGTTACAGGGCGTTTTAAAGGTTTTTCCAGCCAATAGCACATTGCTAAAGCTCACAGACAATTGTCCTAGCCAATCATTAAAACCACACACATACCTGCTTCAAATAATGCTTGCTTGTGTACTGTCTATTAACAATATACAATACTCCATTATTAAGCTGAAAACCTTCTACTGTCTTGCAAAGTGTATTTTTCTGCAGTCTTAAGGTCTATTCTAGCCAGGCCTAAAAACCCAAACCATTGTTTCATGTCTTTGCTTGCTGTATCATTGCATCTTCTCTGCTTTCAGACTTTGCAGCTGCAGCTAACGCTGAGTTACCTGTCCTTTCTGTTTCTGAGGCCTGCCATTACGGCTTCTGAAAATGTTCTTGCCTTTAGTATTTCCCACACATGTCCCCTGTGAGGCTGTGTGTGAGAACTGACAGTGGTCACAACATGGATTCTCAGGCTCCAGGCAGTGCCTTGAAGCCTGTGGGAAGGCCAAGGACAAACTCTCTCTGTCTGGCCCAGGAGATCATGAGGAGGAACCCAAAACAACGTTGTAGATCTCCTCCTCCTGACACCTGGTGTTCTTACAGCTTGTTTGCTGGTAGAGATGTTTACAGAAAGGTGGTGCCCTAAAGGACCAATCCTATTCATTGTACCCAAACACTGTATAAAAAGAATCTGTTTTTCAATAAACTTTGCTGTGAGCCCTCTGAAGAAATCAGGGTTCTACGTGTTGTTACGTGAGCCGTCCTGAATCGTGATGGTAATTGGATGTCACTGACGTGTGTGGTTCTCCTCCCTCCCAGGTTGCCTGGTCACTATGAACCATGGCCCAGCTATACTACAAAAAGGTGAACTTCTCCCCGTACCGAGACCGGATCCCACTGCAGATCGTGCGGGCGGAGGCAGAGCTCTCGTCGGAAGAGAAAGCCTACCTCAGCGCCGTGGAGAAGGGGGACTACGCCAGTGTGAAACACGCCCTGCAGGAGGCGGAGATCTACTACAACATCAACATCAACTGCATGGATCCCCTGGGGCGCAGCGCCCTGCTGATAGCCATAGAGAATGAGAACCTGGAGATCATGGAGCTGCTGCTGAGCCACAGCGTCTACGTGGGGGACGCGCTGCTCTACGCCATACGGAAGGAGGTGGTGGGAGCCGTGGAGCTGCTGCTCAACTACAGGAAGCCCAGTGGTGAAAAACAGGTTGGTTGAGTGTTCCCACTCAGTTCTGAGCCTTTTATCCTGCCTTAGGAAAGTGCTGCTGCTCAAAGTCCTTGATTGTGGGAAGACAGAGATAGTGCTGAAGGCAATCCTGCCTCCGATATATTGGAGCTGTGTTAGTTACCAAAGAGTGGGAACAGCCTTGCCCTCACAGCTATGGGCGTGATAAAAGAGTGAGTTAGCTAGGAGGGAGTGTGTTGGTTGTGCTGTGAGGAGGAAGGGACAGGAGGTCGTGTGAGGGACAGATAAGGTGAGCCACTGTACAAAGGATAGGCAAGATTAGGTGGCTGTGCTTGGGACAGGCAACAGTGAGCTGGGACTGCAGAAGGAAGAGGGAAAGAGCCAGAGCTGTGGGGAGCTGCCCATAGGATTGTTACATAGAAAAGGTATGAAGGACTTCTAGATAACATGGTGCTGATCCTTGAAGCCCCCTGAAGCTTTTATTGAAGCACTCTGAGTGCTGTGGCTGTCTTGACTACAACACTTGATGTTGGCTCATGGCTTTGAGTGCCCACAGCAGACCTGGGCAGCCCTGTTTGGATGGTAATCCTCCAGCCTGAGCAAACATGTTCTGCCTGACTTAAACACTCGGTTTTTTCTCTTTCCCTCAGTGTTTTTTCCAGCCCCACAATGTTTTGTGGACACACTGATTTATAGGTTGATTTATAGGCAAGCACTTTCTAAAGGAATTTGTGGCCCTCTGAAATTATATTACAATCTGTAAATATGAACTATTGCCACGCTGTTGTGCTGATATTAAGTGGAACTGCTTTCTGTAAGTAAATCCTGAAAGCACACAAGCTTATTTACAACTGTAAGCAAGCAAATAGTCTGCTGGGCTTCAGTCCTTCACCGTAGTGCAGACAGATCATCTTGGTCTCCCTCTCCAGAGAGCTCCAGGGCAGCAGTGCTGAGACAGGACATAACTTACAGCAGTGACTTGTAGGAAGGATCCTTAGCTGCAAAGCCATCCCTAAGTTACATAAGGATCTTTGTGGAAAAATCACTGAGTCTGAATCCTGTCACTTCAAGTGTCTGCACTACCCCAACTGTTTTTTTTTTTTTTCTGGTTTTCTTCTTCTCCTTTTTAAGCCCTACTAAGCACTACTGCCAATAACTAGAATAATTTATGTATGTTGCTGACCACTGATAATTTTTGTGTATTCAATGCTTAGAGAGGAACATCCAAAACTTGGATAATCCTTGTATATCAAGCCTCCTTTTGAAGGGAGCACATCCCTCTGCGTGTGAAAGATTAATACCAATCAATCACAGAAGAAAATGTTTTCAATGCATAGGCCCCATAGCACACAGCTTTTCAATGGTAATTTTATGTAGCCAAAGCAAAGAAAAAGGGTCAACCCTGACGGAATTCAAGAGTGCTCAGCTTACAGAAATGGCAGCATTGTGCATACTTGTAGCAATGTGATTCTACTGCGTGGTTTAAAAACTAGAGAGATAATGAAACTCCTCTATCTGACCTAAAAATGGAAATGTTCGTACTGAGTTTTAGTCCGACAAAATGTAAGTAGACCATCCATTAAGAATGAGCCATTTTTTTTCCTTGGTCTTCTATTTGAGCATCCTGAAGGTTGGCAGGAGAGAAAGCAGAATAGAAAAGTTTTTTTCAGTGGCATGAGGATTATAGCAGACTAATGACAAATTTCTCCTGAAATGTCACGGAAAGCAAGTGATGGGATTCATGTGGATTTCTGTAACATCCCTTGAACACCGAAACTTGTGTCCACTCAAATCCACAGCTGTGCTGGCTTAACTGGACAGAGACAGAGGTCCGTGAAATGAGGTTGATTTATTATGGCTGAAATTCAGCCCCAGTGTCTCTAGCTCAGTGATCCATTTCATAGTAGGCCTGTTCCATTTTTTGTTATCTCTGTGCCAGCTCTCCCTCTGTAGCCAGAACTGGATCTGCTGCAGGGTTTACACGTGTGGGGGAGAAGAGATGAGGTGCCAGTTTCAGCTTTATTTACAAGGTTTGTTACAAGACCAGATTTCATCGGTGTATTTTAAACTGGCACTGGCTTGGTGCAAGATTCTATGAACAAACTTGGATTAACTTCCCTGGCTGGGGTTCAGGCTCTTCTGGAGACTGCAGGAAGTGTTTGCTGCTAGAGGGCTGCAGGACTGGACTTCCCTTTCAGCTGTTCCACTGACTGCTCATGCAGTGATGGTGATGAACATTTATTTCGTGTGTAGTGACAGGACAAGCTGGGCCAAAGTTGGTTATTTTGTCAGATCACAAAGCTGTTACAGGAGGGGTTTCTGAACACAAGCTCCTGGTGCTAATTCCACAGCAGTATCAGTATACATTCATGATTTGTCCTTGCTGGACCCTTCCTCAGAAGGTCCTTTGGGAACCCCACACCTAATTGCTTTCACAAAAAGCACCCGATAAAGCAGATTAGCACAGCTTTGTCCTCATCAGTTCCTTAGATGTTCTAAATCATGTAGAAGCCCTGCTTTTTTGTTCCAGTAGTAACCAAAAAATCACACCTCACAGGAAGGTTTCTGGCTGTGAAATTTGTAAGAGGGTGTCAGCGTACTTCTTATATATTAGGTTTAGTATAATCTATTAATTAAATGTACAGAGGGTTCACAGGCCTGTGTGGGGACAGCTCCTTGGCTCGTGTGTGGCAGCCTGGTTGCCATCAGGGCCTGTCTGTGCTGCACTCTGGGTGCAGGAGCAGCATCCTCTGATTGCTCCGTGTCAAATGATCCCTCACCTGGACCTGGGCACTGGGAGAACCTCTTGGTTCCATTTTCCTGCTGCCTGCCCCTGAGCAGGCTGTTGTTTGCCTCTCTCCCAAAGCCTGGTGTCTCTCTCTGGCTGCCGGGCATGAAGAGCTGTTCCCGTTTTCCCATTTGCGTCTGTTCAACGTCAGCTCGGTTAATTGTTGTCTTTGCATCTCAAAAGCAGCTGAGCAGCATCATTCAGCATAATCCATTTCATGGGTGTGTATCTTCAGCCTTATCACCGTGCCACAATCCCCACAGCAATTCTTACAGGCTGCCTCATTCCAGCCTCTCGTGGAGTGGCTGGATCTGGTTAGTGCTATAAATACATATTAAAATATTGGCTTTTTGCAAATATTTAAATGGATGCTATATGTATAATGCTAAAGCAACTTTGCTATCAAGATACAGTTGTTATTTCTGCTGTTAACTAAACATAGAGTAGTGCAATAGCTGATATAATTACGCTTGTGGTAATTGAACTGCCTGCTAGGTTGGGATAACATCCAATGAACAATCTGTGATGAAGACCCCTGCCACTGATATTCCAACTATCAGCATCTGCTGTCTGTAGAAAGGATGGACCAAACCCCAAACTGGAGGTGATAATAAGAACAGACTAAAACCACAGCCAAGACATGCACATGCTCTAAAAAGACAGAACCGAGGAGGAGCTAAACAGTTCTTGGAACATGTAAACTAGTTTGGGGAAAAGTTTAAATATGCATAATTGTTTATGAATGTGCAATAGAAAAGGTATATAAAGGTATATATAAGGTATATACATATAAGGTTATATATATAAGGTATATTTTGGTGTCTCCGAAATAGCAGGTGTGCTCTTGGCTGAACGCCAAGCACCCGGCCGTTAAAATTTGCTTTATTATCCTTGTCTCCTATTGTCCTTCATTAAACTTTTGAATTTTACCAGGAGACTGAAGCTCATTTTTCACAGTTAGCAAAAGAGACACCCAAACCAAGGTAGAAACCCGTGGCCCCTCACAGACTGGACCCGCAAAGGCAGGTTCACATCAGCCACAGAGCCTCCAAGAGGAGAGCTCCAGAGCTCTGAGAGCTGCCCGAGGGGAAGAGCTCTGCTCTCCACCTGCACCGTGACCTTTTCAGGGAGCAGAAGTTTCAAATACACGTAGTGACCTTTGCCGTGCTCCTTATGTAAGAGGATCAGGGTCTCACTGATGATGCGAGGGCTGGGGAGGGGGCGGCGGGGCGGGATGGATGAAGGGGTTGGGCGGTGCAGAGGCTCGGATCCTGTGATTAAGTGAATTTTTATGAGTCATTATTCTGCAAACCTCTGCTAGACTGCTGTTTGAGCGCCATTTACTGCGAATGCCGTGACAATGGCAGGGGCAAGTCACAGGCAGTAACTATAACAACCCGCACTGGCACAGGAGCAAATTGCTCTGTTTACATGTGCAGCCTGAGAGCATGAACCACCTCGCTCCAGAGGCTGCTCGAGAGACCAGCAGTGATGTGCTCGAGCGGATGTGTTTCTTTTTAGGTTTATTTCCAAGCGAGGTTTGTGGGCTATTTTAAGATCTTTTAGCGTTTCTCCTCAAATCCGTGCTGCCCAGTGTGGACAGCTCGGAGCTGTGGGTTTGGGTACTGAGCTCTGAGTCTGCTGGTGGAGCTGGGGAAGGGGGCTTCACCAGTCACAGGATAATGATAATGAACTTACAGATGTTTTGGAAGATGCTGTTGGCTCTGGGAGGTTTTGGGGTCAGGGAGAAAGTTGTCATGGTGTGACCATGGGGAGAGCACAGAGATGTTCTGATGTGCTTCAGGTTTGAAGGACCCATCCTCCTCTTCACTCACCAAAGAGCTCCCCTAGTTTCGTGATTTTTACAGGTTAATTGTAATTTCCACGTGTTACATAATTTACCCCAATTACTCCTCAAAGCTTTTTAAAAACCATAACTCTCTTTGACCAGTCACACAGCTGGTCGCTTAAACCATAGCACAGCTTGTTTTTTCCCCCAAACTTATGACAGGCCTTTGGAAATCAAGCAACCTCTTCATGAATATTAAGAGGAACAACAAAACAAACTAATATTCGTAGAAACTGGAGGGTTTTCCTGCAGAGGTTTGTAGTCAGCAAACATGCATTTTCCAGGAAATAAAAGCGAGCCTCATCTGGTGCTGTGATAGTTATTGTTTGATTTTCTGGGCAATGCAGAGGCTGATGTTGTGCTGCATAGTGGCAGAGAAGTAATATGGGTGTACTTGACATGGCAATCCATCCTAAGTGATGACTGTCATGCTATTTAAATAAGACAACAAACCACTGAATAACCATCAGAAAGAGCAGGGATAGGTTTGAAATAGCAAAAATTAGTGCCTGCAGATGCAGTATGGACCTCGGCCCAGGCTTTTCTTTTTGGGGGTGGAAATGTTAAAATGCAGAGTTGTCTGTGCATGGGACAGGTCCAGTACATGCAATGGCAGAACAAGGCAGTAGGCACACAGCAAAAACAGAGATCTGGCTGGGGTCCTGTGGGGTTGAAATTAACGGGGAACTTTAAATTTTTTGGGGTTTTTTTTGATTCATAACTACTACTTTTCATAATTCATAACTACTACATAGTAGTTCTGCTCCCTTGTAGGAGCAAGGCAATGCATATATGAAACCTGTTGAATGAATTCTCCTTCCCTGTAAAATCTTCTGTCTCTCAATCTATTTGACCTGTGAGTTTTGCTGGGTTTTTTTTTTCCTAAAAGTGCTATCAGATGGTTTTTCTTAACAATACAAACATCAATTCAGTGGGTTATGTTTTCAGCCAAGCTGGAGACTGCACCTAACCTTCGCCTGCGAAGAGCAGGAAATTCACGTCTGAAAACTCCCATTTCCCCCCAGTATTTGATTCACCCTCAATTTACCAGGAATAGCTGTATTTCCTCACACTTCAAAACCTGTTGAAACGAGTACAAATTTTCCAGATGAGGCGTTCAAGGGCCCATTGTTCGGAGCTGCTTGGGTGAGCAGCGTGGAGTGGCGGCCGCAGCCCCCTGAAGGTGCGTCACGGCTCTCACATCTCGCCTGCTTCTCTGCCCTCCTGCCGGGGCTGTGCCTGCAGCAACGCCAGACAAGCTCTGTGCTGCCTGCTGAGCCCTCCTTCCTCCTTCAAGGAGCTGTAATCAGTCATCTGAATTACTCCACGTTCGTGAGCACCTCCACGGTGGCTGTTTTCTTCACAATAATCGGGGCTGACATCAGCTGTTTACACAGGGAGGGTACGAGCATCTCTCTCTCTCTCTCTCTCTCTCTGGTATCTGGCAAATTTAGCAATTTGCTCTCGTGGCAGATGGCTCCAAATTAAGCTGGTTCGCAGATGGGACTACAAATGCAATTCCTCAATCGTGGGGATAAAAAGTAAAAGGGATCTTAGGATTCATGGTTGCGCTTCGGTTTGTTGCGATGGTCCAAAGGGTTTCTGAATCAGTGTGATCCATATGGATTCCAAAAGGAGTTTACAGGTACAGCCTCTTCCAGAGTGTGGTTGTGAAGAGGGAACTATAGAGAATAAAAGGCAAGTGTTCAGTCTTAGTTGCTAATCATCAGATTGGTAGAAGATTGCTGCACTGGATAGTGTTAGTGAACCTCAAATTTGACCTCAAAAATCCTCTTTTAGGTGAGCTGATGAGTGAAAATCCACCTTAATCTTGTTCAGATACCACAGATCCACAGCGTAGAGACAGCCTTTGGTGAAACAGAAAATGAAGGTTGCATTAAACCGTTTAATTCTTGCCCAGATCCAGTAACTTTCTTGAGACAATGTGATTTAGCTCCATTTCCCCACTCACACAGAGGTTTTGTCCTGTGTGCAGAAACCAGTGTGAAGTTTAGCCTTTACCACTGACAGCCCTTGATTTTAAACTTGCTGGCACAAGCTCACTGCCAGCCCTGTGCTACCACTGATGGGAGAGTTCAAGTCAAAAGAAACAACAGTTCAGTTCTCAAAAATCTCAAAGTATAAAATCTAGATTCTGCAGGCAGCTGGAAAGAGGAGAGGTTTTGGAGCAGGCATCTCTATCAAGAAGTTCTGTGGCGGTTCTGAATTGTGTCTGTGGAGCACTGTGACACCGAGGGGAACAGGCTGATGGGTGTGAGTCATTTCCATGTTAGTAAGAGGGGTCCAAAGTGTAAAGGAAAGGCTGAACCTGGTTAGAAACATTCCTGAGCAAAAGGAGGTTCTGAAGAATAGAACCAGTTAAGAAAAATAAGGCCACGAGTTCTCGTGGAAATATTTGAGAGGCACAATAGGGAAGAAGGATCATGTCTGAAAACAGAGAAGCAGCTTCAAAGCCTAATGGCTCCATTAGCACCCAAGCTTTTCATTATTTTTATTGATGCAGTAATAATTCACAGTTATAGTTAACATGCCTTTGACACTGGTGGCTGCCTTCAAAATGAATTCCATCTAATTAAACTAAACAACAGAGAAATCAAAGATCACTTCAGCTAATGATTACATTTAACTGTAAAAATCTTTCCTCCCTCCCCATTGCCTCAGTCCCCAAATAATCTTAAATCTAGGTGAAAAAGAGCTGGGGTGAAACATCTCCTGGACTCAATAAGGAGCATCAAGATTAAGGCAGTGACAGATACCAGATTCCTGACAGTGGCAGTAAGGCACTGGCTCCTTCTTTCTCCTGGGTCAACATAAAACCTGTTATTATCTCCTAGGATGCTGGTGGGGGTCAAGGCAAGAACTGCATCACAGCGAGCACAAATGTGCCATGCTTGTAATTGAACATATAGACAGGTGAGGAGTCAGGAATTATCCCAGATGCTTCCCAGAGAATTGTCTTTACTGATCCGTAGGAGTGTTCTTAGAACTTGCCTGCTCTGGGCACTCTGTACAGCGAATTTTCAGTCAGATGTGATGGGTTCTGAGGATTCAGCTGATGAACTATCATTGGGGGAAAAATAATCCTGTTTGTGCTGCTACACAAGTAAACTTCGAGCTCTCTGTAGATCTGTTGATGAAGGAGTTTAGTTTCAAAAAACCATTATTATCTACCCAGTATCCATGAATGTGCCTGCTGTACCCACCTCCCTTTGCTCCTGAGCCCCAGTTAGAGGATCCCCTGGCATCACCCAACACGTGTTTGCCTCTGGTCTGTCTGAAACCCCAAACCCAGAAGTCTGACATGGCTCTTTGGATCCCCTGATACAGATTTGTGGAAGACTTTTCCTGGTGCAGTAGTTAGAACACTTTTTTTTTTTTTTCCAAGGGAAGCTTTTCTTCATGGGAAAAGCGAGTGTAACAAATCACAGGCTCCTCCAAAACAAAGCTCTGGGATCTATAAAGATCTGTGAAGAACTGCAGGGCAGCTTAGCAGGAGTCCCTCAGCCCTTACCTGGCTGTTGAGCAGAGCTCTGCTGGGCTGGCAAAGTCACATTTATGGCTTGTTTATCCCTGTGTGAGCAGTATTTTGCTGTCCCATGGCAAAATCCTGCCTGGCAGGGCAGCCCTTTGGTGGCAGTGGTGGTGGAATATCAAAGAGGCGTTGACTGGGAGCAATATTTCTTGTCTCTGAACTGCTGCAGCAAGAGGGAACGCTGTGATCCAAGGTCTTTGCTCTGTCATTGCCTTGGGAGGATGCTGGAAAACTGCTCCAGAGGCTCAGGGCCATGTGAATTGCTGGTATTTAATTCAGGGCAGTGAGAGAGGGCTGCTGTGCTCCAAGTGCTCCTCAGGCAGGGGGTGAAGAGGTTGTGCCAGGCTCTGCAGCAGCAGGGGCACAGCATTACCTAGAGGCTTTCGACTTCTTAGCGCTGGGAATATCAGAGGAAGTCACTGCCTGAGTGGGAATAAAGATCACAACCACACGGATTTATTTTTGTTTTCTCCCTGCCACCTGTCTAGATTGTCATTTCTTCGCTGTTGCAAACTCTGGGGTCTTTTTCAGCAGCCACAGCGGCGTCTTGGTTGGTGAAACGACGGTGCCAAAAGCACAGCTTAGGAGAAAAAAAATGGGGAATAATGAAGCTGCTGGTTTGTGAGCATCAGGATGTGTTTTGTGCACCATCAGGCAGCGCTGGGCTGGCGCCAGGTGCAGTAACTCACTCCTCTCCCTGACACTGTCTCATGATCCAATCTGATTTAATCTTATTTTTTTTTTTCCTAAAGGAATGTGATTGAATATGAACTCAACCCAAGGAAAAAGCCCTCCCTCTTCAAGCCCTGTTAGCAACATATTACCTCACCTCAAGTTAATGAAACATCTCTCATCCACACAAGGTGATAAATTACAGGAAGAAGGGATGGTTTATGTATAAAGATGATATAAAAGGCTGTAGATAGCACGATTATTAACCTATATTAGCACATTTTGTCCTTGTTACCACTAAGAATAGATAGTACAGAGACCAAGAAAAATGAATCAAAAAGCTGGACAGCTCTCGCTCCCAGAATAAAGCCCGAAAAATATTAGAAAAATAGAAACCATAATAAAAATAAAGATTATCTTGAAGACGGAGCCTGCAAAATTCCAGGTAACCATGGGCTCTCTTTATTTCAGTTGTGTCTGGGGCCAGGGGAAAGCTCATCCATAAAATGAAAAAATATCTCAAATGCAGCAACATTCCAAGGTTCTTGGAGTAGCTAAGAAATTTATAGGACTGAATTAAGCAAGCTCTTTCATAAAATTGGGTTCAAAGCTTAAAAACAGCATTAAAAATAAGGAATAAACCCTAATAACTTTTAGTCAGAACAGCTGCCCCTATCAGAGAGTAACTGTTAAAATGATAATGAAGAAAGGCAAAAAAAACCCCAAACAAACAGCATTTGGTGTTTCCAAATGAGGGGAAAAAGCCCAACCATCAGGAATATGCCAACTGGTCTGCCTAGCCAGCCTTTAGGAGATAGTTTAGTTCACTCCCACATCAGGAATTCTGGAATTACACCTGTGCCACAGTTTTAGGGAAAAGCTCCAGCAAGCAGCCAGGGAATCTCTGCATTTCGGGAAGATCCAGAAGGTTGTATTTTTGGTAGACCCATAACACGCTGTGGGCCAAGCCCCCGTGTCACTTAGGCCACTTCAGCAGCTTCATTATTGTCTGGGTTTGTCCCTGTGCCGTGTTTGTTTGTGAGTTCCAGCTAACAAAGTGGAAATGGCTTTGTTTCTCTTTCTTTCTAAGGTCTTTTAAGCACAAACTGTCTAATTATGAAAGGACACTTAAATTATTTTTACTTTTAACTTAATAACTGACTACTTGTGGTCTGCAATGTGGATTTTTATACTTAATTACAAGAAACTATGTAAAGCTATGAAGAAGAAGGTGTGAAAGAAAGACTTAACTTATGCCTTAAATCTTCTATGTTGCTTTATATACGTGACCATATTTTAAAGCCTTAAACTTTAAGTTTTCTACTCTGATACTACACACTTCTGTTCAAACTACACACTTGTAATCTCAGTGCTATCACTCAATTTTGGGAGCCTTTTCCATGGCCTCAGGTCAAATGTAGCGTTTTCTTGAGGGTCAGTGCTTGTTGGAACAGAAAGCCTGAAATTCTCAGCTCTCGGGGTTCTGACATTTGTTCTGCCTGCAGAGGTGTCCCCATACAGTGAGCCCCAGACTATGAATGATGGAGCCAAGGCTCCCTGCAGATAAAATCACATAGTGTGTGATAAATTAGGACTAAAACAGGCTTGTAAAACATCCCTACACAGAGGAGAAGCCGCAGCCAAGAGAGGTTATGATGCCTTAAGTTTTAGTTTTCATGCTTTTCATGTTCTGGGCTGCCCAGGGGTGCAGCTCTGAGCTCACAGTCAGTGTCACTCAGCTGTGCACACAGCAGGGACACAAAACAAATCCTTTCACTGCTGGACACCAAGGACAACTTTCAGCCCAAAAGCACAAACAAGGGTGGCTGGAGGGAGGAACAAGAAGGATGGGACCTCACACCCTGGAGCTGGAATTGGACAATTAAACCCCAATATGCAAATGGACCAAAACTTAAAAAAGTGTGAGACCTGGTGACCATTTGTCCATTTTGTGTCCATTTTGGGTCCACCTTGGGTGTAGCCCTGGCCAGCCCTTGTCCTGCCCAAGGTGGATCCTAAAGGCCTTTCAGTAAATATCTACTTTATTCTCCAGCTCTGTCCAGTCTCTGTTCCAGCTCAGCTTTCCCAAGGCATCAGCTGCAGCTCCCGTGGCACAGCAGCACTCTGAACAGGGGTAGGCACTCACCAGCCCAGCTCCCTGCTGGATTCAGTGGCTCTGAAGTGCATCAAGGCACGGGAATTCAGGGAGAGTGAGCCCGGGCTGCACTCCAGCTCAGTGCAGGAGCTTCAAACACGAGGCAATTCTGGCAGTGTCCCTCTGAGACTCGCAGGATCAGCCACAGTGACTGCACTGTCTTCATTTCATCATCAGGTGCCTCATCTCATCTCCTCCACATGCAGGAAAGACGAGGGCTCAGGAGACAGAGAGACACAGACAGAGGGCTCTGACTGCAGGAACTTGCCACAGGCCATTAAAATGCATATTTGCAAAATCCTTTCCTCCCAAAGGCTCCTCTCCGAATCCCTCCTTTTTTTTTTTTCCTCTTTTTATTTCTTTTTTTTTTCTTTTTAATCCCCAGCAGAAGTTATTATGTAGCATCAGCCACAAACGGGGACATCTTTTGACAATCTCTGTGGCTGTGCTGCATTTCCTAAACACATGGCTGAACACAAGCTCTGATGCAGCTCTGCCACTGTCAAGTGCACTAGGTTTCAGCTCGGCTCTGAGAACTAATCCCTTGGGCCTGCCTCCATTTTTAAACACATGGGGAAGAAGCCAAATTAAAACTGGAAGGATCTAGAGCAGGCCTATCCATCTTTCACTTTCTTTTGCTGCTTGTTGAGAAGGATATTTGATTATACAGATATCACAGATCTACTTTTTCACATTCTTTCAGTAGCAATGCGTTACATTAATTAACAATTAATTAACAATTATTAGTTCTATGATTCTATAGCATGTTCTATTTTATTCAAAGATACCTATTTTAGTGTTAATGTGCACCATCTGGTCACCTTGTATCACCATTTGGCTTTGCTAAAAGGTAACTAATTTTCACTGTTCTGCAGTATCGGTCTGAGGAGCCGAGATTTTATTTGGCTTTACAGGCAGATTTTAAGTCACTGAGGAGATTTTTAGACCAGAAAGAGCCTTTTTCTTCAGCTGGAGATTCTGGGACAGCTGTAGTGGAACCAGTGGAACACTTCAGTGACAGCAGAGTTTGCCCCTAAGTACAACAACGTGTGCCTGATGCCAAAGTTACAAAGATCCTGGGTAACCAGTACAAAAGCCCTTAAACTACACGACTTTTTTAGACAGCAGTTTGTGTTGTTCATTATACCTCAATAACCAAATGACATAGTTTCAAAGAGTTGCTCTTGAGAGGAAAAAAACCCACAAACTCCCCGTTAATATAAATACTGGCCTCACTCTGATATCAGACGTCTCTCGAGGTATCTCTGGTTGAGATGCTGAGTTAGTGAAGCCCACACCACTGCAGCACCTACAATAAATGCTAAAATTTATACACCCATCTCCCATTTTGCCACGTAAGTTGGCTTCCAGTGCTCAAAGGGAGCTTACAAGAAAGCTGTAATTTATTTGTAGCTTTTCAGTGAGGCTTGCACAAGTTTGTGTTGGCAATCAGAACATCTTCTATAACACGCAGCTGAGTCAGAAAGTTACACAAGCTGAAAATAATGCAGATTAATAAGGTATTTACAGTTTATCGTGGTCATACTTACAATTTATTGCACTGATCCGAGGGAGATGGTAGTTTATGGAATGCAGATGGCTTGAAAACAGGACAGTTCCAAATGTCACAGGTAAAGGCACTCTGAGTTATTTACAGAAAAAAAGTTGTTATCCATAAAAGGCAAAATGTGCATTTCCATTCATCTGTTAGTTTGGTTGAGGAGGATGTTTCTGAGCTGACTCTCCTTAGTTTTCCCATTTATTGCAGTGTGGTTCTCATTGCTGAGCAGCCTTGGAGCACTTGGGCTGCTTTGACACAACACTAAACCAGAGGAGCTGCTCCAGGGGCAGACACCAGACTAGATTAAATTCAAAGTAAAACTCCTAAAAGACCTACAACAAGGCCACCAGATCTTCAGTGCCAGCTTTTTTCTTTTTTCCCCTTCTGTAGTTTAATTCCTCTTACACTGCACTCATGACTAACAGCAGAGACTCCTGCTCTCTTTCTATCCAGAGCTCCTTTCCAGCAGTGCACTATTCTGCTGGAAAACTTATTTTTCCATTCAGAGGAGAGCTTAGCTGTACTGAACAGCACTTTTATGTGAGCTAATCCTTCTCCTTTAATGAATTAAGCTTGTTTCTTCACCCTCCTTTTCAAATAAAGGGGATTTTTCACCCGCTGCAGCATCGTTCAGAGCAGCAGTGGTACAGGGGTAAGCAGGCCACCTTATGAGGATTAAATCTAGGCAGATGATAACGAGCATCCAGTCACTTGTGGTTGATGGTGGCATTAATTTCTCAGCTGAAAAGGGCCACGATGAAATGCAGACAAGGTGTTTGCTCCTGTGCAGGTAGTGGCAGTAAGGTTCTGAAGGACTTGGGTTAACAGCTGGTGTCAGGTGAGGGGGTTAATGGAAAAGAATTTTGGTTTTCAGGTCACTTAATGAAAGTAACCTTGGAAGAGCTTAGCAGAGCCCTTGGGGTAGAATAAATTATTGCTCTTCTGCTTCCATCACTGCAAGTTAATCCAGGGCACAGGGGAAGCTGATCTGAACATGAACAGCACGGGGCAGAGCATCACAGGAGGAACATCAGTGCTGCTGTAATCTCTGCTGCTCCTCCAGGGAGAGAGCACAGCCCTTGAGCCAAGGCTTTGCAGAGCCACAGCTTTAAAACACACAGTTCGGGATGCAGGTTATCAAAAAAAACGCTGTGTGAGAAGACAACAAAAATATTTATCACAAGACAGGCAATTTTGGGCCAATTCAGGGCCTTTGGGTCAGGCAGACACAGAGAAGAGGCCGCAGCAGCCCCTGGTCACGCTGTCCCTGCTCTGTGTTGGGCTGGATTGCTTTGCTGCTCAGAAATAACTCCAGCTCCTGTCAGTGGAGGCCTTGCACTCATCTGCTCCTCTGTGTCTCTCTGTGCCACCATTTCCCTCTTTATCCCTTAATTAAAAGTGCTGCGAGCTGCCCAGGAAAACACCTTCCCTACCACTGCTCGAGCCCTCATGCTGTCACATTCCTCTTTTCACTGTCTTCCCCACACCCAGCACTGACCCAGCATGGTGTGATCCATTTCCCCTCCCTGAGGGGCTGCACGTGTCACCTGAGGTACAATGCCCCTCACTGCTCTGTTTTGGGGGTGAGGGCTTGTGGTAGGAGCCAGGGTAAGGGATGAGAGATCACTTCTTTCCATCCCAAACCTTGGGAAAGCCATTTTGAGTGCCTCAGATCCAGATTTAGAAAGCCTCTGGCGCAGTCAGGATTAGCACTATCCCCACCTGTAACATCACTACCTTCTCCTCGAGCGCCCATTTCATATTCCAACAACATGAATTCCTCATCTGTGTAAAGCTGAAAATCCTTTTTGCAGCCCTGGGTACAATAACTTCCATATAGAAAAACAAGATTAAACTTGACAGTAATAGCAGTGATAGAGGAGGAAAAGTGTTCTTCCTTTGAGGCACAGGCTCTGAATACAGCAGCCAGTCACTGATTGAAAAAGGACAGGAAGAAAGATAAATGCAGTTATACTCAAGCATCAGGTCTTAAGAAAAAAAAATGCTTCTAAGAAAGAGAAAAAAGCCCACACCTTTCTCTTGACATTTAACAAACTACCTAAACGAGCTAAGCAAAGGGAAAGGGAGAGAGTTCAAGACCTTACACAGAGAGCTGCTTTCAGCCATTTGTTCCTGGAAGGCTTAAAATACATTTCTCCAGCCTTGCTAAGAGACACCAAGGCCTCCATGACCCACGGCAAATCTTCAGGACTGTTTTCTCTCCCTCCTGCCTCTGTGGGGACCAGCTCTGCTTAGCAAAGCCTCTCCACACCTTCATGCCTGCAGGTTGCCAGGGATTTAACGCCTCGTGTGCCACATCTAGGGGAGCAGGTTTGTTCCCCAAAATGCCTGCAGCCACCCAGTGAGCCCTGCTGACCCTGCACTCAGTGTGGTGAGCACCTTTGGGAGGGTGTTGTCTGGCATGAACAGCTCCTGTGTGTAAGGATTTATTGATCAGCTTTGGCTCCTGCAGAGGGATTTCTTACCTGGTGCTCCTCCACATCACTGCTTTGTGTTTGGGTTTATGTTGGAATTCTGGAAACTGGGATTTTGGGGTTTTGGTATATAGTAACACGTGAGTCAAGATGGAGGATTTTGGGCATTGTCTAGGTCCTTCTTCTTCACCTTCTTCTCCCTTTTTCTTCATGGGTTTGGGTGGTTTTCTGTAATTGGGTGAAAAAGGTCTGCACTGGGAGCCTTGGGTGGTCACTGTTGGGTCAGGAGTATAAATAATATAGGTGTCACCTTGTTATTGGGAGAGTAGTGCTCAAATAACCTTGGAAAGAGTCAGAATCACTCCATTTTACCTCATTTCTCCAACTTGCTACTTAGACCTCACAGCTCATGAGCCTGTAAATAGACAAGAAACAATAAACACCCAAGTCCGAACTCAAAACCAATATTTCCCGTGTATTAATCCTGACCTTGGCAAGGAAAATAAGAAGCCAGAACTGCCCCAGATTTCGGCCGACTGAGGAACATCTCCTGCCATTAGGACTCCCTGGCAGCAGTTTCCCTGGCAGATCTTTGATATTTGCCAGGGGAAGCTGACCCGGTGTTGCCCCAGCCCAGCCTGGAGCAGCAGGATGTGCCGGGGCAGGAGTGGTGGGCAGGGGAGAACAGTGTCTGAGTAGTGATTAAGGCACAACAAAGGGAGCTGCCTGCCTGCAAATGGAAACACGCCGGGTGCTTGTGATGCAAGAGCGTTCCCATCTAATTTTGCACTCTGCATATAGTAATAAGACACAACAGGGTGTGCATTAAGCTCATCTTTTGAGAAGTGCAGCAGTAGCTGGATAATGCACACCCTGGAGTGGCTTATTTGTAGTGGGCTATGGCTCATTAATTTTACATTTAATTTTTTTCAAATCCGTTTTTAAAAAAAAAACAAACAAACCCACAAGTCTGTTCTAAGGGCAGTTATGTAATGTATCTTTACACTGAAAAATATTTTCTAATAAAAACTGTAGGCAAAAGTGAAGAAGAGATTTGCCCAACTGTAGACCAGGGTTTGGTGTGTGCAGGATCTGCGTGTGGCATTTGGCTTGGCCTGCTGATGCAGATATACAGTGCAAATAACGTGTTTATTTGCAAATAATATTTGCAAATAATGTGCAAACAATGTGCTTATATTTTTGGAAATATTTGCAAATAATGTTTTTATAGTGCAAATAATATCTATTCAGTGTTCACTCCTTTCTAGACTTTATTTTTGTGTAATTACCTGGGCCTTTTTTCTTCCTTTTTTTTTCCCCCTGCTTTTTTTTTTTCCATTTGGTGTATGAGCCAATACCCATTTCAGACCAGATTCACATATAAAGCATTTGGATGGGGATGGGTCTGACTTTTACACCAGACTGGGAAGGAGTGGTCATGAGGCAGATTTTCAAGAATTGGGAGAAAATGGTTTTGCCAGAACAGCAGTGTGTGGATCAGCCTGCCTACAACAGCATTTCAATCACAGAGGGTGTCACAAAAACCCTGTTTGGCTATGACATCACTCCAAAAGTGTGAAGGAGGGAATATTGTTACTATTCAGGATGGTTCATGTAATGACACCTAGAATTCTGATTTCTTCAGAGGGCTCAGAGCAAAGTTTATTGAAATACAGATTCTTTTCATACAGTGTTTGGGTACAATGAATAGGATTGGTCCTTTAGGGCATCACCTTTCTGTAAACATCTCCACCAGTAAACAAGTTGGAAAAGCACCAGGTGTCAGGGGGAGGAGATCTACAAGGATTGTTTTGTGTTCCTTCTTATGATTTGATGTAGCCCTTGTTCCATGCCTGAGGTGTTTTGGGTTTTTGAAATTTTTTTTTCAGGGAATTTTTTGTAAACAGGAGAGATGTTTTTGTAACTGTTATTTTTGTTATTTTTTTTTCTTAGGAGGGACTTCTTCTTGATGTCCCTCTGGTCTGACCAGTGTGAGTGAAGAGGTTTGTCTTTGTTTCCCCAATCAAATTGGTCTGTGTGAAATGGTATAAAAGATAGATACATCTCAACAATAAAGGAGTCATTTTCAGCCTTGAATCTCGGAGTCTGTGTCAGTTTCCCAGGCCAGACTGAGAGAGTTTGTCCTTGGCTTTCCCACAGGCTTCAAGCTTCTGCCTGGAGCCTGAGATTCCATGTTCTGACCACTGTCAGCTCCCACAGAGGGACTTCTGAATTGTGCTGCTCCACGTGAGGCGTGACTTTTCCCCCTTGTGGTTTATCCCCCCGTGCAGGTCCCCACGCTGATGATGGACACCCAGTTCTCGGAGTTCACCCCGGACATCACCCCCATCATGCTGGCGGCTCACACCAACAACTACGAGATCATCAAACTGCTGGTCCAGAGGCGGGTGACCATCCCACGCCCACACCAGATCAGGTGCAACTGTGTGGAGTGTGTCTCCAGCTCCGAGGTGGACAGCCTGAGGCACTCCAGGTCGAGGCTGAACATCTACAAAGCCCTGGCCAGCCCTTCCTTGATTGCCTTATCCAGCGAGGATCCCATCCTGACCGCCTTCCGCCTGGGCTGGGAGCTGAAGGAGCTGAGCAAGGTGGAAAACGAGTTCAAGGCTGAATATGAGGAGCTCTCACAGCAGTGCAAGCGTTTTGCTAAGGACCTTTTGGATCAAGCCCGGAGTTCCCGGGAGCTGGAGATCATCCTCAACCACAGGGATGATCAAAGCGAAGAGCTGGATCCCCAAAAATGTCACGATTTGGCGAAGCTAAAGGTAGCAATAAAGTACCACCAGAAAGAGGTAAGGGCCGCCTGAATGTGAAGGTGTTGGGTAAAATAATCCATTTCTCGAGTTGCTGTGGGTTTGTTCAGTGCTGGCTCTCGGGTGGGGTTTTTTGATGTGCACATGGATTAGTCCCAAACCAGAGGGCTCAGGGGACCTTGGTGACAGCGTGAATCCGACAGCCCTTGAGGGCAGCAGGACTGGGACTCGCTGCAGTGGGCTGTGGTTTCTACAGCACCAATAATTTCTGTCTCAAAGCTCCTTGAATCCCATCTCACTGTAACCCATGCCCCCGCAAAGAGCAGCCTTCAGACATTTCCAGCTCTGAAAGCTTTTCCCAGTGGCTGCTTTTGTACGGGAACGCAAAGCTAGAAGGGGTTGCCTGGCTCCTGGAGAAGACTGGCTCCCTCATGGAGTGCAGGAAATCAAACAGCACACTGTTCATGTCCTGCACCACCAAGCACTTCCAAGCACCCATTCAGCACCAACTCGAAAGGGCCAGAGATGTGACAGCAGCCAGGAGAGCAGGAGAGGTTGGGAGCACTCCCAGAGTCCCAGGTCTCCAAGTTGCCAGCAGTTTTCTGAAACTCTCATGTAAAACTCTCATGTGGTGCAAATGTTTCTTCATACCTGTGACACCTCTTGATCCTGGGTCCTCGACCCATCTCTGTTTTAGGAACTGGGAAGCAATTCCCAGAAATTCAAACTTCTGCCCGTAGTTGCAGAGAGGGAAGCCACACTTCAGCTAAAGGGCACAGAGCCTTTCAGAAGCCCTGCAAATCCACAGATTTATAAGTTGATTCAATAAAGGCCACAAACCCCAGGAGAATGCTGACAACAGTTTCATTAGCTGGCTCTGGATTTCCTCTCTCTTTCCAAATCCAGACAGAATTTAGGAGATGATGTATTGCTGTTGGCCAGCGATGTTCCAGGTTATCTGAAGGAGGAATTTAGTTGCTTGGTTGAGGAACTGAATTTCAATGTTCATTACATTCTCTGTGTCTGGAGGGTCACCTGAGTGGCAGAAGATCCTGTCACATTCCTCTTTCCACTGTCTTCTCCACGCCCAACACTGACCCAGCATGGTGTGATCCATTTCCCCTCCCTGAAGGGCTGCACGTTTCACCTGAGGTACAAACAGCCAAAAGGAGAAAGATGCAGATTCCCTTTCATCCCTTTGAGGTCCTGTGCCCCCCCAGTGCCAGCCCCTCCATCCCAAAGCCTCACACTTCCTGGGATCCAGCACTTGGCAGCTTGCTGCTCTCCCTGGGCTGCCGCAGGGCAGTGTCAGCTCACTGGTGTCGTGTCAGGCTGTGTTTCGTGCTCTGTGACGGGGTTGGGTAACACCACAAGTGCTTTGGGGACATGGACAAGGAGTGAAGAGTCGCTCTGGAGAAGGGCAAGCCAGGTAATCAGGTCAATGTTCGTTGACTCTAAGAAGGAGCAGAGATTCTCCTGTTTTTCCAGAGGCTCAGGCTCGGCAGGCAGGAGCTGCAGGTTCCCCCCTGTGTGCAGGTCACTGCTGGTCCCACTGTGCCACTGGTGACATCCAGGTGTTGCTTTAGGTTTTTTTTGCTTTTGAGTGTTTGTAACTTTGTATTGCAGGCTCTCAATGCAGCTTCATGTAAACAGTGTATATTTTTAAGATGTTTACATATTTCTCCTCTGGGAGGAGAAATTGATGGTGATGTTCACCATCCAGGTTGAGGAGGTGGCCCCTGTGGTGGCCAATCTCTGGACCTTTGTAGATGTAGATAAAATGGAGTCAGATTTTTGAAATAAGCAGTTATTTCCCTTGAACTGCTGCTGGTGTGGCTTCATCTTTCTGTCCCTGAAACTGGGACATCCCAGCCTCAGCTGTCACATCCAGGTGTGAATCTGTGGCTGCTCTTACCTTGTGTTCACACTCAAAACTGCAACTCTGAAGCAGCTCACTGTGTTTGAAACATGGTGCTGAACAGTCCTGAAGCTTTTTCATTTTAATTTTTTTTAATCTTTGCCTGCTTTCTTAACAGTTTTTATCTCCTTTTTTTTTTTTCTTAGGCGTATTTGACTGAATTCCAAGCATATGGACAAATTCCATGTTTTGTGACATATTCATGACAGTTCCAGCCTAAAAATGATAGCAAATATGCTCCGTGTTGCCAGCCAAAATCAGTGCTGTTTTCAGGTGGAATACTGGTGGGCAGGGGCAGAATGAATGAGGCTGGGAAAGCAGCTACTGAACCCTGTCATCCCACCTGGTTATTCACAAAAACCCTGCAGCATCCTGCAGGGGTGGCTGGGGTTTTCTTATCACGATAATTAGGCCATCTTATCGCGGTAATTAGCGCAACACAAAACATCAAGCATGACACAAATATCCTTGCCAGCTTCTGAAAAAACGGGAAGGAACCTTTGCCAGGGAGATGCTGAGGAATGTTTTTTAATCCTGACTGAAGAGCATCAGGCTGAGAGGATTTTTGTGGGGACAGGGAGGGAAATAGAAGGAGAGTTTGGTTTTCATGAAAGGCAGTTCTGCGGAGAAAAACAGCAGACTTTGAAAAGTAGATCATCTTGTTCTGATGAAGCTTTTTATGTCTTAACATTAAATGGGATTGGATTGGATTAGATTGGATTGGATGGAGAAGATTTTACACCTTAACATTGACAAAGATAAAAGTCAAATCTCTGGGAGCCTAAGAGAAGAATCCAACGTGGACTTTGGTTATTTTCTGGGGTGTCAATTGTTGCTGCAGTTGTTAGTTCTTTATATTCAGCACAAAGAATGTGTCATTTCATATTGATTTCAGGCAAATTTCCTGCAGCTTTTTTCTTTTTGAGTGAAATAAACCTGAAAATTTCTCCCCAAAATATGAAATGATTCCATTTCAGCCTGATCAGGCAGATAAGGTCAACTTCAAGGGTCTTTTCAGAGAAGCTGTTAAGGGGAGATGGGTGAAGAGATTGTGGGGTTTGTCTTTACAAAGGCTAGAAAATTCTCCTGTTATGGTGGGTGTCGGTTTGTTTGCTTGTTTTGGGGTTTTTTGGGGTTTTTTTGTTTGGTTTCCCAAAAAAAAAAACCCCTTGGGAAGTACAAGTTTTGATTACTCCCAAACATGACACGTGCTAAATATTTTATAAACTGAGAAACGTGTTGCTCATGAGGAAGAAGACCATTCTCCTCTGGAGGAGGGCCAAAACAATGGAGAATAAATTTGTTGCTTTTCCTGTTTGTTTTTAATAAGCCCGTAAATCCTAGAAGGTAAATTACTGTTTACACAGATGGGAAAAAAAAAAAATCAATTACACAAGAAAGATTAAAATGTGCCCTAAGGTGGCTTTGTAGTATATTTTATTGCAGTAAGTGGTAAAAACATGCTGTGCAATGTTCCCAAGCTCCCTCTCCCTTCTCATGTGAGTGTAGAATGGTTGTGTCCTCAGTTTCAACTCATGGTGACATTTCTCTAGAAGATGGGAAGGACTTAATAGTTGTGATATCTGTCACAAAATCTGAGGGAAAATTGGGGACAACGCTAAACAATGTGGAACACGATGAGTTGGACACATCAGTTCTCTCAGTCCACTGTTAAAGAAATTATTTTCCAAGAATCGCAGTAATTAAGGTCTAAGAGACCAGCAGGCTTTTCATAAACGCTCTGAAATGTGTGTAGCATTTGTCTTCATATCGTTACTTTTTCTAGTTCTTTTATTCGTGACTAATTTTGGAAGGAGAAAGGGTACTGAGGGCCGAATAGGAAAAGGCACAGCTCAGCTGCTGAGGATCACTGTTCGCTGTGCTCTCCTGGCACCAAATTAGCTCTGCATTTGTTAATTTGTTTGCATTTGCAAGAAAAGATGGGGAAAAGTCATCTCTTAGGGTGCTGCCAGTCTCGTAAAGCACAGTTGTGTACCCAGGGTGTGTGGCTGGGTCAGGGAATCAGCGCAGAGGCAGCATGCAAAGAGAATTTTGATGTCCTTTAAGTTGTTTTTTTTTTTTTTTTTACTTTGCCAATAATGTAAGACAACCATAGTGTAGCAGCGAGTCAGGTGTAAAAGGGCAGATTCCTGCTCATATTTAACATTCTGCTGAGCCACGAGAACAGCGATACAAATTCAGCTTATTCCTGCTTTCCTGCTCTCCATCACAGGTCGTTCACATCTCCAAAATGAAGTGTAACATCACATTAGTGGGGGTTTTAATGCATTTTCCTGGTGCTGGCAAATAGCTGGGCAGGTTTAGTTAATGTTCTATAAGAAGTCTACACAGTGCAAGGCGCTCAGAAAAAACCCCATTATTTTATCTGTGACTCCATTGCTTAGCACTTCCACAGAATTAGATCAAAGGAGTGCACCGAGAAATTCCTTCTCAGAAATCCTTAACCTCCACATCTCTTCCTGACCGTGCTCTAATCAAACGGCAGGAAAGGACAGAGGTAGAATTGTTTGCTTTTCTAATTTAAAAACAAGTGTTCTTGGCCGTTTTTCTCTCCAGGATGGAGCTTCGACAGCTTCAGTCCTTTTTTTATTTTATTTTCTTTTTTTCCCAGGACATTTACATAGACAAGCACCTCCTGAGATGCAGCTCTGAAGCGAATGAATAATCATTCCTGCCGTGCCGCATATTTTCCCTCTGTGTCTTGACTCTTGTCAACCGTGTGGCTGCAGTCAGAAGCACAGCATCCCTCTCCAGGGAGCATGCATAAACCTGGGAAATTTCTGAGGGCACTTCACTTAGCGTATAAAAAGAGCTTATAAAAATATCAGAGATGCATGAGGAACGAAGTGCGAGGTCTGTGGAAATCAAAACTCCTTGTTTACCCGTTTTGAAAGCCATTCAGGTGTCTTGATGGATGGCCACAGATCTTTCTTTGCTCGCAGGCAAAGCTCAGCTATTCTCCTGTGGGTTTGTCTGCTTTCTTGCCATACTGCCTGGAGGAATAATGATACAGGGCTGAATATTTGTATTGTGCTCTTTAAAGGCACGATGAAAAGCCTTGCTTGAGCCTGCACAGCTCAGAAGAGTAATAAAGAGGCTTTTACTTCCAGATTTCTAGAAGGAAATCAGGTCGTGAAAAGGTCTTTATTAGGACTAGGTGAGGGAAGCAGAGCTGCTCCTTGTGGAAGCTTTTCTTGGTTTCTGGTGGTCTGGGACACCCACATTTCTTGGTGTGTTCCGTGGTGAGGATGACATTCGGGTTTGTGCCACACACCTGAATGTAAATTTAGGGATTTCAAAAGCCCTGACTGTCCAAATGTGACCTTCCCCTTTCCAACAGCCATCCTTCCATTTGTTCACTGTTGTCTGCAGCAGGGTTCCCATCTGGTGTGTGAGCAGTGGCCTGTGCTGGATGAAGCTGTTTTCTCCCAAACTCCACCCCAGCAGCACTTGACCACCTTAGAAAATCTTCTGTGAACGTGGCATTAACTGAGCTGTTATCAGCAGCCCCAGAGGCAGAGTTTGGGGTGGCAGGTGGGGAGATTTGTCTATATTTGCACCCTTAAAAGAGCCATCCCTGCTGATCACTGGTGTTGCATGACTCAGAGCCCCTCCTCTACAGACTTGTGCAGTTGCCAGATCTCTTTGTTCAATTTGGGAAATTGTCACAGAAATTTAACCTGTACAGCTGCATCGTCGTGTTACAAAAATCAGGACGAGTGGCACTTAAAATCTTAACTCCTCTGCGAACTTGGGAGAAGAAATAATATCCAGAGGGATGTGATGGTTGACTGCTTTGACAAAGTGGACTGGAATGTTTATTTGAGGGAAGAGCGTTATTTGGTACATCGTTCACGTAACGCCGAAATGTTCTCACTTGATGAAGGTTAGCCACATATTGCAGCTGTCACGGAGCAGAACTGCACAACGCTGTCTGTTGACAGCAGAATCATCTCTGACTAATCTTGTCATGCACCAATTTGAAAAAGCACCCTAGGACTGGTATGTAGGTCAAGGACAAGGACTTGGATTGCGTTATGGTGATGTGCAGCGGGCAGAAAAATGCCAGGATCATTCTTTAAGTCACTTCTGGTGTCTCGTGCCTCTTACTTAATGATCTCCTGGACAAAGACAGGAAATATGTTGAAAGCTAAGGAGGTTGCTGCTGTTTTAACAGCATTCAGGAGTGATTTAGTGAGTTTGACAGTTCCCTTAACTTCATGTTTCCCATCAGTCTTCTTGCCAGCCGGAGAAGAGGCTTGGGAAGCCAAAGCCAAAGTACAGGACATGATTGATGGGCTTTCTATAGACAACAGGAACTGGAGAGGAGAAGTGATCCCTCGTGTGTTGGAACAGCCAAGTGTTCAGTGTTCCCACATCTGAAGGGCTGAAGTGCACTTAGAGTCAGCTTTATGTCAGTGGAGAAGAGTAAATCACATTATTTCATACTTTGAGTGACACTCTGAAGTAATAAACTCTGGGGAAAAACCGTGGCCGTGGATTCTCTCATTGGATATAGAAGTGATCGTAGTTATTTACCTGATTTCTGGGAATTTCAACTTCACTCCCATGGCTTAGAGAAGCGAGTTATGAACCTCCATTCAGAAAAGAGCTGGGACTGCACACTCCTCTCACCTCATGTACAAATCAGGTACCTCACAGGTGGCTCCAGGAGAAGTGAGATGAATAGATGGGTTTGCCATGACACCCCCCAAACTGAGCACTTGTGCAGGCAGACATTTAAAAGCTGTTACTGCAGCTTTTTTTCTTATTTTCTCCAAACCCCAGCTGGCTGAGTAAACCTCCCTCAGCAAAGCTTATGTTCTGCCAGGGTGATACAACCCAGGAGCAGGAGCAGCCTTTGGAGGTTCCCAGGGAGGTGAGAAGTGTTTGCAGTGTGCTAGTCTGCTCTTTTGTGGATGTTGGAGTAAATTTACTCATTCAGGAGAAGGTAAGGCAGAAAGGAAAAGGAATCCAAAATTACACAGTTTCGGCATAAATGCGGCTCAGGTCAGAAAGGAAGCAAAGGAAAAACTAATTTTGGGACTTTTTATTAACACTAACCGGGTAAAGTAGGTACGTATTTAAAAATGCTCCTGAATGGCTTTTAAAATGTTCATGTTTGCTTTACTTATCACTTATTTAATGTAAATGTTAGTAATTCACTAGAGAGAATGAGCCCAGCCTTTTGCTTAAAAGTCAATACCTTCCCCACTTCTGCTAAAGCCCCTGAGAGCTCCCAGTTTTCACTTCCAAACTCTGTAACTCCTGAAGTGCTGCCTGAAAGAGCACTCAGGAAATGCTGATAGATTTGTCTCTAAACAGTTTTTATTGTTTTCCCAGTGCTTCTGTGCCAAATATCCCCTGATCAACTCTTGGGATCCAGGCATGTGTGGGGAATTAACTCCCTGTGGGGTGTACTGCTCATATTCAGCACTTCAGCACTCTGCCTTTGGAAACCCAGCCCAGACCTCCTGCATCTTTGTGAGAGGACTGTATCCTGGGATGTTTGCTGGGATGCATCCCTCAGGAATTTATTTATCAACTCTAGTCTGTCTGAATAAATGCTGCAAAGTTGTGGTTCTGTTGGGCTCTTGCTCAGGGTCTGGAGCCTGTTTTGCTGGGGTGTCTGCCCCAGGAGCAGCGTTCAGCACTTGCCTTGGTTCAGAGCAGAATTTAATGCACCTAAATCCTGCTGACACAGCCCATAAATACAAACCTACAGCTAAACACACATCGAAGCACTCCTGGGTAGAGGTGGATTTAATTTCAAGCTTAAAGACTTTATAATTGCTTCTTCCACGGGTAGGTATCCAGGATTTGCAAGCATCTGTCTTTGTCCTGGGATATGTGGGACCTTTTAATTTAAATAGTTAAGCCATTCCAACTTGAAGGTGTTAAGCCCATGAATTTTGATGGAACAGTGGCAGGATTTTAGAGGTTATTCACTCTTTCCTTTTGTCAGCATTCACCTCACTGCTGAATTTCCAATTGCCACCACTTAAGCTGAGTTCGTGTCTGCTGCCACCAGAGAGATCTATTATGGATAGGAGACCTTTAGTTAAGATTCATGTGTCATCATAATTTAAAATATTTTAAGAGCAGATTAAACTAAATCCCTGCCTAATTTGAGGCCATATGTTCATCTGTGGAGGATCTGGAGTTTGTTTTATTCGCCAGCTGAGGGTTTGAGCAGTTTGGGTAGCACCTGGTTTTCTCCAAGGGCTGGTCCAGCTCAGTGTGATCTCCTTCATGGCAGGAATGCTGCCACTTGGATTTTCATCAGTGCTTCACTGCCGCTGCTCACAGCTGTGTTTTTGATGGGATATTCATCCTGCAAATAAACTATGATGTCTTGGAAGTGTCTGATGAGGAATGTTGAGTCGTGTAGTCCCTTTCCCCCATGTTACACAGCCCTCCCCTCCAACTACTTTATTTCCCCTTATTTTTTTCCCTTCCTCTTGCAGAAAGTACTTAATTAACAGGATGAACAGCCATTAGGTGTTTACCCTCTGCAGCTCACACTTCGGCTGCAGAATGTAAATAACTTGGCAGTCATTAACAAGGTTGAACTTTAAAAAGAAATGCGCTACAAAAAAAAGAAAAAAAGGGTTTTCTTATTCATCTCACTGTTTGCAACACTACAAACTTGAGGAGGCTGGCATTTCTTCTCTAGAACGTGTGGTCTCACAGGGCTCACTGGCTCTCTGCTGCATCATCAAATTAGGCCACACAGAGTTTCTCTCTCCTGTCTTGGGCTAATTTAGAAATGAGGCTCTTTGACTATTGCCCACTGGAATTCCCCTTAAGAGCAATCCACCACATTTCCATTCTTCCTCAGAAGATCTTGTTCTTGGTAAAGATGGAGGCAGAGGGGTTGGTGTGGCCCTGGAAATGTGTGCTGCTTGAGTGGAGAAGGCAATGGCATTTCTCCTGTTCACAGGAGATCTGCATCCTCCACAGACATCTCTAAGATGTGCTGCTGCATCAGACACAGCACACAGCCTGCAAAATCCAGCTCTGTTCCTGAGGAAATCTGCCTTTCCAAAGCCTAAATAGCTTTAGTTGTGGAGGGCAGCACCACCCAGTATTATCCAGGAGCTTTGCAGGTTTGAGATGCTCTGGGCTACAGGGATGGTGGTGAGGTCTGACCTATTGAAAGGAGGGAACCAAAGGTGATTTCATGGCTCCCATGCCGTGTTTGGCTCTCACTGGTGACCTCCCTGGGAGCTGCTGGAGCTGGCTGATAGAAGAACTGGGTCCTGCTTATTAAGACAGAGCTCTGCAGTATCAAATTAGTGGTTATTGATCTATGAAGAGCGTTCGCCCTCACCATCAGCAGCAAGAGTACAGACAACAACTCCAACAAACTCCAGAGCAGAGGCTGTTGGCAGCAGTCTGGATGATCAGAATAAAGGCAGAGGGGTGCTGTGCTCAGCCCCTGTGATGTCTATCAGGGAGCTATTTCGGTTGCTCCCTGAGGCATTCACATCTCAGCCCATCTGTGTCTGATCCTAAGTTACTTATGACTGCCAGAGGTCAGGGATTTCCCCATAGATGAGAGGAGGGGGGTGGAACATAATTTCTGTGTTTGACAGCATGCAGAAAGCATTTAATTCCCGAGAAGTGGAATTTAGGTGACTTAAAAATATCAGTAAAGATTAGTTATTAAGGAAAAGACACTCCATCCAGCAGCTGCTTTTTTTCCCCCCTTAAAAATATCCCCCTTGGTATAGGATTAGGTGGCAATGAGCATGATGAACATGGAAAATGAAATTCTCTAATAGCACAATCCACCTGCAAGCCAAATGTTACACAAAGACCCTGGCAAGGCTGAGAGGAGAAAAAGAGAACATAAAAGACTTTGTACTGCAGTAATCTCTAGAGTGCTTCCCAACTATGACCGGAGTTGCTGATCTCATTTCTTGGAAAGGCAAAGGTATTTATCTCCGTTTTCCAAAGCCAGGAGTCTGAGCACCTTGCTCACAAGTATCACAGGGGTGTTGTGCTCACAAGGAGGGACTCTGAGTTGCACCTTATCTCCCTGTGAACTGTATCTTCAGCTAGGGACAGTTCTGCCCAACAGGTAATGGACAAGGAGATGGTTTTTGGGATTATCTCCTCCAGAAATGCGTCTGCAGGTGGGGACCACCCTGGGCAATGTTTTGTACCCCCACAGGCTTCAGTGTTTCTGTGATGATTTAACCCCAGGCAGCAGCTCAGCCCCAGGAGCCACTCGCCCACTCCTGCTGGTGGGATGAGGGAGAGAACTGGAAGGGAAGAGTGAGAAAACCCGTGGGTTGAGATAAAGACAGTTTGAGCAGGTGCAGCAAAAGCCATGTGTGCAAGCAAAGCAAAACAAGGGATTCATTCACCGCTCCCCATGGGCAGGCAGAAGCTCAGCCGCCCCCAGGGCTCCAGCAGGTGTCACAGTGACTTGGGAAGACAAACTCAGAATGTCCCCCCTTCCCTCCTTCTCCCCCAGCTTTATGTGCTGAGGGTGATGCTGTGTGCTCGGGGATATCCCTGTGGTCAGCTGGGGTCAGCTGTCCTGGCTGTGTGCCCCCTGGTGAGGGTGAGGAGCAGGAAAGGCCCTGGCTGTGTGTAATCCCTGCTCAGTGAGAGCTCCAACATCCCTGTGTTATCAACCCTGTTTCCTGCACAGAGCCAAACCCAGCTGCTGTGAGGAAAATTAACTCTGCCCCAGCCAAACCCTACACAGCATCAGATGTTTGGTTCCCAAATTCACTGAACTGAGCATAAATGCCACCTCTTGGTGACATTTCTTTTCGCTAATGCCGCTGTCAGAACATCCTCCCTCCTGTCTGTGGGGTGACGTCTTGTGCTGCTGTTTGTGGTGGAGACTGGAGGCTCCTGTAATGCAGCAGCCCTGGGATAAAATGCTTGTCAAGTGTTGGAGAAATAGTGTTGGAGAGTCGTGTGTTCTCTCAGCAGAGCTTCTGCTGCAGTGCATCTGCCTCTGCCTCTGGACCATCCACGAAACTGGGACAAAATGCAGGTTTTTTTCCTGCTTTTCGTTGTGCAGAGACTTTAACTGATGCCAAATCCTGTCACACACGGCACATTCATGTGAAATGATAAAAGGCTGTGATATACACAGGGACTATTTCAGTCTGTGGTACATGAAAGGCTTTGCAAAAATCTGAAAAAACACATTTGGGGTTACTTGCGTGGAAAATAAACTTTCACTCAGGAAGACCCTTGGTATAAGTAGTGTTGAAGATGTCAAGTCGCTTTTCCAGTTCTCTGCTCTGCTATTTGCAAAGTAGAAATTTCCTTAACTTTATGGAGAAGTTTGAAATTATGGGGGATCACAAAAGTTCCACAATATTATCAGAGTTTCAGGGTACTTCACACCTAAAAGAATATATTTTTGAATTTTGTGTGCATTGATTGAGCACTATGACTCCTAGACAATCTTTAATAAGTTGAGCATTCAGTGCTTTAGTCTGGTCAACAAATTTAGGGGTTTATTTTAATTAACAGCACCTAGAAGCAAACTCACCAAAAAATGACATATTCTTTAGGCAGCACACCAGTGGCTTGGTTTGCTTCTTCATTATAATTCAGAATTCCAGTGTTTCTGCACACTGGAAATTTTGGTTTTTATAGCCAGCTGCACTACTGGAGATAAAACCATCAGTGCTCATTGATTTAAATCTGTGATTAATAAGGTGGACTAATACAAGTTAGTAGAAGTCTGCTTTGGTAAGTGCTTGGCCTTACCTTTAATAAACACAGCATTTGGTGGTTTATGACATTAGGGAGTCTCTTTGTGTGGTGTGCTTAAATTTCCCTTGGGCAATTTTCATTGAGGTTGGGATCAGCTTGATTGGAAAATTTAATGGCTTTTTCCATTTCCATTCCCTTTTGCCAATCTGCTCTTTAAAGCTGCTCTTTCATGATGTGTGAATTTGTCTCCATTTGAAGAACTAACATCAGATACAACTGAGAAAGCAGATTTTAGAAATGAGCTATTAGGCAGAGAAGAGGCACTTTTAAGATGCTTGCAAGTTGCACAGCAACCAGAAGAACATATAGTCATTTGATTTCTCAAATGACTTTGACTTTGACTCAAGGGAAAAACAGTTTTATTCTCCCCTCAGAGCTTTCTATCATATGTGATAAAGAGAAAATGTGTTTTTAACATTTTCTCCCTTAAAAAAAAAACCAAAAAAAAACTTAAAAAAAAGAGAAGAAGTTGTGCCTCGTCTCAGAGAAGCAGCAGCATCTCTTGCCCTGTGAGTCACTGCAGAGCACATCCACTAACAGCTCCTGATCAGGATCTTGAGAAAACAGAGCAGTGTAACCTTCTGTTTCTTCCAGGTTTGAAACACAAAGCGCTGACCCTTCTGAAATCAGAGTTAAAGCACGGCCAAACTCCAATCTTGTGTGTTTGGGGGTTTCCCAGTTTCTGTAGAATTGTTTCTCTTGCCTGCCCAGAGCAGCTGTGGCTGCCCCTGGATCCCTGGCAATGTCCAAGGCCAGGCTGGACAGGGCTTGGAGCAACCTGGGACAGTGGAAGGTGTCCCTGCCCAGGGCAGGGAGTGGAAATAAATGAACTTTAAGGTCCCTTCCACCCAAACCATTCTGGGATTCTATGATTTTATGATCACTGTCCCCAAATATGGAATTTTACAATAATATTTTCTCATCTAGGCTTTCTCTGGAGACCATCACCCCATGAGCTACTGCCCATTTCCAGCTGCCTACATGTGCTGGTTGATTCCAAATCACACACTCTTCTGATATTATTTTCCCACTCTGGAGCAGAGTGTCATCAGTTAGGTGCCAATGCAGAAGTCATCAGAAGCTTATTGTTGTAATAACACATCAAAATCCAGCTTCATAAATGCCAGATAGTTCCCTTGGAGAGCTTATTTTCAGTGCTAGTTTGGGCCATTCCATATATTTGAACTACCCAGTCCAAAAATGGTCTGATTCTGATATAAACAGCCTGTTAAGAGATGTGAAATATATCACCAAAATCTAAAGATACTTACAGAAGTGAATGACTTCATCAGAATGAGCAACTAATTTTTCCTTTTGTTTGACCTTGGTTTAGTCATTTTGAACATGGCAATGACAGTGCTCTGCTTGTTTAGAGCGCTCTGAGAACTGTGCTTTAAAGTCCTCCCCATACCAGGCAGCTTTTGTGGTGAATGAATATTTAAAAGATTAGGGTGTGGGGTAAAGATTTTTGAAGAAAAACAGAGTTATGTTGGTCTTGCAGACATCTCTGGTTAGTTCTGGGTCTGGAAAGCCTTGAAAACCACGGGACTGTCCAGGTATAATCAGGAACACGAAGCCTTCTGGCACTGAGGAGAAAGATCTTGGTTTGGCTATAGCAATATGGCCTGGTTTGAAACCCCAAAGGCTGTTTGGTACCAGAGCAGCCTGAAGGAGTTGCACCCTGAGCACCTGAAGTGTGGCCTGGGTGAGATGCCCTAAATCACCATCATGATGCTGCTTTTTTACAGAGTGAAAATGAACTGTCAAACGCTGCTTCTTCTGCCAGTGATCAAAGATTCCTTTTGGTCTCTGCTCAATCCCTTGAGTTTTACAGACGCTTCTCTGATACAGGTTTGCACGTGGTCAGAGTGTAATGAACCACGTGCTAATATGTCAGTCTCTGAGGTCCAGCCTTGGCAGAGAAGTGGCTAAATTTAATTAGAGAGGCCACTCTACAGAGGTGTTTTGTAAAGCAAAAGGTTTAATAAAGAAAAATAACAAAGAAACAAACATTACAGAAAACAAAAGCAAAGCTGTGCACAGGTGTCCAAGAAACCTCTGACACTCTGCTAGGAACACTCCAAAAAGCCCTTCACTTTGGGCCCCTTCCTAAATACTGAATGTTTTAGGAGGGATAATCTGGCCTGCTGCCAGTAAGATCACCCAGAGGCTTTGAGTTACCCTCTCAGAGCCCAACCTGTGCCCTTGTGCTGCCCCCCGAGCCAATTACATCAGAGAAAACCACAGAAATTTCTAGCTAAACTTCCTAAAATATCTAAAAGTAAACTGAAACTCTTTCTCTATTTGGAACCACCTTCTCTTCCCGAGCAGCGAGGCAGGGCTCCAGATGTGCTGTCCTGCTTCCCACCAGATGTCACCTGGCCACATCTGGTGCTGCTGTGTGCTGTCTCATGCCAGCCCAGCCCACACGCACACTCTGCAGCACCCCACACACTCTGGGAGATGCTCTCCTTCTCAGAGCTTTGCACCTTTTCCCTCCTGCCTCATCTTTTAGTCACTTTTTTTTTTAAGACGCTGACAGTGAATAACTGTTCGAGGCGGTGGAAACCTGAAACATTGTGAGAAGGAACGTGCTCCAACACATGGGGAGAGGAGCAGCTTGTAGTAATCCTCCTGGTGCTGCTTTTGCACGGGGCTGAGTGTGTGGTGAGTGGCTGATCCACATAAGGATGCTGCAAGCAGGAAAAGAAATTCTTCCACGTGAAGGAATCCTAAATCTTGCATAGAAAAAGAAGAGTGAAACTTCCCCCCTTTGTTCCCTTTATCTCCAAAATACGCTTTTCCAGCCTAAATGTAATTAGGCCCAAACGTAATCTGAGGGTCTGTGTGGGCTTTAACACATAAGTGAGGGGGAGTGCACGTGGAGTGTGACAATTCTGGTTTCTTTTTCCCTGCCAGGATTGGGATTAATACACAGGAGTCGGAGTTCGTGTTCGGACTCGGATGTTTATTGTTTCTTATCTATTTACAGACTCACAAGCCGTGAGCACTAACAACGAGTTAGAGAAAATGAGGTAAAATGGCTTACCTCTAACTCTTCCCGAGGTTATTTAAGTGATAATTACCCAATAACGAGGTGACACCTACATTATTTATATTTCTGACCCAGTAATGGCCACCCAAGGCCTGCAATGCGGACCTTTTCCACCCAGTTACAGAAAACCACCCAAACCCATGAAGAAGAAGGAAGAAGGCAAAGAAGCAGGACTTAGACAACACCCCATATCCTCCATCTTTCTTCACACGTACTCCTATATACTAAAACCCCCAAAATCCAAGTTTCCAGAATTCCAGCAGTGGAGTACCAGTCAGCAATAACCTTTCTTTATTTTTTTCTTTTTTCCCCTCCCCAGTTTGTTGCTCAGCCAAACTGCCAGCAGCTGCTGGCAACGCTGTGGTACGACGGCTTCCCAGGATGGAGGAGGAAACACTGGGCAGTGAAACTCCTGACCTGTGTCACCATTGGAATGCTCTTCCCCGTGCTGTCCGTGGCGTACCTGATTGCACCCAAGAGCAGGCTGGGACTGTTCATTAAAAAGCCATTTATCAAGTTTATCTGCCACACTGGCTCTTACCTGACCTTCCTGTTCATGCTCCTGCTGGCGTCGCAGCACATCGTCAGGACCGACCTCCACATGCAGGGGCCACCTCCCACCATCGTGGAGTGGATGATCCTGCCCTGGGTTCTAGGTAAATCCCGCATTCCATCCTGCCCTGGGTTCTAGGTAAATCCCACACCCCAACCCTGCGCTGGCTTCACCCCAGCCCCACCCTGGATTCTAGGCAAATCCCACATTCCCTCCTGCCCTGGGTTCTACATAAATCCCACACCTGATCCTGCCATGGATTCTAGGTAAATCCCACACCCCAATCCTGCCCTGGGTTCACCCCAACCCTGCCCTGGATTCCAGGCAAATCCCACATTCGATCCTGCCCTGGGTTCTATGTAAATCCCACACACCAATCCTATACTGGGTTCTACATAAAACCCACACCTGATCCTGCCCTGGCTTCACCCCAATCCTGCCCTGGGTTCACCCCAACCCTGCCCTGGGTTCTAGGTAAATCCCATCAATCCCACACCCAGGAACGCTGAGCTACAGGGCCTGACTCGCACCCACGGCAGCTGTGTGGGGGCTCATCCCCGAGCCCAGCCTGTGAAGAGATTTGGCAGCCAGCTCCAGAATCTGCACAGAACAGCTGGGCTCCTTCTGGAACAGCAGGTCCTGCTGGCCCAGGGCTGCTCTGCTGTTGTGCCATCTGATGTGCCTTCAGACGTGACCCGAGACAACCGTGGCAGCTCCTCCCGGCTCCCCCCGGGCTGGCTGGGAGGAGCAGGTTGGGAACGAGCTCCTGGGTCACACACGGTGTCACTGCTGGGGCTGCTGGCTCTGTCCTGTGGCTGGCACAGGGACAGGCAGTGCCCAGAGCCTGGCTCTGCTCTCCCTGCTCCCTGACCTGCTCCTGGAGGCAGCGCAGGGACCAGCCTGGCTCATTCCTCCTGGATGAGCTACAGGAATGCAGAGCAGGGAGGATGAGCCTCACCCTCTCTGATAATCACTGACCACATGGACTGGAGTGCTCTAGTATCAGCAGGAGAAGGAGAGGGTGTTGATTGTCTGGAAATTAAGTGTGAGGCTCCCATCCCAGTCTGGCTTGGGCAGCCTGAGCTGGGGAGAGAGGGAGGTGTGTGTGTGCTGAGGGCAGGATGTGCAGCAAGATGGGGATGAGGTGGGAGAAGAATGGAGAAGCCAGATGGATGCATTTTTGATGAGAGAGGACTGTTTACCCTTCCAAACTGAGCTCCAGCACAGCAGGAAACCTGTGAGCTCCATCAGGATCCTGATCCCTCCTCTGGTTCAGCTCCCATGTCCCTTGCTGTGCCACCAGCATGTGGCACCCCTGGGAGCTGGGAATGTCACCAGGCGCGGTGCTCATGGGCAGTGCTTTCCGCACCTTTCTGGCTCTCCTGCTCTCCCACACCTGCTGGCTCCGCTCTCCTGGTGACACCAGGACACTGCTCCTTGTCTCAGTGGTGGCTCTGGATCTGAAGGAACCCAGCTGGTCCCGTGCCAAACCTAAAACTGCTGATAGAAAACCAGGAAGGGAAGTGAGAGCTGAAAACATGCTCACAAATCATTTTGGCTGGTGACCCAGGGCACTGTGCTCCTTGCACAGCTCCACCACCAGCCTCATTATCTGATTTATGCACCAAAATGCAGGTGTTGGTAGAAACTTCAGGGTAAGCTCAGGAGGTTAAATGTCTTTTCTGAGCTTAGGTGATATCTTCTCTCTATCTTTAAATTCATAGTTAAAATTGAGGGAAATGGTAGGCATTTCAGTAAAATTGATTTGCAGATGAAAGAAGGATAATCCATTTAAAAAAAACCTTTTCCAAAGCACCTCTCACAGCTGTCTGTTCTTGAGTTCCTTTGTTTCAGATAAATAGAGATATTGTATGACTGTTTATCAAATGAAGAAATTAGAACAGTTTCACCAGATTAAAGGTTATTACTTACGAAATATTTTCCACTATAAAAGGAGAGAGAGCAGGCACACACAGCATTGCTGTAGCTATAGTAACCAGCCACGATAACTCACTATAAATACAGTGCATGAGTTCTTCAACAGGCTCCTCTCCATTGATTTATTTTATTTTATGGCTGGGTGTGCATGCAAAGACGTGGAGGCAGCTGTAATAAGATGACCTGGCTGGCCCTGACATTATCCTTGTGTGGCCACTGACCTGCGGGCTGGCAGCTGAGCAGCTCAGATGGATATTTGGGGGGCATGCAGCAGTTCATTGCAACTTTGCCTCCTCTTCAGATTCAACGTCCTGGTCCTTAAAGTTGAGGTGCAAGCAGCACATCAACACTGCAACATCCTGTGCTTGGGCAGGGGCAGCAGTTTGGGTGATTATATTGGTGATGAACCTGGAGGTGTGCTTTGTTTTGCTTTGTTTTGTTTTGTTTTGTTTCCTCTTCACACTTTCCTGGTTTTCATTCAAGGATAATGTCAAGTGGGTAATTCAAAATACCTGGGGCTCTAAAGACGTTTTCAGGGGCACGAAGGAGCTGCCATTTGCTTTTTAATGGGATTTAGGCTTTCAAAAATACTTAAACAGTTCTACAGGAAAGGACATAGGAGTTACAATCAGAACTGTGTCAGGTGGGTTTGGCGGTCTGGTGATGAGTTTCAGGAGCTGCCCTTCACCCTTCCAGCTGCAAGGAGGTGCAGTGAGCATTAGCAAGTGCCAGAAATGATCACCAGAAGGCATTTCAGGGCTGGCATGATGGGCTCTGGCCGTATCCTTGGGAACAAACTCCACAGCCATCTCTGGCATGAGGTGAGTCACTAGTGGCCAGGCTGCAGTGCCCTGCCTCATGCTGAGTCTTACCTTTACTCATAAATAATCCCCGTGGGCTTTTTGTACAGCAAGATGCATAAATACAGCGGCTGAGCACAGAGAATGGAGCCGTTTCTTCCTTCTTTGCTGTGATATTTCCAGGTCAGGGAGGGCATGCAGAAGTTTCTGGTGCTGCTACAGAAAAGTCAGGGAAAATCAGAGCTGTCCAACTGGGCAATGAATTGCACACAGTGTCTGTGAGAGCAGACAATCTATTAGGAACTATACCAAATACAGCTGCTTGAAGAGTTTATTCACGTAGGACAAATTTCAGCTGAGCCACTCGTGCTGGTTATAAATAACACGTGTTTCAGGCAGTCTCCTCATGTGCATATCTGGAGCCCTGGGTAGGAAACCAGGGTCTTTTTCAGCTCTCTCCAGACTGCATTCCCTACAGACTTGTAAAATGTCTCATAATCAGCAGCACTTCATAGAAGGCAGGAGGAATGAGGCGTTTTTTCCAACCTGTTAATTTCAAATTGTCTGGTGTTACATCATATGGATATACACAAAGCTTTAATGGCAAAAAGTGCCTTGTCATGGCAATGAACTCCCATTTTTTTTTTTTTCCTACAGGTTTCATCTGGGGAGAAATCAAGGAAATGTGGGATGGTGGATTCAATGAGTATGTACATGACTGGTGGAATCTGATGGATTTTGCAATGAACTCCCTCTATCTTGCAACTATCTCTCTTAAAATTGTTGCCTATGTCAAGGTACAGTAACTTGGGAGAGGGAATTTGGGATGTGCTGGCGGGAGCTGTAGTACACAGGGTACAAACTGTTCAAATCAAAATCACAGAGCAAAGAAAATAGCAGCTTTTCAAGCAGTCCAATTTTGAAAATTCACCTGGAAAACTTATTATTTTGTTTGGAGAATGAACATCCTGCTCATTCCCACTCTTTGATTAAAAGGTAAATAGATTGTTTGGGCACTGGAGAGAAATTTCTTCACCTCCTGTGTCTTTTGTAGCTACTCAGTTGCCAAAGCACTTTGTTTTCTGTGCTGGCACTGGACCTCCTTCAACAGTGCGCAGTGAAAACGTGGCTTTTAAATAAAATGGTAAAGGGAAAACAAGAATAGGGTTACCTGAAAACTTCTAGAGCCAAGCTTTATAATCTGTACTCCTACAGATCTGGAGATTAGTAGTTAGAAATTTGTGACAAGTCTACTGACTGTTTTTAGGAGGCTTCTATCTGATAATCTGATATAAAGGGGTCATCTTCCTCTTCAATATGTAACCTATGGGCAGGGAAATGACAAAGGAGCAAGCTTGAACACCCTGCAGGTTCTTCCCTGTCATGTTCCATTTGTGGTGAGATCACACATCAGAGCTCATCCTCAAAAGCACCTTCCACATTTATAAACTTCTGATGCTCCAAATTAGCATATGCACGGGGTTTGAAGCCAGGGGATGGCCCGAAGCGCTTTTCCTTCTGTCTCCCTTTTTTTCAAAGACAAGGCACAAAAGGCATCCTGTAAAATTCCTTATGCAACAGCTCTCCTTGGCTTCAGCTGGAGCTTCGTGCTTGGCCTACTTCTCCCCCTGGTATGAATCAGCAGCAGCTTCGCTGCAGTCAGTGAAATTACTCAGGTGTAAATCAAGGCACTGGGATCTGCTCCTCGGCCACTCCTGCTCTCCCCAGCTTTGCAAGGTCTCCACTTGGGCAGCCCAGCTCCCAAAAACCAGGACAAGCACTTCTTCCCCAGAGCAACCTTGTTTTTAGTCCTGCCCAGCAGGCAGAGGGGGAAAAGAGGAGAAAATTTCACCGAGCCCATTGACTCCAGAATGCAAACAGCCCTGCTATGGGGCCTTTGTTAAATCCTGAAGGCTGCAGCCCTGGTGAGTCAGATTTTCAAAGGGAAAAGCTTTTAAGCTGGTTGCTGCTCCCTGAAGAGGCAGCTCTGTAACAGCATCAAAGCAGGAACAGATTATGTCTTTTATTCTCCCAACATTCAGAACCAGGGAGGAAATTACAGACTTGAAAGGTTGGTCTTTAAAACCACAAGCAATACAGAAAAAAAAAAAGAAAAAAAGNAAAAAAAAAGCTGGAAATGGTAAAATGCACGGACAAATCTTAAAATGTTAACAACCTGGTTCTTTCTCACACACAAATTGCTGGAGGAGCTGTGCATCCATCACACACCAGGATTTAAACTCGCAGCCAAAGCACAGGTACAAAGGAGGTACAGCTCTGTTTGTGCTCCCTGCAAGAGCCACAGAAAGGGGCAGGTTAACCACAAAACCCCACAGGGCAGCACACGAGGGAGGGTTTGCAGGGATGGATCCGTTTGAGCCCAGATCAAACCCTCTTGGATTAAACCTGGCCAGTCTCAGGTCAGCTCCTGATGAGGGGCAGAAAAACCTTCTGTGGGAGCAGTTCTGAAACACGTGGGGAGAGAAGTTCCCTCTGCCCCGTGTCAGGCAGGGGTTGCAGTGTGCTCCGAAATGTGAGGGTTTATAACCTCGATAAAGGCTTCAAAAATTTTTTGCAACACGATTTGTTATTTATAGAACAGCCCTCAGCTGGAAAGAGGTTGGGATATGTGCCAATATACCATATTCTAACACTTCTTAGAACTTCAAAGGATTACATGGACATTTAACTTTCTGCCAAATATCAGAAAAAATAAATTGCATACTGACACTAAATGTTTTCCATCCTTGTTTTTACGTGAAGACTTTTTTTTTTCCCCCTCTTGATTTGACTGGTTCCAAGACCTGGCTCTGATATTGTCTGACACCAACGGAATCTTCAGGCTAATTATAGGGTAGAAATACTTTCTTAATCAGTTTTCATTTGCTGCATTGAATTATCATGTAATGAGGAAGGGGAGATGTGACAGCATGGTGTAATTTATTTGTATTATTCTGTGTACATCTCTGCTGTGTTTCATCTTTTGAATAGACACCAAATCAAACCACTCCAGCCTTCCCAGATACCCAGCTTCATTAGATAACCCTGAAATAACTCTGAAATCTGCTGCTTCTCTGTTACCTGTGAGACCAGGCTGCTCTGAAGATTCTGTTTGCCAAGGGAGGAGATACCACCAGTCCATTAAGGATGAAAATATGACCCTAATGACTTAAATATTGCTGTAAAAAGAGGTGTGGGACACAGAAGGCCTTTTCCCATGCCTTTGTGTGCAATCTGTGCTAAACCTTAGCAGAGAGCCCTGGGCTGCTGTGTCCAGCCAGCCTGCAGAAGAGAATTGGGAATAACTGTGCAAATCTGCTGTCCAGGCTTCCCAATCCCACCCACCCACCCCCACTGCTGGCTATCCACAGAAAGTTGACCTCTCTGCCTGTTTGTAGGCATTTTAAGAGCCATCTTCAAATCAAGTTAACAGGCTCAGGCCATGATGTTCATGTAATAAAGAACAGTTTGGAAATGTCAGAAGCGATCCGAGGTCAGGCTGAAATGCCTTTGTATCATGTCTCATCTCCTTCAAAGAGAGGGATGGTTTGAAATATCAACCTGCTTTTTGCTGAGCCCTTGAAAAAAATTGGGAGCTTGTGTGTTGGACCTTCAGATTTAAATAGGAAGTCTCTGCAATCTCGTCTGTCAGCGTGACATTGGTACCATTTCCTTTTCAAAGGTACCAGAATTATTTTAGGAGCCCTAAACACGCTGGTGATGGCGTTAGCTGTGTTATTCCGAGTGCAGTTTTGCCTTTTTTTATGCATGCTAAATGAGCAGGGACAAATGTTAAAAGGACAATTACTCCTTGATGTTAAATGTCTTTGACTCCATTCTCTGTGCCACTGTCTTTAAGCCAGAGCAGTCACATTTTACAGAACCAGAGCAGTTACATTCTACAGAACTAGAGCAATTATATTTTACAGAACGTGAGCAGTTCCATTTTACAGAACCGGCTCTTTTGTGTTACCTCCTCCCATCTGGCTGCACTTTGCTGGGCAAATGCTTCTGCTTTTACAGTTACATTACAAACCCAGTTAAAGTTGTAATTGATGCACTCAGCTGTACCCAGTGTTTCAGCTGTAATTAAGACCTCTCTGCTTTAGCAACTCTCCTAAAATTGCCATGACAAATTAGCTAATAAGAAAATTAATACAGAGAAAGCCTTTTGGTTCTGGGCTGTTGGCACTTTTTTTTTTTTTTTTGAGATTACATGGGAAGGAAAGCATCCAATAGTTCACCGCTTTTCTTCTTCCCTTCCTTCTCCCTCCCTCCCATTGTTCCTGGAATGTGCAGTGTTTATTATGTGCAGGCATATTTAGGAGGAAAAAGAACAAAAGTAATTGGAAATTTACATCTGGAGCCTGCTAAAATCTGAACACCTTTAAATGTTGAAAGAGAAGGAGGTTGTGTATGAACCCAGGGACATAAGGAACCCACAGATTGTGAACTCAAAAGTAAAACAAATTTTTTTAAAAATCCTAATTTTTCAGTTTAGGCCAAGAACAGCCAACATAGCCAAAGCCTCTAAAGAAAACCTGGTCCCACATCTCTCACCGTCAGGGGGGTCATAATGTAGTAGGCAGAATTCATAAAAAAGCATTATTAAACCTTCACCTCTGCCCTAATCAAGTCAGCTTCAGTCCTGCATCCTGACTGTGAGTCTGACAGCAGCTGAGATGTAAGGGGTTAAAAGTTCTTTTTTGTTGGAATTCTGGAAACTTAGAATTTGGGGTTTTAGTATATAGTAGTATGTGTGAAGCAATATGGAGGGCTTTGGGTGGTGTCTGAGTCCTTCTTCACCTTCTTCTTCCTCCTTCTTCTTCATGGGTTTGGGTGGTTTTCTGTAATTGGTTGATGGAGTCCACATTGCAGACTTCAAGTAGTTAATTATTGGGTTTAAAATAAAAATAATTTAGGTGGCATTTCATAATTGGACAGATTGTCCTTGCAAAGACCTGGTAGAGACAGAGAAGTTCTCCATTTTCCCTCATTTTCTCCAACTTGCCAGTTCGAGCTCACGGCTGGTGAGTCTGTAAATAGATAAGGAATAATAAACATCCAAGTCTGAATTTAAAACCTGAGTTGCCCATGTATTAATCCCAATCTTAACAAGAAGAAAAGGAAGCAAGAACCATCACACCTTTTGTGCCCCAGCACCTGTAGCCCTGGTTTTGTGCCTGAGACGTTTTGGTTTTCTGGAATTCTTTTCCCAGGGAATTTTCTGTAAACAAGAGAAGCGTTTTTGTTTTTCATTCCTTTTCCTAGGAGGGACTTCTTGATGTCCCTTTGGTCTGATCGATGTGATTGAAGAGGTTTGTCTTTGTTTCACCAATCAAATTGGTCTGTGTATAGTATAAAAGGGAGACACATCCAAAAATAACGGAGTCATTTTCAGCCTTCTGAATTCAGAGTCTGTGTCGTTGTGGTGTGTCAAGCACCTGGTTAGGATTTACCTGTGAAGGGTCGGGACCAGTGGGAGTGGCTCTGGGAGTTACCTGAGTCAGCACCACACAACTCACTGTTAACCCCTTGTTGTTCCTTCCCTGCAGTACAACGGCTCCCGGCCCCGGGAGGAGTGGGAGATGTGGCACCCGACCCTGATTGCAGAAGCCCTCTTTGCAATATCCAACATCCTGAGCTCCCTGCGTCTCATCTCCCTGTTTACAGCCAACTCACACCTGGGCCCCCTGCAGATCTCTCTGGGACGCATGCTGCTAGACATCCTCAAATTCCTTTTTATCTACTGCCTGGTGCTTCTGGCTTTTGCCAACGGACTGAACCAGCTTTATTTTTATTATGAGACCAGTGCCTCGGAGGAACCCAACAACTGCAAGGGGATCCGATGTGAGAAACAGAACAATGCCTTCTCCACGTAAGACATCCTCCTCTCCTTCCTGCTGCTTCCCCTGTCCCCTGCCTGCCCTGCCTTTGCCTGTCCCTGCACTGCCACAGCCTTTATTTATCCATTTGCAGACACCAGGTGAGGTGGTTGGCCCTGCAGGAAAGGTGGGAGTTAAGTGGGGCAGGCGTTCTGCTGAGCTCTGCTGTCACAAAGACTCTTGCTTGGGTCTGGCAGTGGGAGATCTTTTATTTCTGGACCCAGGAGTTTCCCTACGTGATCCTGCAGCTTAAATCTTATTAGGTCTATGCACAATTTCAGTGTGTTTGGGAAAGGAAGTGTCCTTTTGCCACAGTAATTGTTCTGCCTAATTACTGAAGAAAGGAGGGGAACCTGAATAAAATGAAAACCTGTTTTTACCTATTAAAAACAGGTATTAATAAATAATGTGACACAGCAACAACAACAATCCCACCCAGACTATTTTTATGGATACATCACGTTGCAGGCTTCTCTGATTTCCTTGCAGACTAAAATCCCAGCAGAACCTTTTTTTTTTTTTTTTTTTTTTTNNTTTTTTTTTTTTTTTTTTTGCTTGGAATGCTGGTACTTTACTGAGATGCTGGCATGGAAATTGCTGTGAGGACAGCTGGCAGAGCTGAAAGAGAGAGCACATGCTGAAAAATGACATGAATTGTCTTGCTGATGTATTTGTTTCAATTACTAATAGTAGAAATAATTATAATAATCAGCCCCCACCCGATTGTTCTTGCTGCCTGCACAGTACTTAACTCACAATGGCAGGAGAAATAAATAAAGCACGGTCTAGAAAAAGGCCCACGCCCTGCAAACAAGCAAAACAAAACTGTTGTCCACCACTTTTTGCTAAATTAAATAAAACTTGTCATGATGCCCGATGATTCTCCACCCTCTGTCAGCTGAAGGCTTGGGGTTAAGAAAGGATTTGGGAGGTTTTTGCACCGTTATCAAAAACAGATGATGGCTGAGGCCACATGACTTGGTTGGGAGAGGAAAGCTTCCAGCATTATCCTGTGGGCTCTCTGCTAAAAGAAATATGGAATTTTCATGGGATGGAGCCCATCCTTCAAGAGCAGCATGAGCTGGCAGACCAGACATGTGCCATTTCCCACTACAGAGCAGGAACACCACGGGCTTGATTAATTTTCTCATGAGACCCATCTCTGTCTGGGGGAAGTGGATGGACCTGCACTGTGCTAATGAGAAACAGAATTAAAGATTTCAGACTTTTTCTGTTTCAGCTGCCTCACACGCCCCAGAAATGTGTCATGCTACCCTTGCAAAGGAATTAAATAACAAATACAATTCCTTGATCTGAGTCCATATTGATGCAGCAGTCAGAGGGAGGGAGGTTTGGCAAGGTGTGTGTTAAGGGGTAAATTCTACCTCAGGAAGGGTCAAACCCATGAAATCCAGTACGAAATCCTGCCTTTCTCTTGAGCTGTGGTGAACAGATGTGTTCAGTTCTGCATTCTGGTTTGGGCCTGCCACCACTGCAAAGTGGTTTATTTTTTACAGATTTCATTGTGTCAGGTGAGACAGCAACAACAGGATTTGACTGAAGGAAAAGAGCATTGGGTCAGCAGGAAAAAAAACCCCAAAGCAACAAATCAACCGTCCTGAAGTCTGTAAGAAGGTGTAATGTCTTGGGAGCTAAAAATTATACGAGAAGCACTTAGCAGAAAGTGTGTAGATCAGCTTAAATACAAACCACAATTTCTGCCACCCCAACATTCATTTAAGCCCCCTGCCAAGGGAATGTAGCACAGAAAGGAAATTGAGGGGGCTCAGCCTTTGTGGCAGAGGTTTGTGTAAAACAAAATCACAGTGGGAGGGGATCCATTAGGAGTGAGGTCTCCTGGCAGGGGACAGAACACTCTGCAGGTACTTTTTGTTTGAGGCTCGCTTAAGAAATTTATTTAATGCGTTCTTGAAAGTTTAAATGGTCGTTATTAACACCCCCAGCACAAGCTGACATTTGGCTGGGGAGCAGATGAACAGCATGGGGCAGTGGCAGATCCAAATATTGGATTGGGGTAGGGGAAGCAAACAAGGCTGGAGCCAGAGCAGGCAGAGCTGGGTACCCTGACTTTGCTCGTGGTTCATTCCTCATGAAGGAATAAATCCGAAAGGCTTTGAATCAGTGCACTTGGATTCCCACCAGCATTGCTGGGCTCACACAATGAGCTCTGATTCTGCCAGGGGAGCAGAGAGGACGCCCCTCGTGTGTGTGTGCAGCTCGTGTCAAGTGTGACGCTTATTTACTGGCACTTTATTTCCTGTCCCTCTCAAACGGTGGGTTTAACATTCCCTTGGTGAGGAAATTTTCTGCATTGCACGCACAGATCATGGAGAAGTAATATTCCTTTGTGACAGCAACGAGGGGAAGTCATGAATAATTTAAGGCTTTCTGCTTTGGCCTTGCCATCCCTCAGAAAGCAGAGTGCCTGCTGCTTAGGCAGATGATTGGAAAATATGTTTATAGCTATGAGGCTGGCAAGTGAAGGAGGGAGAGGAGGAAGGGGTGGAGGAAGTCACACCTCCCTGCCTGCTGTGTCTTTCTCTCCGGAGGGTCACACTGCCATTCCCCTGGGTACAGGTTCCTGTGGCAGAGGGGAGACTTGCTCTCTCTAAGCTGCCATGGAGGGTGGTGGAGCTTTGAGGGTTCTTCTGTTTGGTTAGGATACAAAATGCACTCAGCAGGACATGAGAGTGCCTCAAGCACCATTTCTAAAATTCTATTTCTTTATAGCTGCTCCTCCAAAGTAGTGTGAGGCCCCCCTGAAACACGGACTGTGAAAAGAGGCTGTGGAGGTGTCCTGTCATTAAACACTGAGGACACAGCACCTGAGCCCCACTCAGAGCTGCAGGAAACACCTGGTGTCTTTGCCAAGGGCACTGCATGCCCTCATGTGAATGTCTTGGCCTTAGTCCGGGCCCAAATTACACACCTGGGTAATACTGTGCATCCAGAACAACACACTGATCACTTCTAGAACTGATTTCAGTTTAATGATGAGAACCTCGGTCTCTCTTGTGCCTACAGCCCAAGCAGTGTTTCTACTGTTAATAGTAAAAATATTATAAATATTTTAAAAGATAGCTAGCACTCCTCCACTTCTTGTAAAGAAATGCTTGGCATTCTTTGGTTAATCCTTCTTTTACTGCCTCGGTTCTTTAATAAGCCTAACAAACAGCCTGAGCCTGGGGAGAAAGGTTTCTCGCTTTAAAGCATCTTTACGATTTTGGCCAGTGAAAAACATAAGATACATCCAGAAAGTATAAACTAAATCCTCATATAAGGCAGGGGGATACATGTGAACCAATGCCTGGAGATGATGGGAGAACAGATTCCTGGTATGTCAAGTAAAGCATCTGAATTATTCATATTGATTTGTCTAGTAGTCGCATTTGAAAACATCTGCTGACCTCAGGCCAAAATGGAAACTCTTAAACAGGCATATAAATGTCATTTTTGGATGATATAAATGCCGTACTTTGCAAAGCCAAAACAAAGATGCCCAAATAGAGCAATTATTTAGATTGCTGATTACGCAGCTGACGAGACTGCGAAAGGTCACTTGTCTGTGGCTGAAGCAAAGAGAGACCTGGGATGATCTCATCAGCTCAGTGGGGTCGGGTCCAGTTCATCTATGGAAGGAAGCCTCCAAAAGAAGAGAAACTCCTGAGCCGAATTAATGTGATGACTCTCTTCCATCTGAGTCATTACTGAGCAGTGGTTGCAGGGTTCTGCCAGGGACTCTGCCCGTGGTGGGTGGGAGCTGCTGCACCAACCAGTTGGGGCCGCCAGCATTTTGGGCAGGTGCCCTGCAAACGCAGCAGGATTTTGGGCAGGTGCATTGCAAACAGAGCAGTTTTGTGCAGGTGCACTGCAAACAAAACAGCTTTTTTGGGCAGGTGCATTGCAAACACAGCAGGATTTTGGGCAGGTGCATTGCAAACAGAGCAGTTTTGGGCAGGTGCACTGCAAACAGAACAGCATTTTTGGGCAGGTGCACTGCAAACAGAGAAGAGTTTTGGGCAGGTGCATTGCAAACAGAGAAGAATTTTGGGCAGGTGCACTGCAAACAACAGGATTTTGGGCAGGTGCACTGCAAACACAGCAGAGTTTTGGGCCAATGCACTGCAAACAGAGCAGCATTTTGGGGATGTGTATTCCAAGCAGCATCCCAGCAGCTGAAGCAATTGCAAGCTCTGAGGCTGTATTAGAGCAAAAGGTGAAAGTGGCTGATTTCTGCCATCTCCCACCTCGTGCTGCCTTGTTGTGCACTGTTTAACTGCTGCAGTCACGCTGTACTTGGGGATGGGTTCTCTGAGCATTTATCCTGCAGACATGTTAATGATGCAGGCACTGATTAAACTGGAGAGTTTATAGATAGCAGCAGTATCGCAGCATGGCAATTTTAATTAAATGGAATATATTGTGGCTGTTGTCTGCATGTGTGCGGAGTGGGAAAGGGAGCCTTGGGTTCCTCAGGGCAGTTGTGCTCACTGCATCTCACAAGGATGTGGACTGGGCTCCTGGACAGGCAGCAAATGCTGTTGGTGGGACGACTCCACATGAATTAGTCACTGTGGCTGAGCACAGGGTGTCCCCAGGGAGGGATAAATGGCTGTGCTGAGTGGCTGCTCTGTGGTGTCTCCCAATATCTGTGTGTTCCCTACCCGAAGACCATTTTCCACTCCCCCAGCATCAGGTAGCCGGCTAAAAATCTGCTTTTCTCTGCAGACTTTTCGAGACCCTCCAGTCACTCTTCTGGTCTGTGTTCGGGCTGCTGAACCTCTACGTCACCAACGTGAAAGCCAGGCACGAGTTCACAGAATTTGTCGGGGCCACCATGTTTGGGACCTACAACGTCATCTCCCTGGTTGTGCTGCTGAACATGCTCATAGCCATGATGAACAACTCCTACCAGCTCATCGCTGTGAGTTACCTCCCTCTGCTTTTGCTGTTGTTTCTCCCCGAGTGCCTCATTTGTTTGACTTGCAGCAAGTGGGTCCCTTCTGGGCTGCTGCAGACTGCTGCCCCCAGTTTCTGCCAGCAGGTAGCTGGGATTTCTGCTCACCAGCCTGAATCATGTCTGCAGAGGAGGTTTTGCACTGTTTGTGATGCTCCTTAGCTGGAAAAGGCTCACGGGCTGTGATCTGCCCCTGTCTCCTCCTGTGGAGTAACCTTGCTGACCACCTTGGGTGTATAAAGGGAAAGCTTCCCACTGCTTCCTGCTGTTTGCTTTTAACTTGGGGGGGTGGGTGTTGTGGTACTTTTTTTTATCCTATTTCTGTTTTTCTCGTGTGAAACTGTGCGTGTCAGGAGCCCAGTCCTGCAATTTCATTTTCCACAGTCTTCCCACTTGAAATTAGATCATGTCCATCTGTAATACCAGAGTCTCCTGGCTGTAAAACCATAATCTGAGATCCCTGAGTAATCCCAGGGCAGGATGGATCTGAGCTGAGGCAGCTCGGGGCTGTAGAGCCCTTATCAAACTGAACTTTCATCTGAATGTTCAAAACTGGTTTCTCCGCTGTAATCTCATTCCGTGTACCCAAAAGCCAATCTGTACCTTGATGATTAAATTTGTCAACAGACTGAAAGCTAAAGCAGCATGGCTCTGCATTTTAAGGCTCTTAAGGTCAGGACCAGTATGGAAGGAAGCGAAATCTTGTGTGCACAGTACTTCAGATAAACCAGTGGGCGTTTACTCTCCAGTTCTGACCACTAACACGATAGGTTTGGGGACAGGGAGGTGATGAACTGCATCATCTGGGAACAAAACAGGAGTGGGAGGAGTTGTTTGTGGCTGGTCACTCGGTGCAGAGCAGAGGCTTCCTCCTCTGCTTTGGGTGACTCTTGGTTTATTCCAGAAGATAACCCAGAGCAAAAACAAAACCAGCAGCAGTTCTCCTGCCACTTCCATTTCCTGGACAAGTCTCCGGGGAAATGTGTGGCTGAGCTCCTTTCCTGGCTAAAGCACAGAGGGGAGTATTGAGTTGTTTTCTTGATCAGGTCCCACAACTCTTGTTGATTATCTGCTGATTCAAGCGGTTCCTAAATTCCCTTGGTCAAACTGAGCACAGACCCCTCAATTTGCTGATTCTTTTGGACATCTGATCTTTATCGTGGTAAAAAGTATGAGAAAAACTGGACCACTGACCTTCCAGATGAGCAGGAAAGCAGTTTATCACAAAGGCATCGCTGCTTTATCACTCTGTTTCAATGCTTCAAGTGCTTTCTCTTTGTTCACTGCCACTCCTCAACATTCCAGGAGGAGCACTCCATGTGCCAGGGAGACTGGAATAAGGGACAGAAAACAAAGGTTCTCTCCTTGGCCGTTTTCTCCAATTCCCTTTCCTTTAATGTCATGGAATAGGCTTGTCACTAAGACAAAGCCCAAGCCTAAGACTGGCACAAGAATAGCAGAGTTTGCTATTCACTGGGCCACAAACCACTCATCATTCTCTCCCCTGAATAATTCCAGTGATGCAGTGACACATTACACGCAACCCCACGTGAATTAGAGGGACCCATCCTAACAATTAAATGAAGGGAAGGGTCCAGAGAGGGCTGTTGTGTTAATGGGTTTGTGTCTGGAGCAGCTGGGAGCGGGGACTGGCTCCATCAGAAAACCCGGGGGTTAGAGGACTGAACTCTCCAGATAACCGAGGAGTTCAGGGAGCAGCAAGAGCCCCTGCTCAGGAAAATGACACTGGAAATGCTACAGGAGACTTGGTTGTCACTTAAACTGGCTCGCTGCAGTTGATAGAGAGAAGCAGTGACATTTCCTGGGAAGGCAAGAGACAGTCACTGCCAATCTCTCCCCGTGCACTGCAGGCTCTGGAAGCTGCGTTTCTGCACGCTTCCTTCTCAGGGACAAATTTCCTTCATGTGTCTCCTAAGGGCAAACATCAATTAATCTCTCCCCCCGAAGAAAACAAGCCGTTAATAAACGCTGAGCTCTATAAATGTGGGTCGTTAATTAACCTCCCCGTAATCAGGTTTCACCCCCTGCCGAACCGCAGCAGGCTGGGCGCTAGACTGGGCATTTCCTCCTCCCGGTATTTATGTTACACTGGATGCACATGGAATGGCAGCATTCCAGGGGGGAAGGAGGGGAAAGGAGTCCTTGGGGTGGAGGTCTTCTCCTCCCGTGGATCAGCAGGAAATCCTGTGCCACAAGCATCACTGCAGAGCAATAAAACAGATGTGGGGATGAGATGAGAGTGCATCCCTGCCTGCTGACTGCTCTGCAGCGGAGCGCTGAGGACATCTTCATTAATCCCGTTTGTTAATGAGCCCCAGGCACTGCTGCCATGCAAACAGGCTGCTCTCTCCTCCTCTCTTGCAGGGGCAAATGCATTTGTAGCAGTTATTCTTCAGGTCAGATTGGCTCCTGTACTCACCCGTGAGGTTTTGTGACGGTTCTGGCTTCTGTTTCTGCCAAGGTCGGGATTAATACACGGCACTCACGGTTTCATGTTCAGGTGTTTATTATTTCTTATGTGTATTACAGTCTTAGGAGCCGTGAGCTCTAACTAGCAAGTTAGAAAATGAAGGTAAAATGGAGTCCCTCTAACTCTTTCCAGGGTTATTTAAGTGCTAATTACCCAGTAATGAGGTGACACCTGTTATTTATATTCCTGACCCAGTAATGACCACCCAAGGCCCGCAATGCAGTCCTTTTTCACCCAATTATAGAAAACCACCCAAACCCATGGAGGAGGAAGAAGAAGGTGAAGAAGAAGGACTTAGACAATGCCCAAAGTGCTCCATCTTGCCCCATATATATTACTATATACTAAAATCTCAAATTCAAGTTTTTCACCCTGTGAGATCACACAATTCTATTCAAACTCCACACCCACAATCCCAGTGCTGTCACTCAATTTCGGAAGCCTGTTCCACGGCCTCAGGTCAAATGTGGTGCTTGCTTGAGGGTCAGAGTCTTTTAGAACACAAAGCCTGAATTTTTCAGCCTCCGGAGTTCTAACAAGTTTTGAGAAAGGAGAATCTGAGCTGCTCTTCCTTGGCCCTTCCTTGTGTCTTCCCAGTCTGTGGATCAAGGCTTGGTGTTTAATTAAGCACTGCAGACAGAAGCAGGAAAGCACCGGTGTCTGTGGAAGGCAGAGCAAGGCAAGCCAAGAGTTAAACTTCTGCTTCAAGTGGTTCTTGACTCAGAGAAGGAAGAACTTTCCTGCCATAATGTTGTTGGTTTTTTCCTCAGCTATTTCAGACTTCAATAAATACATACTTCCAGGAGCGCCCTGAAGCGGTTTCAATATCGATTATTCTCAGACAGCCCATTTTTCTCTTTTGCCAAACCACAGTTTGGTTATGGCAGACACCATCTTTCACCAAGGAAGCAAACAAAATCCAAATGCAATCCCCCAGATTTCCATGCATTCCGTGCTGTTTCAATATGGGAAGATCGGAATGTTTTATACGAGCAGCGCAGGATGCAATGGGATATTTTATATATATATATTTTTATATATATGGGTTATGCACTGCCAGCTCCCTCATCTCAATACTCTCCCAGATGAGACAGAAATACCATTGCCTGAGGATGGGAAGAGGAATTTATCACAATCACAAGGGGAAGGACAAGGGAATGATGTGAGAGTAGCCAGGTGGCTCCATCATTTGTTAGTGGCAGAAAGTAACGGAGTGGGTGGTGAGGACACTTTATGTGACGGGCAGTTTCTCATCAGAGCCACTCGGCTGCACCTGAAGTCACACAATCCTCCTGCCAGCTGCTATTTTTCTCAGAATAAATGGGATAGTTGGGGTTCCTGAGTGTCCAGGAGCATTCTGGCCCTGGGGGTGCCCTCAGGCAGGGAACTTCCTGATTTTTTCTGATTTTTCTTCTGATTTTTTTCTGATTTTTTTTCTGATTTTTTCTGACTTTTTTTCTGATTTCTGTATTTTCTGAAAGCCTGATTGTTATAGATACATATTATATTGTTGGCTTTTCGCAAATATTAAGATAAATGCTATATGTATAACGTTAAAATAACTTTGCTTTTATTTCTGCTATTAACGAAAACTTAGACATGGTAGTAGTGGTAGCTGATATAGTTATGAGCGAACTGTCTATTTAGTTGGAATAACATCCAGTAAACATATAATGAGGACCCTGCTGTTGATATGCCAAATATCAGCATCTGCCATCTAAAGAAAGTATAGACCAAGGCCCAAACTAGAAATGATAAAGAAAACAAACCAAAACCACAACCAAGATGCTCTAAAAAAGCAGAGCCAAGGAAAGGCCATACAAAATAGTTCCTAAAACGTGTAAGCTAGTTCATAGAAAAAATATGAATATGCTTAAAAATCTATGGCTATGCAACAAGCTAATGTAATAAAAAAAAATTTAAGGATCCCCAAAGATGACTGTGTGCTCTTGGCTAAATGCCAAGCACCCAGCCATTTTTAACCCTTTATTTCTGTCTCCTACTATCTTTTATTAAACTTCTTGAATCTTACCAAGAAAATAAACCTCATTGTTGGCATGTTCCTCGTGGCCACACCCGCGATCTTCTGGGGGACTCAGGCAAGAATTAGTGATTGGAGCTGCACCAACAGTTCTGACTCTGCAGGAGCAGTGTCAGTGGAAGAACAGCCCCCAAGGGCTGTGCAGGGTGAGAACCAGGGGCTGTGAGCTGCTGCTCAGAGCTGCGGGTGAGTGAGGGTGATGAACGGTGCACAGCAGCTCTGCAGCACATTAAAGAGACATGCGAGACCTCACAGCTTTCAGATGTTCTAGGATAAAAATACAAAAGTGCTTAGTACCCCAGGGATTACTTACACCGAAGTGAGCCTGAGAAAAATTCCCTCTTAACTCCCATGAGTGAAGGTGTTGCAGCCTCGAGTGTGTAATGCAGCGCCCGTGTGTGATGTTGGAATAACGACTTCGCTCCAGCAGGGAGCATAAAGTTACAAAATTGTCCTGTATATTGTGTTTTGTATCCTCCTGTTGGTTGGTATGTCTGTTATTTCAAGATAGCTCATCTCAGACAGCTGTTCCTGCAAAAGACTGCAGTCTTTAAAATAAAAAAAATAAATTAAAAAAAGTTTTAAGTGTGTCCCTGAGAGCAGTGTATGTCTAAATTGGAACTTAGTTGTTTGGGTTGGAGGAATCAGGGCATTGGGCACTGAACTCGGGGTGCAGTTTTAGATGGTGAAATTAAATTCTTTCTCAAGTTTAACAATTATTTCACAAGATAAACACAAGTAGTTAAGGAAAAGAATGAAGAAAAAGAAGTATTCCGCATAGCAAAACAAAAGCTGTACACTAAACAGAAATGGCATGTGCAGCTAAAAAATAAATGAAACTTTGACTGCAAGAATAGGGATATTAGACATGGAATTTTCTCCATTTTTGCAGACTAGAGAGCTTCAAAATTAAGGCACAGAGAAACATAAAGATTTCTCAGCTCCCTATAACATTGTTTCCAAGATAACTTTGGATTTCCCCCAGGTGGCAGTTTCAAACTTTTCTTCATCTGCAAACCACACGGATTCCTCCACTTTTCTGCGCCAGCTGAACTCCCTCAGCACCGTGGCAGTAATTGCTACCCGGTTTAATTCACAACACCAGCAGAAATTCTCTTTCCCCACTGTGATTTGTGACCCTGAGGACTGTTAGAAAATGTTCCTGTGCTCGCACGAACCTGCGCAGTTATTCCCTGGTGGTTTTGCTGAGGAGGAATTTTATGAATCAATAAACTTAGTTTGAAATACAACGGCTGCCCAGTCCCTGCATGTGGCAGATTTTGGGGTGGTGGGTGCTCCCCTATAGAGGTAAGGCCCAAATCTGGACTCAGAACTAAGCTCTTGTAAAGCACCAGGAAATGTTCATTTCACCAGGCCCATTTCAGTGCCATTAATTTGAATTTCTTAGAAATTAAGCCGTCGGTGGTTTTTAGCTCTGTCATACCGCAGGAAATGAAATTACGCTCTTGTTGTGCTGCCAATACAACCTGGGATTAATATTTCTTAAAGCTTTTTCATGATGCAGTGAAACCGGGAGGTTCTGGAAGGAGGATGAAATGGCTCTTCCTTGGTTTGGCAGCTGAGTGAAATACCCCTTTGTCCCTCAGTTTTGTGGCCCTCAGAGCCTCCTGCTGACCAACACACACATCTGCTGGTCACTGCCTGTCGATTTCTTATCTTCTCTTCGTCTTAGAGCCGGGATTAGCACACGGGAGTCACAGTTTTCCTGTTCAGATTTAGTGTTTATTATTTCTTATCTATAGCACAGTCTCACAAGCCAGTGACTTCTGTAGGACCTCTAGCTGACAAGGTGCAAAATGGGGGAAAAATGGATGCCTCTAACTCTTTCCAAGGTTATATAAGTGCTAATCACCCAATAATGAGGTGGCACCTATATTATTTATACTTTTAACCCAATAATTGACCACCCAAGGCCTGCAATGCAAACCTTTTTCACCCAATTAGAAAAAAACACCTGAAACCCTGAAGAAGAAGGTGAAGAAGGACTTAGACAAGGCCCCAAATCCTCCATCTTGCCCTACATACATTACTGTAGCCTAAAGCCCCAAAATCTGAGTTTCCAGGTTTCAACAGGAAGGTGTTAGATTGGAATGACCTTTAAAGCCCCTCCCAAGCCAAACCATTCCATGATTCCATGATTTCTGTTCCATTCCCCCGTGGAGTGCAATCCCTGTGGAAAAATGCTGGACCCCCGCTCCCTGTTCCCTCCTGAGGAGCTGCAGCACCTCTGGAGCAGTGGGGTTGATTCCCAAGGCTCAGTGCCCTCTCTGGACCTTGTGACTGGACGTGGGGGGACTCCCAGCAGGTTTTTATTGCAGAGTGAAGGGAAACAGGCTGCAGTGGTGAGTTAGGACGCTCCCATACAGCCAGAGAGGCCTGGGTGTGAAACCAGCCCTGCAGCCTCGCTCCACACTGGCAGGCAGCTTAATTGCTTTTTGTTAGCAAGCTAAAGGATTCATTTGAAGGTGTAGAACTGTTTGTCTTTTTTGCTGGCTTTGGCCTAATTACATGTAACCCCTGGACTCGAATCTGGTTGTTAATATTCATCTGGTGTTTGCAGAGCCTCTAAACAGAGGCACTCGATGTGCTCCAGCCTCACACGCTGAATCTTCTGTTCTTAGAGCAGACAAAGCTCATTCTCCATCCAATTCTCCATCCTAGGATCCAATCCTGCCACTCCTGTGGGTGCTGTCAATAGAATCAGGAGGTTCAGCCTTTCTTTAATCTTTGAAATCTCTTTTAATTTCTTTTAATCTTTGAAACCACAGGTGTTTATGTGTCCCTGGGAACCACCACGGCCAAACCATTTTGGGGTTTGTTCAGGGCAGAAATGTCACACTTAAGTAACATTTCACTTAAGCTTGCAGTTTGTAGATGAGCCCTGGCTGATTTAACATATTCCAGGGAGTTTGCTGGCATTTATTTCTGGAATTTTCAGAGCTGGGCTCTGGGGTTTTTTTGGTGTAGTTAACACCCCAGTGCCCTGCCTGACAGGTCAATAACTCTCTGCCCATTACGTGTGAGCAGCACAGCAAGGTTTGCTCTTGCTACATGATAGAAGTTGAAGTATCCAGATGGAACCACATAGGTTGCAGCCCCCTGCATTATCCCATCTTTTATTTAGGCCTGACAAGCTCAATTAGCATTATCTTGTGCTTCTGCATCGAGGGGACTCGTGTTAGAAAGGCAGGAGAACAGAGGAGAAGTGGAAGACAAAAGAAGAATATTACTGAGGAAAAAGCAGTGAAATACTAAAAGGGATTTATCTGGGAAGAGCTTTTCCCTGGTACTGAACAATGGAAACAGCTATTTTAATAAGAATTGTCTGAAATACGACTTTTTAGATGCCAGTGCTTCACAGATTTCCTTTTGCAACATGCTGCAATCTTGTAAATAAATTGATGCTGATCATATAGGTGCAAGAGGATACACACAACCACTCCTAATTAAATGGGGATATGATAAATAACCTGGATGCTTTAGCTCCCTGTCTGTTACTGTTTGCTGGTCCTGTTCCCTGTAGCCACCCAGCTACACCCCCTGCTTTTTGGTAGGAGAAAACAGAGACTTCTCTCCCCTGTCAGTGCTGTCTGGGCAGCTCAAGGTTCACTTACAGACTTGAGCAATTTCATACATTTATAATCTGTCCCTTCCTCTCGGCTCAAGGATGTATTTAAGTGGTCAGGACATAAGATTTTTTTAATTTTTGAGCAATTAGTCAATTTTTGGCAGCTGAGCTCGGGCACTGCATTTAAGTGGCTGTGCAGGCAGGCTGCCTTGCAGAGGTGTTGGGCACCTGCTGCTCCCTCTGGTGCTGTGACCTTTACAGGCTCGGTAAAACACATAATCCAGCTCCACTCCTCTGCTGAGGAAAGGCAGTTTATGGCCACTCATAAAAGAGCAGAACACCGAAGCATTTGGTGCCTGAATACATGCACAGAGTCGTGTTCCTGTGAGGAGCAGGAGGAACAGCAGCCTTGCTCCCAGCTGGCTTTGCTTCTGAGGAGATAAGGGAATGCTGAGGAGATTTGGGGAGGTTGAAGCCTGGCACCCCCTGCAAACCCCCCAGGCTGTTCCAGCCCAGTTTCACAGTGTTCTGCTCCAGTCCTCAGCAGGACACTGTGACTCACTCACAGGATTTTGGGCTCTCCTGTGGCTCCAGGGACACGTGGTGGAGTGCCACTGCTTGTCCTTCCCCTTTGAAATCCACCTGCAGCAATCAGCTGGAGAGGGCAAGGTCAAACCAAGTCCTTTGCACACGGAGTGGCAAGTGGTGAATTCTGCAGTGTTCCTTCCTCCCAGGGCGGGTTTGTGCCAGAGAATCATCCTGGCTGCATCCTGCAGAGAATCCAAGGTTCCCATCCACCAGCAGTAGGAGGCCTGGACTGACAGACTGGGCACCCCAAAGTCAGAAGAGAGAACTGAGTTTGGTCCCTGAGCTTGAGGAATGGTTACTGAGACAGGAACAGGCACTTCCTTGAGCCCAGCAGTATCTTAAGCTGCACCAAGGGACATATAGGTTGGATGCCAGGAAAAAGTTTTTTACAGAAAGGGTAATAAGTTATTGGAATGGTCTGCCTGGGGAGCTGGTGGATTCGCCATCCCTGGATGTGTTTAAGAAAAGACTGGACGTGGCACTTGGTGCCGTGGTTTAGTAGAGGTCAGGGTTGGGCTGGACTTGGGGATCTCCGAGGTCTCTTCCAACCCAGTGATTCTGATTCTGATTCTGATTCTGATTCTGATTCTGATTCTGATTCTCTCCAAGTGTAATGCAGATATGATCCCTTTAGCAATGATAACGTCACAGACTCTTAGAATGCCTTGGGTTGGTTTTGAAGATCAAATCCCAGCCTGACTGGCTGTGCAGAAAAAAAAACCAAAAATCAAAGACAATGTTCTGGAAATAGGGAAAGTAGAAATGAGGCTAAGTTTGTTTATTTTTTGCCTTAGTACTAACAGAGTCATCAACACTCAAGCACTTTGGGTTAGCCATGCCTCCTCAGCTCTCCAGGACCTGTGTGAGTTTCTTGATTTTGACCTGGCTGGAGGTAGTTAAAGTTATCAGCACAGATGCCCCTTATCTCTCTGACCTTCAGCATGAAAAGAGGCTCTTATCGGGCAGTGATGGAGGAGAGAATGGATGGCAGGAAGAACAAAGCCCTGGTGATATCTTCCTCATTGTTTCTTCCTGCTGAGGCTTTTAGAGAGTTGTTTCTCTGCATGACCTTCCCACTGCTCCGATTTATCTGACTATTAAAATAAAAACTGAACTTAACTGGAATATGACTGCGGAAACAAAAAGGTGTCAGCTGCCATAATTTAACTGCACTAAAACCAGCACAATCCCCAGTTCTCTGTGTTTTCTCCAATATAATATTCCCTGGCCTTCTCATTAGCTATCCTTGTTTCCATCCAAGATGCTGGTGGGAGATGAAAAGTATCTGATGTACATCTATATATGTATCTATAACCTAAATCCACCGTGGAATGCAGCGCAGCGCAAGCCATAATACAGATTTTAATTATGAATCTCTTCTGCACATGGAAGTTATAAATAGCAGAGATGCTAAAGCAGGCATCTTCCAAGTACAAACAAACTGATTCCCCAGGGCTGGGAGAAGCAGCCAGGGCTCTGGGCAGGGGTGGCCAGGGCCACAGCTCCTGTGACAGGTCTGCTGTGCTGTCACCCAGGAGGGAAGGTCCCTGCTCTCTGCCCCACCTGGCCTGTTCACAAGCCACTTGTGGTTTTCTTTTGCATTGCAACCAACCCCATTTCCATAATTCCTGAGCCTCTGTGGCTGTGCCCCAAAGATGGAGTCCTTTATCCAGCTTATAACAAAATGCAGGGCTTGTGCTGTGTCTTGTTGATTTTGCACTTTGGTCATTCCCAAGTGGGGGGCCTTGGACACTGCAAAATTAGAGAAATTTTTCCTAACTTCCTCCATTACAGTTTGTTCTTTCATGGGCTCTGCCATGTGGGATCTCCCCCCTGCTTTCAGGGTTTTAAGGCTCTCAGTCCCAATGATGGCTTATCTGCTATATAAAACTTTTGAGTTTTTGTCTTGCTTGTGCTGTGTTTGCTTTCCTCACCCAAGAGCCTTGCTGCCTTTTGCCAGACAAGGACAACTCTTGCCTGAAGTCAATTACCTGCATCCTGGTCCAAGAATTCACTTTCCTTGTTTCCCAGTGCTAGCATTTATTTATGAGTATTTCCTCAGGACTCGCCTCTGCTCCTTTGCTGTGCTGGAGCCAGAATCCAGCTGTGTCCCTCTTGGAGCTGCTCTCCCTTTGCACCCACCTGCCCTGCCTGCTGCTGCAGGGGCTGCTCCAGATGTATTTTCCTTTATTTTCCTCCGCCCAGGGCTGTCTGTCCCAGGGCACTGCCACAGCTCAGAGCCACTGCAGCTGCTGCTGCCCAGGACTTTGTCTTGTGCTCTCTGTACTTTCATCTCTTCTCCGGCTGTCTCATCCCCTAACTGTTCTAATTGCTTCTCCTAATGCTAGATTGTCCTCCTTTAGTAATTTTTGTTGTATTATTTTTGAGATTGATCCTATTAAGTTCTTACCCTTCGGTATGTCATCCCCAGCTTTGAAAGCAAAGTCATTTGTTGCCAGCTGCAGCTGAATTACCTATGCATTAATTGCCTTTGTAGCTTCCTGATTTCCTCACAGACTTTTTCTTTCTATGACATCTTTTCCTTTGAAAAATGTTAAGCACCATTTACGTCAAATAGCCTGCTTGGATTTTTTTGCTGCTTGCTTCTTTGAGCTTGTCACCAACCCCCCGAGCTCTGCTGGTGTTATTTCCAATTTGCCTGACACACATTACAAAATTACCAGCTTTCAAACAGCACGAGGGTTGCCTGCGTAGAGTTCTGTAAAGATTAAGTTTCTCCTGACCCTCTTTCTGCGGCGCTTTCTCTTCAGGACACACAAGGGCATCTTTCTTGTGCTAGCCTGCTTGAAAGCCAGCCTTGATATATTTTCTATGCTGTTTCCTGCTCTGGGTTTAGCACAGAGCAGTGAAGAGGCACGTGGAGAGAGAAAATACATTAAATAGAGTCTAATGACTTCTCCTACGCTTTGCAGCAGCGCTAATTACTCAGCAAAAAAAGGCACCTTTGAAGTTGCCGTGCCCCGCAGGCAGAGCAGCCTCCCTTACTCAGTAGCCTGCAAGGTAAATGTTCCATCTCCTTCCTTCCTAGAGGGAAACGCAGCTCGGGCACATCCCGGTCCTGTGGGGCTGCTCTTCCTGGGCTGGGACAGCAGCCGGGAGCTGCTCCTGCTGCAGAAATCACTGCAGCTCCTGCCAGCGCTGCTGGCACGACTAGAAAGCCACTCATCCCTCCTTCAGAGGCACCGCCAGGCAGCCTGGTCCCCGGGGCATTGTCACCGCCATCTCTATCTGCATCTGACAGGCAGCAGCCCCAGTCCCAGCTCAGCCCCCGGCCTGTTGTGGAATAAAACCCCAGAAAGGCACACGCAGCCACAGCCAGGCTGGAGATCTTCACACATTGCTCCTTCCAAGTGGCTGTGGGGAGGATTTGCATCCCAGGAAATTCCCAGAGGAAGGGGCAAGAGCCCCTGGAACTCTGCGTGGCACAGAGGAGCTGGAGCAACTGATTATCCTGGGATTGTTTTTGAGAGTGGAAAAGTTGGAGGATCTCAGCATGCCTGGCTGCTGAGCATTGCCATCACCTTGGCGTTACACAGAATCACAGACTGGTTTGGCTTGGAAAGGACTTTAAACATCTTATTCCATTCCATGGACACCTACTGTCCCAGGGGTCTCCAAGCCCTGTCCAACCTGGCTTTGGACACTTCCAGGGATCCAGGGGCAGCCACAGCTTCTCTAGGCACCTCTGCCAGGGCCTGCCCACCCTCACAAGGATGGGCTTTGTGCTAATATCCAACCCTGCCCCTGGGAGCTGAGGGTCTGAACCACAGTTCTGCACCAACCTGATCCAGGACAAACCTCAGAGTGCCACAGCCCAGTGCAGGGACACCTGCAAAATCCACAGCGTGGCCAGGATCCATCTCAGCCCTGAGCCAACCAAAACTTGGGGCTATCCCAGGGCTCCCAGGGCTGTTAAGAGCCAGGAGATGGGAGTCCCATGCCTTGATTTGGGCTTTCCAAGGGATGTGCTTCAGCTCCTGTGTGCTTAGAGAAATTCACAGCGATTCCCTCCTTCCCAGCCTCGAGGGAGCTGGAATGCTGAGCTCATGGAGAGGTTCAGGAACCTGGAGGCTGTGGCAGTGGCATCCAGCCCCTGCAGAAAGCTGACAGCATCTTCCCCTGCTGGCTCTGTGCTGGCTGGGTCAGGACTCACTGCTGTCCTTTGGCAAACCCTGTATGGCCCAACAAGGAGAGGGTGATGGAAACCTTTACAGGAAACATCTCAGAAACTGTAAACAACACATTTTCTACACAGAGATAAGGACAGAGATTAATGTCTGAATTATCCTGGATAATTAGTGTAGCAGGTAATCATTTAAAATCTGGCACATCTGTGGATACATCACTTGGACTGAATCAGAAAATATTTGCAACTGCTACAGTGAAATGGCTTCAGCCATCCCACAGGGAAATCTTAGTGGGAGATTAATTCTCACTTCAAATGGCAGAGATTTGCAAGAGGATTATGTGGCCGGGATGACACATTCACATTGTGATAGGAAGTGAGGCAGGTTTTTTTTTTTTCTCTCACGGCAAAGCCGAGTGCTGGTTTCTTTGAGTTCATGTATTCTTTGAGCTTGAGGGCTCGGCCCTCTTAAGCGTAGAGTGTTTGATAGCTGAAACCCTGAACAGTGCTTGAAAGAAAATGGTGACAAGAACAAGGGCGAGAGAGACAGAAGCTCTCAAAGAGAGGACAGCGAAATCCCAACTTCCATTAAAATTCCTGAAGCAACAAGGTCATGCTGGCAAAGCTAGTGAATGTGGGGTTTCAGCTTATTATAAATGTTACCAAAGAGTTGTCATCTAAGAACACGGCAGGAGACAGCACAGGGCTGGGAGGATCCTGTACTCACTGCTCACACTCAGGCAGCTCCCAAAAATGTGTCTCCTGCCCAGGGGGAGAAACACCGGGGTAACATCCCAAACCTGGTGGGGCCACATTCCCAGCCACTGCAAGGACTGATGTCCTGGCTCTAAGTCCCAAGTGCTCCAGGTTTGAACTGGGTACAGAACAGATGCTGAAGTGGTGGTTTTGGTACTCAGCACAGGGAGGAGATTTCGGGGAGCTGTAACTTTGTGTGGGGATTTTATTGCTTACAGCACTAAGGAGAGCTCTAACCAAGAAAATGGTGGTTTCCTGGCACACAAAGACATTGTCAGTAGAACTGAAGTGTCTCTTTGCTATATATTTCCAACACAAAACTGCTGCCAGGAGCTCTCATCTGATTTGCTCAGGTTCGCAGAACGTCAAGGTGAATAATTGAGACAGGCTGAGTTTGTAAACCCGGGGGAATTTGCAGCTGCAGAACAGAGAAGGGAAGAAAAGACACTTTGAGCTTTGTACAGAGGGTCTGGTCTGTCTTTTAAGAGAGGTTATAGTGCACTTGTTGACTGAAAGAGCACAAGAAATACAGGTGGGGTGAAGCCAGCATCCCCCAGCCTCACCCACAGACACCCTCAGACCAACAGGGATTTGTTCAGAGCAGACTCAAAACTTCCTAAGGGAAAAGTCTTGCTAAGCCTCACAGCACTCAGCTCCTAGGAAAGCTCATGCAGTCACAGAATCCAGAATGGTTTGGGTTGAGATCACCTTTTCCAACCCTCTGCCGTGGGCAGGGACACCTTCCATGAGACCAGGTTGCTCCAAGCCCTGCCCAGCCTGGCCTGGCACACTTCCAGGGATGAAGTATTCCATCCAGCTAATTTAAATTGAAAGAACAAAAAGTAAAAAAAACCCAACCAACCAAAACAAAACAACACTTCGAGAAGAAAAGCTTTTCAAGCCCTTTCTTTCCTTTCCCAGAAACAAAATTGCAATCCCCGAGGTAGAGATTTGCTTTACCTTCCTCTTCAAACAGCATCCAACATCCACTGCCAAACTGCACCAGCCCGGGATGTGCCCTGAAGGGAACTGCTGCCAAGTCACCACTCCTGGTCCCACACTGACACTTGGATGGACTTTCCTCGAGGGGAGGGGTGGATTTCTCACAGAACATCACAGAATGTGCCGGGTTGGGAGGTGGCACATTCACACCTACTCCTGTGTTGACAGAGAACTTATAGGATCCCTATCCAAAATCTTTTCACTCTCTTTCAGTTCCTGCCTTGCCCGGAGCTCCCCAGCTGCCCCAGGCAGTGCTGCCAGGTATTTGTAGCTCCTGCTCAACCCCAGCAGGGCTGTGTAATCCAACCCTGGGCTCATGCAGCTCTTCCCTTACACAACGCTGTAGCTGCTCAAACCAGCACCATGCAGCTGCCACTGGCTTTTCCTGGTAATGACCTCGGGAGGTTTAGCCTGGATATCAGGAAAAATTGCTTTGCCTAAAGAATTGTCAGGCACTGGAACAGCTGCCCAGGGCAGAGGTGTGATCCCCATCCCTGGAGGGGTTTAAGACCTGTGTGGATGTGGCACTTGGGGACAGGGTTAGTGGTAGGTTGGGGAATGGTTGGAGTTGATGACCTTAGAGGGCTTTTCCTTGAGAAATGATTCTTGGTCCAAGGGAAGCACACAAAGTGCAGCTCGGGCCCCTTCTCTGGGGAGAGATTTGCTGGTCCTCTGGGCTGCAGTGCCCATCGTTCCTCTTGTTTCAGCTCAAGCTGCCCAGACCTGGAAAGGCTCAGGTGGAAAGATGGGCATGAGGGAGCTTCCAGGTGTGGGCAGGGAGCAGCCAGCTCTGCTTATGGAAGGGGCTGAGGCAGCTCTGCCTGTAACTGGGAGCAGCTGACACGAAGGAGTTGTCCTGTGGGCTGGCAGGTAGAGACAAATGAACTTCAAATGAGCAGGAATTGTTATTTTTCTTTCTTTCTCTCTCTCTCTCTCCTTTTTTTTTTTTTTAAATGGTGGCAGTTATTCCTACTGCTCCAAACTGCTTTTTTTTTACTACCCAGGACTTCATTTCCAGCAGCGTCAACTGGGGATGCTTCACAGCAATGCTGCAGTTTGCCTGTTTATGGGGTCTGATGGTGTGTGAGGAAAAAGGGGCACGACAGGCTGCACCTCTGAGTCTCCCCAAGGCTTGCAAAGAGCCCCTGTGGTAAACTGGCAGGGGACAAGGATGTTCTGGGCTGCTTCAGACCATCTGCAGAGATTAATGTGCTCCCGGGCCACCGAGACAGTCGTTCTAAATCCAGGGCTGCACATAATTTGAATACATTACCAAAATGGAGTTCAGCTGCACCTCACTGTCAAAATGTGAGCACATTTTACCCGTGTCAGGGCGCTGGAGCATGGCCAGAGAGCCGGTGTAGTAATTTTTTTTGGGCATTGATGTTCAGCCATATTTTATTAAACTCCCTGTCCTACACTTCAGTGCCTGCCTGTGAGAGCTGCAGCCCAGCACCCCTTGCTCAATAAACTGCTTGTTCCAACCTTGCCAGAATCTCCTTGGAAAATTAAAGTCCCACGTTGTCCTTTTCTCCCACCTTGTGCTGCTCCTCAGCCCGAATCATCGTGGCTTTGGTTTAATCTCGTGTCAGACACTGTTCACACGAATGCTGAAATGTCACAACCATCAGCCTGGCACTGTCCTCTGCAGCGGCAACCACACAAATACTCTGTTCCAGCTCAGTGTGCTGCTGCAAGCTGCGTCCTGCACAAATTATCTCCCTCCCTCTTCTGCCTAATGTCAGAATTTCTGCAGATTTTACAAAGCAGTGGCATTTGTTCAACTTTGAAACTAGCACAAAGCAGCACGAGATCTGTTTTGGGTCTCTGCAGCATCTCTGGCTGCAGGGAGCTGCCTCTGCCCCGATGTTGGAGGGAATATGTTCTGTGTTACTGGGCTGGCCCCACCATCATTAAAAATGGACTGAATTGCAGGGAGTGCTCCCCAAACCCAGCTATTCTGAAGTCTGTAAGGTCACTCTCTTCCATAACTCAGCATTTCTTCCCTGGGGGCTGTATGGACCCTGTGTCTATCTGTGCAGCTGTAAAATGATGGTGTTAACTTCCCACCTCCACTTTGTTGGGATGAAAAACACTAAGGCACAGCAAGCCATCGTGGGGAAAATGTAAATGCAAAAAAAACCCCACCAACCTAAGAGCAAAATGTCTCCTGGCTTCTGTAAGGATAATGCAGAGGCAAGATGTAAAATACGGCACACATAAAATGTGTCATTTCCTTATAAGAGCAGGAATAATGGAGGCTATAAAAAACAAATCAAAAAACACTATGGAAGACCTTTTTTTCCCAGGGAAGAATATGCGAATTCATTGGATTTAGACATGAGGAACAGTGGCTTGTGATAATAAAAGTGCTGGCAAAAAAGCAAAGTAAGAAATGTGTTTTCTTGCTCCTTGCGTTGGTGAACTAATAAGCACAACCTCTTCAGGACGAAGCTGGCCTCCAGCACATGGAGTTCTCCATGCTGGGTATTTCTCTCCTCTCATTCCTCAGTGGTTGGTATTTTTTTCACTCCAGATACATTTCACACCAATTTTTTTATTTTTTTTTTACGCCCACCCCCAGCGAGGGAGATGCAAGGAGTGGCAGTGCTCTGCCTGCAGCTGGAGAAATCCCTGCTTGCTCACACCTCCCCTGCCCAGCCTGGCTCCAGGAACAGCTGCCTGCAGCTGCTGACGGTCTCTGCCCTTCCCACAGGACCACGCGGATATCGAGTGGAAGTTTGCGCGGACGAAGCTCTGGATGAGTTACTTCGACGAAGGCGCCACTCTGCCCCCTCCTTTCAACATCGTCCCCAGCCCCAAGTCGGTCTGGTACCTCTGCAAGTGGATCCACAACCAGCTGTGCCCAGGTGACGACTCTGACGATGAACAGAAGAGGCACGAAAACCTCAAAACGTTCACGGTGAGGAGCTCACGGGCTCGTGCTCCGTTCCTGGAGGGTGTGGGGGATATTCAGGGTCACGTGGGATCAGCAGAGGGTTGCTGGATCATAACTTGCTGTCTTGGTTTGGAAAGACAGGTGTCTGCCAGGGAAAGCTGGAGCTGGAATGGAGAATGTAAACCCCCTCCCTCCAAATTATTATCATTTTGAAATTAAGGGGCTTTCAGGCAAAGATGTGGGAATAGGAATAACAGTGCTTTACTAGGAATATTAAAAATACAAATGTAGTAATACAAAAAAAACAATCAAATAAATAAAAATTCTAGAAACCCTGACAGAGTCAGAATGCAGCCTGCCCCCCTGTTGGTCAGGGTGTTGGTGTCAGCCCAGCCCAGCCCTCCTGCAGGGACAGATGTGGTTCTGTTGGAGCAGAGATGATCCTGGAGAAGGGTCCAGTGGTGCTGGGATGGGTCTGGTCTCCCTCTGGGAATCCAGTGCAGACAGGCTGTGCTGCTGTTCTGAATCCCAGCTTTGATCCAGGTGGGAATGCTGGGCTCCTCCCCCTGGGTGGAGCCTCTCCCCATGGGATGATGGAATTGTCTCAGCCCTGCAGTGAGCCTGGATGGCCCATGGACAGCAGATCTCCCCTGCAGGGAGGATGGGATGGAAGAGATAAAGAGCACGGCCCCACATGGATTTAACAGCTGCCCAGTAACAGAAGGCACCTTTCCCCTCCAGTCCAGAGTTATGAGGAATGGGTTATACAAGAGATAAAGGAAAAAAACCCTCCCCAATCAGTTTCAACAGATGGCAAATAGAATACACACTTTTGGTTACATATTGCAACCCAAGACACTTGCTCAGAGGTGTCAGGAGCTCTAAAGGCAGGACCAGACAGGTGACACCCCTGTGTCTTTCTCTTTCCAGGAACGACACGCTGACAACCTGATTCAGAATCAACATTACCAGGTAAACTCTTGGGCACATAAAGTTTTTTACTTGCTGTTTCTTTCTGCCCCTCATTTTCCAGTACGTCAATTCTTGCTTGCTTCCAGAATATATTCTGATAAGTGTAGGTCCTCTAAGCGGATTTTGCTTATCATGGATTAAAGCATTTCCTCATTGGAGGTGGATGGTTCAGTAAATCCGTCCTTGCCTTTCAGCCCCTCTGGAATAGTGGAAAACTTGCAGGTATCAGTGTGGCTACTGAAGTCAAGGTCACATCCGCATTGGCATCAGGCTGTCAGGACATCCTGGTTAAAACTATTTCTGCAGCATTTTTACCCTCCTGGATTGTTCCTCTCTTGCTCTTCTTTTTAAAGCACCCCTAACTCAGACTGTGGTTGGGATATTCTTTTGTTTGGGACAGCTCAGGAAGGAGGAATGATTCCTTTGTTGAATCTTGCTGGCTTGTTTATTCTCAGCCTGCCTGTCATCGAGTACTCATTAAATTCAACCTACAAAAGGATGAAACTTCATTAAAAACACCAGCTTCAGCCCTTGAATTCAGTGGGATGTATTATGCCAGTGTGCTGGAAGGAAAAAAAAAATTCTCCAGAATGTTAGGTGGTACGTTAGGCTCCACTGGCAAAAGCCATTAGTAATTTGTCTTCCTTAAGACACCTCCTGCCTTATTAAGAGCCCTTTTATCAGAGTTTGGTCGTTAACATAATTAGTCACCTTTGACAACTGACATATGGCGCTTTCTGACTCCACAGCACAGCTCACGGCTACGACATTGGGATCCCTTAAAAACCTCCCAGCAAAGCCTCGGTGCTTTGAGCTGTGGACACCATCTTCAGCTTGGTGTTGCTCAGACTTGTTTATGAAGGGAAGGAGGTGCAGGGCAGGTTTGGAGCAGTCTCCTCCCTGCACACAACGGGCACAAACAGCCTGGGTGTGTTTTGGCTGGCACAGACAGATAAATGGGGAAGCTCAAAGCACCAGTTTGCTTCTGTGAAGCCATCAGGGAGGGACAGGAGCAAAATGGAGCTCACCCAACCAAAAACATGGAGTGTAGCAGACAGGTAACACAGAGGAGTGAGAGACCCTGGAGAAGTCACTGAGAGTGTGATTTGGCCCTTCCAGTGCTGCCCATGGATGGTGCAGCCACCCTTGAAGGAGTCTCTGCCCTTAGGGAACACCCAGGCAGCTGCTGATGTGGTTTGAGGTGAATGTCCATTGACCCACGGGGTCCTGGCTGATTTTCACATTATTTATTGCTAACATGGCCTCCTTGGCTTCAAATACTTGATAAACCACCTTCAAATGCCCAATTTGGCCCATCAGTCTATGCAGTGTGCACACATGGGATTGGTACCTGTAAAACCTTTCAGCAGCTGAGATTAAGGAGCACATCCAGGAACTGCTTGGAGAGAGCACTCCAAGGATTTTTTTTCTCCACGACTTGTACATCCACAAATCCCGGTACAAAACAACTGCTTTGCCTTTAGTTAAAAACTGAGCATCCATAAGATGGAAGCTGTACCACCCCTTCCCAAGGTTTGCTCTGCTTAAAAGGAAGCTTTTTGTTTCTGGTGGTGAGTGGTTTTTAGCCAGCAGAGTCAGGACAGCTGCTGTTGGCAAGAGCTCAGGGAAACGCAGCAAGAGCAGAGTTTGGGCTGAGCTGGCAATTGAATCACTTGGATTGTTTCCCATTCCAGGAAGTGATAAGAAATCTTGTGAAAAGATACGTCGCTGCAATGATAAGAACTTCCAAAACCAACGAAGGTTTAACTGAAGAAAACTTCAAGGTAATTTATTATTCCTCAGTAATAATTTGTTTTATTAATTCAAGCAGCCACTTGCAGAGTTTGCACTAGCTTGTTGAGGTGATTTGTGATGTGTGGAAATAGGATTGTGACTGGAGCTGGGGGTATATCTGATGGGCCTGTGGGGTTCTGTGGGCAGAGTGGGTTATTATTGAGTGTCTTCCTATATGACCACTCCCATATCATAATACACAATGTGCTCTGCAGACAAAAGCACTGGAAAAGAGTAGGAATGAAACATGTGATTTGAGTCAACATCACATTCCCAATCCTAATGCAGACAGAGTCAAAGAATGGGTTGGGGTTGATGGATATTAAGAACACAAACCAACAAATTTCAAGTTGGGCCTATCAGCTAGACAGGATTCCTGCCGCATTTCAGCAGTTTTCCCTCTTTTGTAACTCTTTTATCTGACTTTTTGGGGTGTGCAGGGGTGGGCAGAGGGGGTTGGTTACATGGCCAGCCCCCAGCCTTTGGAGACAAAAGCCTTGTGAGATCCCCAATTGTCAGCACCACCAACACATCATTTCTGTGTGGCACTGCACACGGATGTGATGTCCTTGTGTGATTTGGTATCAGCCACTGGCACAGCTGAATAGCTCTCCCCAGGGGATGTGGCCATTCCCTCATGTCAGATAAGGCTGCTGGGAGTAACTCCTGTCTCCTCTCGCCCCAGGAATTAAAACAGGACATCTCGAGTTTCCGCTATGAAGTTCTCGACCTTTTAGGCAACAGGAAGCCCCAGAGGAGGAGTTACTCCACCAGCAGCACTGAGGTGTCCCAAAAGGACGAAACAAACGAGGACGGCGCTGGGGAAAAACCCAGAGCCAAGAGCGTGTCCTTCAATGTAGCCAACAAAAAAAAGGACTTCAACGTGTCTGCTCTGATTAAAACCATGTCTGGGATCAACATGGTGGAGGAGAAGCCAAAAAGCAACGGGATCAGCAAGCGCTCCTTTGTCAGGAATGGGAACAGAGTCCAGAGACTCTCCAGCTCCAAGAAGGAATCCTTCAAGAGGTTGGGCCTGCTCTTCTCCAAGATGAACGGGCACGTCCCCGAGCCCAGCTCGGAGCCCATGTACACCATCTCAGACGGGATCATCCAGCCACACTACATGTGGAAAGACATTAAATATTCTCCCATGGACAGAGAGAGAGATGAGAATTGTTCCAAAAGTGAAATTAACCTCAATGAGGTGGCCTACAGTGGGAACACGAGACTTACAGGACAGAGCAAGGAGTGCCCTGTGGTTTGTACCAGCTCCCTTCACTGTGCTTCCAGTATTTGTTCCTCTAACTCCAAACTTATAGACTCGTCAGAGGATGTGTTTGACTCATGGGGAGAGGCCTGTGACTTGTTTATAAACCAGTGGAAAGACGGGCAGGAGGATCATGTTACCACTCGGCTCTGAGCAAAGCTCTCTTAACTCTCACTGGAAAACTCAGCCAAGCATTGGTAATTGTTTGCTCTCATCTGGTTCAGCATCACTGTTTCCTTTCTGTCCACAGGTGAAAAAGAAAGTGTAAACCTACTTATGTTATAGCCGATTTTATAGCCATCTGCACCTTTTTTAATTTACTTTTTTTACAGTCACTAATGCTAAACTAATGGTTTCACCATTTATAAGGTTGCCATAAACCACAGGAAGCCCTTTGGATGCAGTCTTAGTCTCCAAACCCCACAGACTTCAGGCAATGCAGGTGGCTGAGGAAAGGATTTCTCCAGTGCTCCCATCATCATCCCACCCCAGCTGGGTTCAGTGCTGCTGTCCAACACCTCTGGCTCTGCATCCTGCTCAGTTTTCCTCATCAACACAGACAGCTGTTGAGCAGGAGGCTGAGAATCACACTGAAAATATTTTTAAACGGGCTTTTTTTTGTTTTTGTTTCCTTTAAGCAATATGACTTCTGATTCTTTTGGTTGTGCTTGTTTTTTCAAGCCACTATATTAATATTGTAAATCATAACCGAACATGAAACCCCTTTGTTCATCTACCTGGAACATGCTTTTGTTGCTAACATATTTGTTTATTTACCTGATTTCCCTTTTGGGGAGCAGAAGGACCTTCCAATTAGGCTGACAGTGGGAGCCAGCACCTGGCCTTGCCTCCAACTCCCGTGTAGATGAAACAAAAAGAAAACCCAAACCAACCCTGGCTGCTTGAAATACAAACCTCAGAGTGGTTTCTAACAAGCTGAACCAAAACCCAGCTCTAAGCCTTGCCCTTATTTTGCAATTCCTAATCTTAATTCCAGTGCTGCATTCACTTTTTGCTGCCTCTGTGATGGGTGTCAGGCTTCAGGGGGAAATTCATCTCCTGAGGGGGAGATCTTCCCTGGGCCCCCGAGCTGCAGGGCTGAAAAGCAGCACCAGCAGCTTGGAACAGCTCTGCAGGTCCTTGTCTGAGGTGCAACAAAAAGGAGTGTGGCATGAGGTGGTATCTTTTATTTTCCTTTATTTCCTTTTATTATTTTCTTTTATTTTGTCTTATTTTCTTGTATTTTCTTGTATTTTCTGGTATTTTCTTGTATTTTCTTGTATTTTCTTTTGTTTCCCCAGCTTTGAGAGTGTCTGGACAGGGCTCAGCACTGTCCCTGCTGTCGTCCCAAAGAGCATCACAGGGGGGAAAAACACAACCCCATCAAGGGCAAGATGGTTGGATTCTTAACAAGGATTTTTAGGGGGTTTTATTTTAATTTTTTTTTTTTAACAATAGGATACTTGAACTTTCTTCTGCAGTGTTGCTAAGAAACACAGATGACTGGCACTCAGCACCACCTCAGAGCTGTTCTTGGTCCTGCCCAGGAGCTGGGGAATGCCTTCAGTCCTGCCCTGCTGCAGGGCTCTGCTCCCAGGAGGGGCTGTGGGAGCTCCAGCATTTCCCCAGGGTGGCTGCCAGCAATCCCCCACCTGGGAACTGGGCTGTGAATGGCCTCTGGAGAAACAAAATGCTGGAAAAATCTCCACCTGCCACTGGAGCAGGGCAGATTCCACCAGCGAGGGGCAGGAGCAGCTCTGCTGGCAGCTCTGCAGGGGCAGGGGGATGAGAGAGGCTGGAACACCCGCAGCTGGATGCTCTGCCCGAGATTTAAACCTCCTCTTGTCAGGGAAAACTCTCCTGGTGGGACTTTTCCTCTGGGCACTTGTGCAGCTTCGCCCAGAAAACGGAGCACGGAGAGAAATGTGAGTGCTGCAGCAGCAGCTGCTGGGGCAGAGCTGAGGTGCCAACCTGAGCTGACCTGGTGGAAATGTTTAGTTAGACCTCTGCGGGTCCAGGGCAGCCCTGGTGTTGAGATCAATCAGCAGCAAGGAGCAGAGACTCAAACCCATTTCTGTATTCCTTGCTTGTAATGACAGCAGCCTTGTTACCAGCAGGCAGCGTAAAACCCCAAATATTTAAGCCTCTGGATGTGTTAGTTAAGGCAGAGTGAAAGGCATTTTTGTATCAACAGATTTCAGGCTTTCACGCTAATTGCAGGGTTAGAGTTGTCTTTGAAAACTGCATTTCCTCTTCCCTCATGGAAGGCTGAGCAAACTGACATTGGCGGTACACGAGGAGACTTGCAAAACCCCAGGGTGGGGAGCAACTTGCTGATCATTCCATGAGGAAATCCATGAGGCTGGAGGAGCAAATCCGTCCACAGGGGAGAGCCCCAACCAGAACCCACCAAGGCAATGCTCACAATAAAAGCCCCCCCAGGTCAAGGAACCAAACTTGAGCAGATTTCTGCAAGGATAAACATCAGCAGGAGCTGCTGCCAGGGGGGTGAACTGGAATCCTTTGACGCCTCACCTGACCCACGCTGCAGTCTGTGAACTCCGCTTGACACGGGGCCAGAGAATCTTTGTGGCATTTCCCGGGTAAAGGGGGAAGAATGAAAACAATTCGAGTACAGTTATGCAGATCACATCAACTGGGCTTGAAACTGGGCCAGACCCCGGGTTGATATCCTTGGCCAGCAGAAAGGCTGTGACGCGTTCAGTGAGAAGGAGCTCACGTGGCGTCACCTGAATGCACTCCCAGGTACCAACAGCACAAAGAAACGGAATTAACTCCTCAGTGCTGCCCCCCAAAAAATGCAAAGATCCCTTCCCTGCGGACTGTGTGAGTCACCTTCCCCTGCTGTGCCCCGAAAGGGCAGGGCTGGGAGCTGCCACATGCACTGGGTGACAGATCTGCAAACCCCCAGGGCTGTGCTGAAAGGGGGAGATGCTGCACGTGGCTCCCCTGGGCTTTGTCTCATGACTGAGATCCTTCCTTGCTGCCAGCAAGAGAGGCTGAGCTGCCTTTGGAATTCAACACAAATATTTGATTTGGCTCTGATTAATACACGTGTCCAGGAGTTTGCAAAACTCAAATTGGTCCCCCCAAAAGGCAAAATTCTCTTTGATTGCATCTATGCATTCCTGTCGATAGCAATAGATTTTGGAGCAGCTGGTGAATTATTATTATGCTAAAACAGGAGCTTCAGGGGAGCGAAATTGAAGTAGCTTCTGAAAAATACATTTGATTAAAAAAAAAGAAACCAACCCAGGTTTTGCTTAATTCACTTGCAGCACAGTATTTGGGACTTCACCAGTATTTTTGTGCTTTCAATGGCTCAAAAAAGAAAATGTGTTTTAGTGAAAGTTCTTTCCTTCAGAGAAATCAGTGAACGACCCCTGTGCTGTCTCTGCAAGGGCCAGGGCAGGGGCTGAGGAGTTGAACTTTTCCTTGGCTCAGCTGGGTCACACCTGGCCTTTATTCTGTGGGCTTCAAAAAGGATCCTTGTATCTGTGCAAGGAGTTTGGAGTTAGGAATAACAGAGATCTCAACCATTTGCCCTTTCTTAGGTTTCTTGCTCTTGAAGTTGCATTTTTTTTTTTCCCACCTCCCATCCCAGTGTCATTTTCACCTGGCTTTTTAAAGCAGCACACCTGCAGATGGTCACGGAATTATGGAATGGTTTGGGTTGGAAGGGACCTTAAAGTTCTTGTTCCAACCCCCCCCTGGCATGGGCACCTTCCACCAGGCCAGGTTGCTCCAAGCCCTGTCCTTGGACACTTCCAGGGAATGGGGGGGCATCATCATCAATTAAAAAGTTAACAAATAACACCCAGGGTTAAGAATTCAATAGAGCTGGGAGGTGTTTGTACTCAGGTCAGAGATTACCTAAATTGCTTCAGAAACAAGAAATCAACTGAATTATCCTTGCAGGTTATTTGGGTAACTGCATTTGTAAGTGGGTCACTTGCTGGTAAATATGTAAATATTCCCGTGTTTGTACCTGTGTCCCCTCAGAGGAAGCGTGGGCAGGGGCAGAGCCAGGAGGGAGCTCAGCTCCATCCCTGCTCTCCTCTGCCTCCCCCGTGACCTTGGGCAAGTCACTCAGCCTCTCGAATGCCTCAGTTTCCCCATCTGTAAAATAGGGATAATAATACTTACCTACCTCGCAGGGGGGGTTAGTTCATTATTTATAAGCACTTTCAAATTTAAAGGCGCTATATACAGTACGTAGTTCATATTGGTAGCAGTAGGTATGTACTTTTATTTTCTTACAACTAATTCAGGTTAGGATTTAACTGTACGTCTGTTACGATAATTTTCCATGTAGGAAACTCGCATGGTTTCCCCATGAAGGGAATTTAGGGGACTTAGAGCAGGAGCAGCATACCCTGGAAGCCTAAATTCTGACACCTTTGTTTTTTGTGATTTATGCCTCACCCCAAATGTCACCTCCCTTGTATTTGTGTTCCATCCCTTTCCCGACAGCCCATGTACCATGATTTTTAGCAGAAACAGCCACTGTAAATATTAAGAATATTTAAATAAATATATTAATGTATGAATATAAACCCTTACCTTTTAAAGAGGTTAAAACTGGTCGGTACAGCAGGATTCTAAGCATGGCTGGTGGGGAGGGGGTGGCTCCACAGGCAGCCCAGCACACCGGGGTAGGGCAGTAGGAAAATTTCACATCATCACCTCTGTAATAATCACCTTTCACCCCATCACTGGCAGGGACAGCTCCCCTGGGTGTCACAGGAGGGCAGAGGGAGGCTGTGACTGGAACAGGGTGGCCCTGCTGCCTGTTCTGCCCCAGGAGAGGAGGGAAAGGCAGCTCCAGACACCCACCCAGGCAGCAGAGTGTGGCCACCCCTGTGGCTGCTGGAGGAGCCTGGGCAGCTGGAGACTGTCCCCTGCATCCCTGGGAGGGGGTTCCTGCTCCAGATTTCTCTGTACAATGTTCTCGAGTGTTTGCTCTGGATAAAGGTCTTTGGTTTGAGCAAGAGGAGCTCTAAGGAGGGACTGGCAGGGTAGGGGCACTCTGAGCACTCTGAGCTCCCTGCCAGGAACAGGAGCACGGGCAGGTCCCTGCACTGGGGACCGGGATGTCACTGTCAGGGAGATCTGGGCAGTCAGCAATAGTGACAGCAAGGATCTGAATCACCTCTGGGTTTTCTAGCAGCTGGAAACCACCCAAGCACTCACTGCTCTCACAGCGTTACGTGTTTGTCCCCTTCTTCCCTTCCCAGCTTTGCTTTGGTGTTGGTACTTTCCTTTCCAAAGGACCAAAACCCCAAAGCAAATCGTATTTCAGTTAAGCAGGAGGAGGTTCAGTGTTGGCTGAACTGGCTGAGCTCTCCTTTAAGCAGTCAGCTCCTCCTGCAGTGTCCAGTCCTGTCCCACACACACACAGAGCTCTGTGCAGCTCCAGGAGCTGTTGTGGAGCCCCCTCCCACCTCTGCTGCAATTCCACACACAGAACGGCAGAAATCATCCAAAAAACCCCAACCACCAGGGCTGCTCGAGTTAATCAGAGTTGTTCTTTAACTGAGAACTCCTGGAGGTGTTTTTGGGACGGGTGCATTGCAGGGACCTCTTCCTCTCCAGAGGGAATTTCAGCCCCAGCTGAGGGAGGGCCCAGGGCTGGTCACACCTTCCCAGGTGTGCTGGAAGCATCAGGCACTCTAATTAATGTAAAATTAATTGGAATCAGCGAGACTGTGGGTGGATAATAAATCCACTCTCTGGAGAAGCATCTAAAATAAACTGTCCCCCAACAGAATCTGCAGTTTTCAGTGAATGAAACAGCTATAAAGTCACTCCCTACTGGATTTTTTTTTTTTTTTTGGAGGAGATAGAGAATACTCTGGGCTAGCCACATCAGCATCTTTCCTAAACATTTATAATTTGATTAAATTTCATTTTCACACTTCTTTCCCCATTCCAGGCCCTTTTTAGAAAAGAGTAATTTCTATACTATTCATGTAGCTGCCTCCACCCAGACCAACAACTGCTCTGGAGGCAATTCATGACCAGCAACCATTGTTCTAAAAAGAAAACATGTTTCATCTAAAGAAGTACACTTGAAAAGGAAAAAAAATGTTTGATCCTTATCTTCTAAACCTTTGATAGCATTTTTTGCTTCAGGGAAACACTTTGCCCTGCTCTGTTGTTTTTTTTAAGGTGTGCAAGGCAAAAGGAAACCCCCGACCAGAACAGCAATAGAGCTCAAACCACCCAGAATTTTAGATCGAGCTCATCCCTTCCATACAGAATCCCGGCTTGGCTTGGAGGAGACCTCTGGAGATCCAATCCAACCCTGTGCCCAGTGAGGGGCACCTGACAGACCCTCCTCCATCAATTCCCACCCACCAGGGGCACCAGGGCAGCCTGTCCCCGTCCCCGCTCAGCATGGCCCATTTGGGGGATTTTGGGGGGGATTTTTTTATTTCCTTTTCCCCTGCCGTGGAAAGCATCCCCACCTCCTCAGCAGCACAGATGCCGTGCCCAGGGCTCAGCCGTGCCCCGTGCAGGAGCTGACAGAACACTGTGATACCTTGAGCCAACACAGCGAGAGGCCTTTTGACTATAAATAGTTGTTTTTCAGCCAGGGGGCACTTTTGGGTCTTTAGCTTTTTTTTTTTTTTTTTCCTGGCTATTGTACAGTTATTTAAAAACTACTGAAGGTGTTTATAAGGCAGGTCTGGGGGCTACAGGGCTAAGGATTTTGAGAAGACAGTAGCAGATGCTTAAGTATTCTATTTTCTCTATGGGAGCCCTGGAGACCTGGGCTGGCTCTGAAAACCAGGTTTTTTTAGCAATCGAGTTTTATTGTCAAATTAAATCTCCATTAATAAAAATAAAACAACCCCAGAAACAGCCTGCACACCCGAGCATATTTTAAAATGCCATCTTATTTCGTGGAATAAAGAAGGTGAGGCTTTTTTCCACCCCCTCTCACCCCCTTCTTTGTTTTAGTTTTGCTCAAAAAAACTCAAGGGCCTTTTCCAGGCAAAAGAGCTTTTAGACGTTGTAAGAATTTTGTGTATGCAAAGACAGAACCGGGACCTCAGAATCTGCCAGCTGAGTGGTACTAACCACCCCTGGAGAAAAGGGGGAGAAAAGGGCAAGAGCAAAAAGCAAAAACAGATGCTTAGTTTTATGTACTTTTCTACTTGCATCTCTTCCCTCCGTAGTGCAGACTCCATGTCAGACCCTGGTATAACCTGTACAAAATGAAACAATGTACATAACAAATAAAATTATTTATTTTATGTGTATTTTTAGCTTAACTGTAAACTGAAAAAAAAAATAAAATAAAAAAGCATTTAATTTTTTTCCCAAAAATGTAAGCCTATTGAAAAAAAAAATCAAGGTGTTTCTACCTTTTCAGATGTAACATTTCCAGCTGCCTATTGATAATAAACATTTATGAACGGCAACAGGTCTGACAATTTAAGAGTTTTTAAAAAACAAGTTCAGCACAGACTTCTCAAGGGCTGTCAGTGGTCAGAGGAGCACTTAAGGGCTCTGATTTATGGAAACTTTATTGGTATTTTAATAAAAAAAGACATCCCACAGTCCTGCTTCGCTCCAGTGAAGATGGTCACCCAAATTTGAGCAAGAGCTGAACAACATCTGGCTGGGGAAAAAAAAACCCAACAAAAAACCCAACAAAAACCAAACCCAAAATGTTCTTTATATCTTGGCAACAATAGAAAATAGCAAAGCACTAGAAGTGTTGGTAAATAAAATTCACCACATGAATGCAATTACTTCTGCACAGAGAAGTCTAAGTAAGTGTAATTTCATTTTAATTTGCTCCCCAAAGATATCCTCAGACCAGCACAACTGCATTGGCCACACAATTAGCAATACAGCTAATAGTGTAAGAGAGTCATTAAGCAACAACTTATAACTATATTAACATAATTCGCTTATGGAGAGCTGTCCTCCAGCAAATCTCATTAAATGGAGATACATTTCAAAAGGTTTCCACCTCTGACCAGAGACTTTTGGTCAAGCTTCCAGTAAAACAAGAGTTTCCACAAGTTAAACCAGGGCAATGTCCCTTCCCTTGGAATGCAGAAGGTTCTTGTACAAAGAGAGGCAACATGGACACACAAATTAAACACTGACCAAGGCGGAAGCTGAACAAAATCCAGGACCACAGGCATCCACAGATGCAGAAACTTAAATATTGACATAAAAACAAAAGGCTACACTTTTTTAAAATTTTTTTAATAGACAAGGAGTTTCTGCAGTTGGATGTGCACATTCCCACTCACATCAGAAAGTTAAAGCTCAGGCACTGTGAGTCTCCAGTTGTGCTCCTTGTTCCAGAAACAGGGACTGAACTTCACCTGGCAGGGATTTCCACTGCCTCCACTGTGAGGTTTTTATCTTCTTGTCTTTGTTAGAGCTGTTAGATGCAGTTTTCTCCTGTTCAGACTCAGTTGTTTATTAATTCTTATCTATGTTACAGTCTCATGAGTTGTGAGCTCCAGCTAACAACTAGAAAATTGCTCTAACTCTTTCCACGGTCTTTTAAGCATAATTTGTCCAATAACGAGATAACATCTATATTATTTTAACTTTTAGCCCAATAACCAACCACCTGTGGTCTACAATGCAGAGTTTTTCATCCAATTAGAAAAAAACCACTCAAACCCATGAGGAAGAAGGTGAAAGAACTCAGCCTACACCCTAAATCCTCTTACTTTATATATATTACTATATACTAAAAGCTTAAATCCTAAGTTTTGCATCCTCTGATATCACACAATTCTATTCAAACTACACACCCACAATCCCAGTGCTATCAGTCAATTTTGGAAGCCTGTTCCAGGGCCTCAGGTCAAATGTGGTGTTTGCTTGAGGGTCAGTGCCTTTTAGAACAGAAAGCCCGAAATTCTCAGTTTCCAGGGTTCCAACACTCCATGTCCCTGCAAAGCCAGAGAGTGACTCAGCACAGGAGCAGATTGCCCAGGGAGGGTGTGGAGTGAGTGTCCCTCACTGGAGATATTCCAGAACCACCTGGACACAACCCTGGGCTCTGGGATGTCCTTGCCTGAGCAGGGAGGTGGCACCAGATCCATCCCAACCTGATCCATCCTGTGCAGAAGCTTTGCAGTAAGTTTCATTTCCTCTTACTTGCCCTTCCTGAAAAGTTATACGAATCACACAGTCACGTAATCACCACAAGCAGCAAAACAAACATTTTTTTTTTGCTTTCAACTATGACATATTTAAAAAGGTACTGGTTTAAACAGTTAGAAACCACTTCTGCAATTGACTGGAAAATGAAAATAGGGAGGGTAGGGAATAGAGAAAAATACATAAAGGAATGATAGAGGGAGTTGGATAGTCCATCAATTTTATCATTAGGGGATATTCCTTTTTTCCATACCCAACAAAGTTAAGCCCTCACCACAGCTGTGAGCACAGACTGACTCTTACCTTGAGCCACAAGCACCCCAAAGCTTGTGGCAAAATGCTCAGCTGCTCCAGGGAGGGCAAGATTTAGCATGTGGAGTAAACTATTACCATAAACAGCCTAAGAGACAAAAACACCCTGTCAGGCCCCAGGCACCTCTCCTGGGGCTGCAGATCACTGTGGAAACCTTTGAACCCCCCAGGGGAATCCCCAGAGCCTGCTCCTGGAGGAATGCACCGCACAGGCTGCACTGGGGCTGACAGAAAACACTGAGCCCACGGGGCCTTGCAACACTTTGTGATCTACCTCAGTTTTGCCTCCCCTGTACATTCCCAATTCTCATGGTCTCTCCTTTTCCTGTTTCTCCATTGGTTGTGGTGTCCCTGGTGGCCTGCCTGTGTCCCCTATAGGGCACTGTCCTTTGCCCTGCCCCTGTTCCCTCAGACCACAGATTCCTGACCCCACATTTAAACCCTGTGCACAGCACATGGTCGGGTCTCTCATCCCTGACTCCATTTGGTGTGTTGGAATAAACCTTTATTGGAATTTCTCATACAAAAGGCCCTCCTTGCCTCTCTCGGCTGAGCTGGCCGTGGTGTGTGTGACTACTTTGCCTGAGTGCCTCCCCAAAAGAGATGCTTATTAGGAATAGGTAACAACAACCACCATCCAAATCCCACGGTGCTGCAGCTCACCCCACCTGAGGGAGGACTGGAACATGCTCTGAGCCTGTGGCTGAGCTGTTTCCTACGAGCTGCAGCCCAGCTGACTGTGAAATCTGGTAAGCAGCAGTGACTAGCAGCTTCTAGATGCAGGCCTGCCCTGCAAAATTTAATCTCTGATCTTATTTCAAAGCTATAAAAGTCCTGGTTCAACGGTTTTATCTCCACCCCTTATGAAAAAAAGGCAGTTACTTGGAATTCTGGGTCTGGATTTATATGCCGAGTATCTTCCATATAGAATGCAGCTTTTGATGGTGTAATTTTACAAAAGAAAAAGGTGTTGCTGAGAGAAATGGAACCTAAGAGTGAAATAATAATAAAAAAAAGGCAATGGAGCTAGAAAAACAAGTTTTCTGTAGGAATTGGTTTGGTTATGTGACCAGGGGAAACCAGCACAGGAACATTAGCAAGAGACAACCCAGGGGGACAATGGTGCTGGCAGGCAGAACCAGCATGGTCTCTCTCTACAGTATTTATAATTATAACATAAATATATATTAAAAAATATATAAATGACACACACATATATATATGTTATATATATGATATTGAGATATAAATAATATTTCTATATATACATGTGTATAAATACATATAAAATAACATATATACACAAATATAAGTAATATATAAATATATAAAAATATAAGTAATATATAAATATATAAAAATATAAGTATATAAGTAATATATAAATATATAAAAATAACATAGAAATACATCTATATAGCTGGATTTGACAGTTCCATCAGAGAGCTGCCACCAGCAGTGATGCAGGGCTGGTGCTGCCTTGCTGGCACAGGCACAGGCTGGGCACAGCCCTGGGGGTGACACTGCACCTCTGCCAAACCCCAGGCTCAGGGCTGCAGAGATAACAGAGTCACTCTGGATCTGGCCTCACACAGCAAACACGGGCTGCAGCTGCTCCTGCTGTGGGCAGCAGGGCTTGCAGCACTCTGAAGTATTTCATCACACGAGAAGCCACAGCCCAGAGCACAAAACCTAGTGCTGGTCACTGCTTTGCTCATCCTGCAGGTTCAGAAAAAGCACAGAACCATTCAGGATGGGAAAGACTTGCTAGCCGAGGCTGGGCGTGTCCCACTTTAGGGACAGAAAGAGAGCAGGCCAGAAGCATCGCAGTGAGGGGACAAACTCTTCTCCTTATTTACAACCTAACTGCTTTATGCATTTGTACAGAGGTCCAGAGAGCCACCTCTCAACCTGGATGGTGGACATCACCATCAATCATTTCTTCTCTCAGAGGAGAAGAATGCAAACATTCTAAGAATGAACATTGTTTACATGAGGGCTACGTGAGAAAGTTCTACAGAAAGACAAAAGACAGAAAACTCAGGGCAACAAAAGACCTCACAGAGTGAGTCCAACCTGTGAGTGATCCCCACCTTGTCACCCAGCCCAGAGCACTGAGTGCCACCTCCAGGTGCTCCTTGGACACCTGCAGGGATGGGAACTCCTGGGCTGCCCATTGCAATGTTTAACATCCTTTGCCATGAAGAAATTTCTCCCTGGTGTGCAGCCTGGGCCTCCCCTGGCACAGCCTGAGCCATGTCCTCTGTCACTAAGGAGAGGCTTGGCTCTGGGGCTCACATGGAGGGAGAGCATTCCATGGTGCTGCCAGTTCACAAAGCCTTCAGCTTTGTTAATTTAATTTGAGCCTCTGCCTTTCATCTGTAAAAACACAGTGAAGGAAAGGAGGTGGCAGGCATGACTAGTGAGAACTTGGCTGAACTCTTCTCCTTTTTCACAGCTGAAAAGCCATCCACAAAAAAATAAACAAAAAAACCCCCCACCTTCCCTGATCAAACATTGGCTTTAAAAATTTACTATTAGGCAGCATGATTCAAGAAGGCCAATAAAGAACAAAAATTTAAAAACATCAATCTGCAGGGAAAAAAAAATTCCAAATAGAAATCAATACTCATGGATTTTTCCATTCTTCTAACTAAACATAAAATATGGTTATGGCTTCAAACTGTATCCCAATATGCCCGTTTACAGCAATTCTGCTAGGCAGGAAAAACCCAGAGCATTGGTCTTGTACCAAACTGTAACAGGAATAATCAAGCTAAAATAATCACACTAAAACATGTGCCAAAGAGGTCTGGAAAAGCACCAGGCTGACACTGGGTTCCCCACCAAAAAAAAAAAAGAAAAAAGACCCCAAGCCCACATCTTGGAACACGCATAAACCCCAACAAAAAAACCTCAAACCTCTCAGACCAAGCCCCAAAACTCGGTGTAATTGTGAATTCTCCTACAGCCCCAGGAAAAGGCTGATTAGCCACAGAAGCAGGATTATCGTTAGCACAGGGGTGCTGCAGCCAGAGCTGGCAATCTCCAGCTGAGAAAAGGGCTGAAGCACCAAGCAGGTCAGCTCAGTTTAGGCAGAGCTGTGGCTTTTTTGGCAGCTGTTTCAGAAAAGTGCTGCAGAGCTGTTGTGCTGCAACACAACTCCGGGAAACAGAATTGAAATAAAAGACTCCAGCAATCACTTACATTTCTGTGCCATCCTGAGCTCTTTTGCTGTTAATGAGGAGGTGGCATTTCCTATCCATGGAGAGCACTCATCAGCTCCAGGACACACTGATACCTGCTCCCCACAGCCCCTACTTGCTACTTCTAAAAGCTGATTTTGAGGTTTAAAAGTCCTGGCAAAAAAATACATAAAAGGAGTCACAGAGGTACCTCTGTGTATCAAATCCATAAATAAGTTAACTGGCCATGTATGATGTTATTATATCAATTAAAGTAATTTTCATGTATATCAAAATGGCCAGTAAGGCCCAAATAGCCATGTCTGATGGTGAATAATCCAGGTCCTGAATAGGTAAGCAAAACCAAAAAAACCAGGACTCTATCAGAATTATCAGCTTTTGTCAATGTCACTTCAGAGAAAATAAAAACTCTCATGGAATTTTCTCCAAAAAATGCCTGTGCGAGTCAAGTGCTCCTCCAGAGGCAGAAACACAAAGGCCACCCATTACTTCATAAACAATTTTGTGTAAATGTTTTGTTTTGGAGCAGCTCAAAATCAAATTAGCTCTTCAGGGGTCATTTTCATCTTGCTACCTGGCTGCTCCATCTTGAAAAGCCATTATTAAATTGCCAAAGTAAATGCACAGCAATTAGAAATTGCAGTAGACAAACTAAATGCTGAGCTTGCAGCCCTTCCCCTACAGACTTACATAATCAACACAAACAGTGCTGCATGAATTTAAAACAAAAAATATAACAAGTCCCTTTTCCCTACTATGGTTTTGCTTCCAGGGTTACTTAAAAGGAATACCAAAGGAAATGCAATTTTTTTCCCTCCCAGTTCTGCACTTAATCCCCTTTTCACCACCACCTAGCTATATACAAAGGAAAAATTATTTTTTAAAAAACCACCAAACAGTAGAATGGGCCAATAGAGCTGATTTAAATTTTGTGTAGAGTGCTAGTTGAAGGGCAAGCATGTTTGGAGGGGAAAAGGTGCAATTACCAGGAATTATTCTACTTCCATTTCCATGCCAAAAGCCTTGTCCCACACAAGTGCATTTCTTCAGTCCAGGTTGTGGGATAGCTAATTGTCAGGAGCATTACCTGCCAGTGACAAACAACCACTCGTTTTCATGTGTTTAATGCCTTTATTTTGTGCAAATTAACCACCACCGTACGTGCAACAGCTTTCACAAAACAAATCTTACAAATATACAACAACATACAACAGATCAAAACATTCCTCTTACACTTTCCACAGCCACGAGACCCATGCACTATGAAGTCAGCCAGAAGAAACACAGCTATGACAAACGCGACCACTAGAGACAAAGCAGCTTTGTTTTGCAAAATCTAAGAAAGTCAACTTATTTGAAACATTATTATCCCCCTCTAATTACCCTGTGCCCAGCTGAGTTGGTGGCAGCCTGATTCAGTGCTGCAGCCAGAACCAGGTGCTTCAGTGCAGGCCTCAGACACACACAACACGCCTTTAGTCACGTTTTTTGACATATTTCTCTACTCCCATCCAAGCTGTTCTCTGCACTGCAATACTTTTCTCTTACGCCTTCCTAACCAACTAAAGCAACATCTTGTCATCTATCAGTAGCATAAACCTAAAGAGAAACATGAAATTCGAACACAGTTTGACCAACTGACTCAAACCTCTGAGAGAGGCGTAACATTTAGGAAGCAGTATTAACAAGAGCTGGCAAACAGAACCCGAGGAGGAGCCTCCAGCTGCCAGATTTACATTCCCTGAGGTGCATCGGGAGGTGCAGGGTTGGGAGAGGTCATGTAGCCGACCTGGGGTGGTGCTGCTGAGCTCCCAGCTTTGGCCACAGGTGGGGAATTCCCATGGGGAGGATTTACTGGATGCCAGGTGCCAATGTAGCGGTAGGCAGGAACCACAGAGTCAAAGCCAGGCAGGGGCTGCTGGCTGAAGGGGTCTGACACCACTGGGTAGTACACTGGCCCATAGGACAGGGCTGCAGGCTCTGCGTTTTGGAAGTTACCTTAAAAAAAACAGAACAAAAAGCACATTCACACAGTCCAGACCCGTTGATGGCCTTTTTACACAGGCTTTCAGGAGCATCAACACAGCATTACTCATATACAAACCATTTCCTGATGCCTCCAAGGGAAGCTGGTGGACTTCAGCCGGCCCAGCATCAGGGAAGAGCTGAGGCACTGCCTGATCCAGGACAGGAGCTGGCTCAGCATATGCTGGGTAAACTTCCACTGGAGAGGGAGGCAGCACTGGCTGCATGTACATCATGGAGGGCCAGCAGCTCTGATGGCAATACTTGCAGGAAAAGGGAAAACATGGTCATGCATACAGCCACACACTCTCCCACAAATCACTGCTACTTTCAGATCTAAAGGTAGGAAAAAGGGAAGTTTTTTTCTTCCCTAGCCCTTTAAGACATCTCAACAAACAAAAAACCCCATCAAACCAACACAGCCCACCAGGAAAGATCCTGCAATACCTGCAGCAAGAGCCACACTGCTGTTGTGTCAAAAGCTTTTACAGAGGAAGAAGATTCCCACTTATTAACTTTGTCATATTCAAAGATTTTTCTCATTTCTTCAGCTGAAGGGGCTCATGTTGCTGTTTATACTTCCCTGACCAGCAGCACTGACACTGCACTTTACTGCTACAGAGAATGCTTCAGCAGAGCAAATTTCCAGACACACAGAAATGTTGTTAACCAGTCTGAGCTCAGCTGAACAAATCCTGGGAGACTCCATCCACACATCTCTAAGCGGTCTTTGATGTTTGTTTCCTGGCTGCTTAAGGTGCACAAATTTAAGTGCACAAGTTCTCTTAAGACTGGTTTAGGTTCTTCCCTTTTCTTCATAGAAAGAATATTTATCCAGCATCAAAATATATTAAAAAAAACCCCAAAACCAGCAAAAAACCAAAAGTAAAACCAAAAAACCACAACCCACAGCAGAACAATTAATATGGTGTACTTCACATTTTGAGGTAGAACCTTCCTTCCTGAGCCACCTCCACAAAAAAAGTCCATCCATATTAACAGTCCAGTGCACAGAATGCACATTTAGGACACTTGAAAGTTCTGCATACATCAGTACATTTGTCAGGAAACCCAGCAGTTTTTGCAGGCAATTTACTATACTCATTTAAAAAGCACTTACTTGCAATCCCATATTAAAATAATACCGCAAGACCTTTGTATCTGAAATTAAAGGACAGGACATTAAAGAGCAGAGGAATATAAACCAAGAAGCAAAAGCAACTTCTATTAAGAACGTTTTATTTGAAGTTATTCTTACTCAACAAATAACAGCATTTCAGCACTACCTTTCCTTTAAAACTTCAAGGGTAAAGAATGTATCTTAAAACTAGTTTAACAACTATTTATAATCATCTTTTTAACTAAATCCAGTTAGATGTCTGTGCAATGGCAGAGCATTTATCTGACCAACTAATTATTTAATCCAATAACTACATTAGCTTTAATTTTGGTTTATTCATCTTGATTACTCAAGTGATAACTCAGTTTTTTTACAAGTCTCCACTGTCTAAGCAACTAGGATTTAACACAGAGCAGTCCTAAGACCTTCTCACCAAATTTTGGGGGCCCCCAGCTGTTATATTAAGCTCAGTGGAAGCAGGAATAAGGAATATATTCCTTCCTAACAAGGGTACTGATTTCCCTGCTCTCTTGCAGAGTCTTTTACTTCTGTCTTCCCTGCACTGAACCATTTGTCCCCAACCAAGTAAATGGTATGCTGGGAAACAGTTCCAGGTGTGTGGAGGGACTTTGAAACCTCTCTCCAAAAGCAACAGGGTTTTGAACTTGGAAACACATTTCCAACTGTCCAAAAACTGTGAAGCAGCTTTAAACCTTTAAAGCTGACTCACTGAAAGGACCAAAAAAGAAAAAAAAAAANAACAAACCCAAAAAAAAAAAAAAAAAAAAAAAAAAAGAGAGGGTGTGTGTTTAATCCCATGATAGAGTTCTGGAACTGTGCATGAGAAAAAACTGATTTCTTAGATTCCAATACAGATTTGCTTTGAAGCATCAATAAGAGCAAGTGCCCTATTCCACAGCAAAGATTTTGAGCTCCCAGCTGTACTAAAGCCAAGGGAAAGCAGAGAGACAACTCAAAAGGAGCCACAGAGGGATTAAACTCAGCAACACCTGCAGAGTGACCATATTCCATCTTCACAAATACCCACCCTCCCCCAGAGCAGCTCCTTGGCTGCCCTGTCCCATCTCCCACACTTCCCCAGCCCTGCTCTCTGTGGCATTTTGTGCTGCTGTTTGCTGCAGGAAGGCAAAAGCATCAGCAAAGCAAACCACAATTTTAAAGTGCACGAGGATTTGCTCCTCTGTCACTGATGCCAATTCTCAATTCTTTTACTGTTCAACCCCATCTATCAGGGCAACAATCCATGCAGCTGTTTCAGGAAATACACACAAATCCTCAGTCCTGGAAGTGTTGGTGGTCTGGCTGTAACACTGACCACAGTCACTAAAACAGTAAAAATACTCCAAAGACTTACACAAATAGGAACTTTTTGGTATACAACTAAAATTACATCTGGAAAAATTCGGTGTTTTGTTAAAAGCCCAATTTTGTTCTTCAATTGTTTATGCAAATCTATGCAAAGCAAGCATGAGAGCTGAATGAAACAGCTGCTTCCATAGCAGCAATAACAGTACAAAGGAATTGCTGGGAGACTGAAGTGACAAACTGACACTGGAAATACTGACATCTGTGGAATGATGGAACAGAAGTCAGTACAGCAGGAGAGCAGTTTTTGTTTATATTCCTCTTTTAGATGTCTGGAAATCAAGTTCATCTTCAGTAAAACGTGACAACCTTATGAAGCAACAGCTAAGCCAAAGAAAGTTGCCCATCCTAACATGAAAATGTAAAGACCACATTGATGCCTGATAAAAATCTCATCTCCTGACAGAGCTTTTACTGTGCTGATGGGAAGCTCTGCCCAGTACTGAACACAGTGTCTCTGGAGCACAGTCATTTCAAGCAGGCTTTTATCAACAACTCCTTCAAATACAAGGCACCAGCCAAGGGCAGGACACCTGAGGTCACTGTGTTAATAAACACACTTGACAAGTCCTAAGTGCCATTAAAACAAGATACAAGATGCTATGAAAACTGGAATAAATGCAGGTGTAAGTAATGCTAGAACCCACAGCAAGATTTCCTCCCAGGTCCAGGACTTCAGTCTGTTTCCAAGTCCTGCTCCCCATCTATGCCAGGCCTGGTGTCTTTGGCAAAGCACACACAACTCCACATACTTCACCCTACCCTGCTCCAAACCTGCTGGGTTTCTTACCTTAAAGGCCATATAGATTATACTCCAGCAGTGTAACATAAATGCTACATGCAGTATTACTAACTAGCAATCTTTAGAATTCTTACAGTCTGGGCCAAGGAGCACAGGGCCAGTAAGATGTGGACTGGCTCAGCTGAAGAGCTCCAGGCAGGGTCTGGGGAGGTCATTAATCCACATCCACTCCAGATTCTTGTCAGCACACTTAACACCCCATTCTCCCGAGTGGGGAAAGCCTCAGTTAAGGGCACTCAGCTAAAGCTGGAAAGCAGAACTCTGCTATGTGCATGGGATCAGTGATGGTACCACAGCAGGGAAAGGGAAATGGAACAGCCAGGATTAACAAACCTTGGATTTGAGGGCACAGAGAGACAGCAGAACAACTGCAGAGCATGGCTGCAGCCCTGTGAAGGCAGCAGGCCTGGTCTCTGCACCCTCACTGCTGAACAGCTGACAGGGACCTTACACACTGTCCCAGCTGATGGCAGCGTGTGTGACAAAGCCACACACCCAAGGAACAAGCTGCCCCCACACTTCAGACCTGGTTTGTAACGCCATGGAATTACAGCTTGGAGCCATAAGGGAAAACAAGCAAAATACCTCACTGAACTGTGCAACAACTTATAAATACACAATTCTTATTTTAATCAGTTATCAGTTATCATTATTCTGCCACAAACAAGTATGACACAGGCCAAGCACGCTCTCACTGAGCTTTATTTAAGGTGCTGTTTAGAGCTGCAATAATCACATAGCTGAGTCAGATACAAACTTTCTGTTCAAAACTAGGAATGAAAATACTTTAGCATAACATAAGTATCTGTAATATTATTTCTCACTCCCTGTGAGCTGGAGAGTAATTTCTTCTCACTATGTATTCTCACTTGGTGTTCTTTAAGCTTCCAAGGAGAACACAAGTCAGAAGTGTGCTGGAGGAAAAATACAAAACACCAACATTACCTCGAGGCAGGTCACTGCCACTGGGATCACAGGAGTAAGCTGGAAGAACAGCACCGGCTTCTCCCACCTCACTCACCGGGGGAAGGGGAGCTGAATAAATTGGGAATGGCACCGAAGAAACTGCTACAATTGAAAGGAAACAAATGTCACCCAAAAAGTCAACTTTGCCATGGCCTGTCAAGTGAGTAAGGTGTTAAGTTACACAATTCAGTATGTACTTTGACACCTCAGTGCCCCTAAATACAGGCTCTAACAAAATTCTGTTCAGCAATCACTTGGAAAGGCATCCAGAAGAAATTTTAAAACTAGATGGGAAGGTTTCAATCTCTCAAGCCTTAATTGTACTTCTATCTTCAAGCTGTATATCCTAGTTAAAGGAAAAAGGTATTTTTCGATAATTTCTTCATATTAGAAGGCAGGCCAGACTTCTAGGACATACAGTTATGCAAGAGAAGAATGGAGAATAGACTAATCCCTTTCAAGTCCTCAAAAATGTGACAGTAAACCCACAAAAACAAGGGAAAGTTTGAGACACATCAGGACAAAAATCTTCAGGACAGACAGCTGTTAAATATTCATTTAGGTGGCCCACACCTCTACCACAGCAGCAGGTTGGCACCAGTGAGCAGACAGCTTTGAGAACCCTGCTGACTAAACTCTCATGCAGAGTAGGAAAAAAAAAAAAAAAAAAGAGAGATAAAGAAAAGTGAGACAGAACTGAGAAGAATGGAAGGTGGAGATTTTTTAGATGCTAAATGAAAAGTTACAGAAGACAGGAGAAGTGCTCTTTGCAAGAAGGAAAACAGAATTGTTACATAACTGCCATTTTCCAAGAGCAAAGCAGGTACAGCACCTGGAGAATGCACCCTGTGACTACCCACAAACCTGATCTCCTTGCATAGAAGAAACCAAGGGTCACAAAAATGAGCTGGACCCTGAAACACCCCAGGCAGTGACTCTCCTGGAAGTGACAATGTTCTAGAGGCTTGCTACCTCAACTCAAGAGGAAAAGTAGCTGTAGGAAAGGGGAGGTGAAGAGAGCTGCCTTCTGAAAAGAATTTTCTAGCAAATATTTGGCATTAATGATTAAAGGTGGCAAGGGGGGAACCCAAGGCAGAGACCTCCAATTCCCATAAAACTTCAGGGGCAACAGCCCCTTCAAAATGAGAAGTCAGCAGCTAAGTTAAAACTACATCATTTTAAACCTAAGCAAGTGACACTTTTTCTTTTCTTTTTTTTTTAAAGCCTTTTAACACTTGTTTAGGATGGGGGGAGGAAGGGAGGGGAATATGTAACTGAAAACTGGGAAATCCAAGTCCACAGCTGCAGTCTGTACACTCTACCTGGCCTCCCCACAGAAAAGGGAGATACTATGACAGGCTGAACTGCTGTTTGTGGGGGAGCTGCTGTTACGACACTGGCTGGAGTGGAGGCAGCAGAATTTGAAGAGAGACCTGAAGCTGGAGCAGTATAAACATCTGTGGAGGTGGAAACTGTTGCAGAGTTCACCAACACCTGGAAAAGAGTCAAGAGCATTTGACAGTCTGCCTCTGCAACTGGCTTTGACAAAGACTATGAAAATACCACGTACTTCACAAATTCTCACTTCACACAAATCCATCTTGTAAATCCTAGCTGTAAAGGCACTAACTATTCAAACTCTCTAAAAACTGGCTTGAAAATACCAGTTTAGAGCTGCAGACACCTGCAAGGCATTGTCTGTTCTGCCTGTGTTTGCAGGGAATTGTATTCTTTGCTGCCAGAGGCTGGGAGGGCTCCCCACAAAGTCCCCACAAAGTGCCACAGTGCAAGGAGAGTGGTCACCTCTCTGCAGGGCCACCACGGTGAAGTGTGAGATACAGCTCAGAGTACCAGACACTACCTTCTGGGGATAGCTGTAGGAAGCCACTTCATCTTGAGGTGACACCGAGACTGGCCCTTCTTCCTGAAGGGATTCCAAAGCAAAGCACTGTTCATTTCAGTGGCAAAGGAGCCACAAGGCACACACACCACAGCCCTTGTTTATTTTTGAATTTATGGACTATACATCCAGAGTGTCTTTTGTAGCTCAGCTAAACGGTTTTATTCTGACATGCTCAGGACTGCTTTCATGTCCACTATGGAGCAGCAGGTGACTAAAGATTTAATTTCAAATTAAAAAAAAATAATTAGAAATTCCAAGATAAATTTGATCACAGATAAGATCTCTCCAGTCTCACAGAGGAGAACTAAGATTAACTGGAATATAACCTGAAGTGTGGCCTGATAAAAGGAAGTGTTGTCTGTAGCAGAGAAAGAAAAGTAAACAGCACTCAAATACACACACTCTCTTTGCAGAGGGAAAGGTGGAAAATCGTGAATGTATCCAAGGACAGCTTCCACGAATGCCACACACCTCAAAGATCTCAAACCTGAACAGTCTGTGAATAAAACTTACCAAGCTTGCTGTAGGTTCTGCTGAAGTAAACACTGTTGTGTTTTCACAGCTGGGATCTGGAGGACATAGACAAAATTAATTGAAAGGAGCTGCATTAAATCTAATCCTTCACAAACTTATAAAAAGGCCACAATTTGAGTGTATTACATCCACCAAATGTTCTATCAGTAAAGCCTAAACTTTTACTCACCTGGAGGTGGGTAAATATATTCCTCACAAAATTTCCCTAGAAGGGAGAAAGAACAGATAGTTTTGATTCAGAGGGGGAAAAAAATGGAGGAGGGGGGGCAAAAAAAGCTTAAAGCTGGAGTTACTGCAATTACATGTCAGTGCATCCATTAATAACCTGCTTCCAGTATCATTTAACTTTGTCTCTTTTAGGAGATGTAAGGAACCTATTTTTGACAATGAAAAGCACATTGACAATCTTTTTCTTTTTTTTTTTTTTGCCTATCAATCCTTTTCGAACTCACCACTTTCACTTGCTTCTTCCTCCTCCTCTAAGGCACTCAGGGTCTGCTTGTTAGATGGAACAGCGTTTGGACTTCTCCTTGCTACCCAAAATGCCCCTGGACCGTGGACAATGGGAGCAGGGCTACTGTGGCTCTGAAAAGCAAAGTCAGAAGCACACATTTAGAAATATTTCAGAACCTTTCCACGCTGTATAGCTGGACACACAGAAACAGGCAGGCAGACCCAGCTTGTTGCAACCAGAGCTTACTAGAAGCATCATCTGTGTCCATTCCAATGCAGCAAACATTTCTTTCTTTTTCCTTCTGTTCTGCCTTGCATAATTAAGGCAATTTAGAAGCTTTGCCGTTGTCCTATGCCATGGAGTCAGGCTGCTCCCTCCAGAACTCACCCAGCTTTATCCCAAGCTCTAACAATGCTGCAAAGGAGGGAGCAGATCCCAGACAAGGCTGCTACCCCCCAGCACATATCAGGGCATTCCTCATTCCAAAGCATTCCCCCCACACCAGCAGCAGATCAGTTCATCCAAACACTGATCATCAAGGAGAAAGATCACCTTTAGTCACAACTGGTGGAATCAAAAGGTGGCTGCTGGCACAGACAGCAGTGTCTGCACTAGGCTGACATGCACATGCAACCCTGACTATTTCAGAGGCAAGCATGCCCCAAGGCTGCCCACGGCACCCCCTCAATGTTTTACATGCCTGTCACGATCAGGACATGACAAGAACCACACTCACTCGTCTGTGTGAGAGTGAGAACAAGGCAGCCTTTATTTTGGGAACTCCAACTTATATACTTTTTGGGATTTGGTCAAGGATTGGGGGATGAGAGGAGCACCCCTCTGACCCCAGTGGTCAAACCAGCAGTCCATCACAGAGAGGAATGCAAAAACAATCTACTTTATGTTCAAATCGTGAGAACTCCAATACAAGAAGGTAAACACATCGGAAGGCTGAAAATCAGGGTGACAACATGCCCTTTGTTGCTGCACTGAAATCAGTCTTTAGCTGCACCCCAATTTAAAAGATCAGTTCTCTGAAGGAGGAATACAGGACTGAGATGTTGGAGTAGAAGTAGCTCATTTGGTCTTTTGTGATGGCTAAGGTGACACTCAAAACTCTCCTCAGAAGACACTGGTGACTACAAGATGGATAAAGTGCTCAGAGAGGCTTGAAAGATTTCCAAGGTTGAAGCAGAGGTGGTAAAGCAGAAGATTCTCCCACCAGGCCTCTAGCAGCATGGCAGAGTCCTCTGTGAGATGCATCTTTCCCCAGGAAATGTCACATTCCTTTACTAAACAAGGCAAGGAAGAGACAGAGAAAGCTTTGGCATTGACAATAAAGTCACTGAACGAACATGAAAACCTATTCATTAGGAGCTGCAGGCAAGTCTAGCAAAGGGGGAGAAAAAAAAACCACTGAGCTGTATTGATTTCATGTTGGAAAAAAGAGATTGCAGGATAATGTGTCCTTATTCCTTGGCACTCTTGGAGGAAAAATCAGAGCAAAGATTACAGCTCGAGTACATCAGAGCAAAGAAAAAAAAGACTGGTGCTGAAACAGCCCTAAGCATATTCTCTCTTCCTCATTTAAATACAAGTCTAAGCCTAGTTAAGTTCACTGCTTCAACACAGCAAAAAAAAAAAAATAAAAATCAAACATACCAGGTTGGTTTTGGTTGGGTTTTTTTTAGTCTGTTTTGCTATTCAGATACCTATGTATAAATTGATATTTTTTTAGCACATGCAGCTTTGGACTAGGTTTAGACTACAAACAAAAAAAGTATTTCAAATTTTAGGAATACACTGCCACTTTATCTACAATTCAACAAAGAGACTGCTTTAAGAAAAGTCTAGGTTTGTAATTTTTTTCTTGTTTTTGTAGCAGAAGAAACTGTGTCAGAACAACATGTTAACCCAAAACATCACAACTACAAATTCATAGGAAAAAAATCCAGGCTATCACTATCCAGTTTCTGAATCTTGCTACCCAAACAATAAATTATAGTGTGGCAAACAAGTGAAAAGCTTTCTCCCACAATATTTAGAGCTAGACAGACATGCACAGGAGGAAAAGATTTTGTTTTCAAACTGCAATAGAAAGGAGAAACATGATTACGTTTATGAAAATATGCTTAAAAGCAAACAAGTGGTGCTACTGAGGATGCAAAGAAGGGGAATATCTAGAAAACCTGAGGTTTCAAGCAGGTTTTACAGGAACTAGACACATTTCAGTCTTCCACTGTCGCATTCACTGCTAAATCTTACTCCAAGAAAACAAAACAAAAAAAGCTGCTGTATGTTTAGGCAAGGAATCGCTGTGCATTCAGCTTCCCCCTCTCCCTTTGAGAGGCTTCAGCTTACCCTTTGTTCATAACTCACAGGCAGAGCAGGAAAAGCAGTGTCATCATCTCCTTTGATTTCACAGAAGATGACAGTTTCCTCTGGGCCCTGGGGCTCCTGGGCAGCCCCTGGCACGAAGCCGTACTCCTTGCTCACACAGGGCAGCGGGCGGCGGCCGAACGAGCTGGGGGAACAGGAGAGGGGGTGAGGAGTCACCACCGCCTGCACTTTCACCTGTCTGCCTGCTCAATTTTAGTTCAGTTCTTTCTGCAGAGCCACGAGAAACCTGCTCCTTCACCCTCTGCAGCAAACAGGCAATTCGTGCCCCGCCATCCTCTCCAGTGCCTGGTAAAGCAATTTTTAGATTTTAGTGGAAGAGGTTTGCTGTCACTCACCTGCAGGAGAAGTTGTCATTGCTCTGACAGCCTCTCTTCCCTGGGCTGGGGTAGAATGCTATTTGAGGGCCAAGCATGTGGTGTCTATCTATAAATCAGGCAGACCCCCTGAGTTTAAAGGGGAAAAGGTGCAGCTACCAGAACTGCCTCTCAGCACAAACTCTCTCTCCTAACCAGTCTGCAGGAAGAATGAACAGAAAACAAGTGGCCAGCTCAGGCTTTCAAAGCTCCCTACCTGGGCATGCCGGGCTCACGGTGGTGCCTGGGAGGATTCTGTGGGTGGTAGGGTTTGTAGGGGGCCATGGCTGCCCCTCCCGGGGAGCAGTGGACAGGAGGGAAGCGCCCTGAGGGAGCCCCGTGGTGCTGCAGCCGGGGTGGCAGCACTGGCTGTCCCCTGCTGTAAGCCACAGCCATGAACACTTCCTTCCCACGGACTTTCTTCAGCATCCTCTTCCGTGTTTTCATGTCCATTTCTGCAGTTTCCATTGAGGACAGAAAAGATTTATACCTTAAACCTGCGCCATGGTCTCAAATAATAAAGAGAGGAAATAATATTTGAACCCCCATAGAAAAGAAAGCCAGTGGCCTATTCCAGAAAAAATGCATTGTAAATATGGAAACTACAGACCCTTCTTTAAAAGGACCAAGCAGGAATTCTACATGATGAGGATACAAGCATCTGACATGAGCGTACCTTCCCAGCTTCAGCTGATCCAACCAGTACTCAGAGTTAAAATCTCTATGCAGGCTGCATTTATTTATGGATGTAAAAAAAACTCACAAGTCCCCCTCCAGATTAAATGGAACCCATATTTAAGTTGCTGGGGAAGCCCTGGTCCCTCCGTGCATCTCTGCTAACGCCAGATCAGACAAGCTCTCTATTTCACTGACACGTCTTTTAGATGGTTCTCAAGCGGCAAATTTGTTCTGGGCAATTTTGAGCAATACCAAATTTGCTTTGTATATCCATGGATTTGCTCTTCTGCAAAGGCAAATTCATCACTGTCTGAAAGAACTTTCCATCAAACCCCTGCAGTGGCCAAGTTTTACATCACAGAGTAAATGAAGTCGCTTCCAATATCCGAAGACTGCTACAGTTACAACTGTCATGAGCACCTCCCCTAATTCCCCAGGGAAGGAAAGCTCCTGGAAGCCTGGTACAAACCTATTCCTGAGAAGTGTCCACCTGTTACTTTCTGATAAGCTCCTCCTCTTCTGTTGTGAGCCATGTTCCAAGCAAGGACAGGAGCCACTTGTGTCACTGGCTTTAAGTTTGCCAAAGGAACTGTGTGCCTGCAGGAAGGACACCCACGTTAGCAGAGCCCCGGGGATACATTCTGCACAACAACACGAGCTGAAGCAACACTAAGACAGAGGAGAATAGTTTGTGAAAATAAATAATCTGTTTTCTTCAGCACCAAGCACATGTTACTGCTACTTCTTTAATTATAAAAGACAAGCCAGGCTTTAGTTTAAAAACTATTTACTTCCTGGGTCAAGTCTCTCTCCCCCTGCCTGCATCTGTGTGCCCCCAGAGGTAACCCTAAAAGCACAGAATTTCTGCAGGATGTTGTCAATCCCAGCTTTGGAGGAGGGTGAGTGATTGAACAGCAAAGTGATTAGATTCACCAGAAGTGCCAATTATTTCGTTGCTTGGGTACAACATAAAAACTCCAGAGAAACCCAGCAGCAGAGGGCAATTTGCTCCCTGTGAATTAAGCCCAATCTGCAAAGATCACTTTTACATTCCAGTGAAGGAAAATTTCACGAAAAGCATTACAATAATCACTTTGGTCATTAGAAATCCAAGAGTTTAAACAAACCCCTCAACCAGAGAGAGTTTAAACTTGAAGTCATCACCAGACTGCTTACTTTTCTGCCAGCTCCTCCACAAATACAGTCAATGTGTTGCTATCCTGTCCAACTTCCTGGATATGAGCATTGTAATATTTCTCTCCTGGTTCCAAACACACCTGGAGAGAGAACAAGGGAAGCTCTAAAAAAACCCCAAACTGCATCAGAACATTGTCCACAAACCACTAATAGCAAAGGCTGCTCCTACCCAGTCCCATGTTACTGAGCTGGCCCAGGAGTCTCAAACACTTCTCCAAAACTGCAACCAAAATAAAGAGCACTGTACTCATTTCAGGGAGGATAAAAAGAAATCAAATCAGTCTTGTGAGCGACTGAGAGGCAAGATACCTGCTCCATAATTTATTTTTATCCCCTGTGCCCAGCAGGTAAGTACCAAGGAAGACTACTGCTTAAGAACTTGAGGAGAGCATAAGATAAAGTAGGAAAAGGAAAGCTCTGCTCAGTGAGAAACGAGTCACTGTGAATCATCAGCACTTCCTTAAAGAGTGAAAAAAAATACGCCCTCACTACATATGACATCAGAATACAAAGAAAACTGACCTTCCTTTCAGCATCTCCTGTCCAGATCATTCTACTCCTCCCTTTTTAGCTCTTCCCTTTCTATTTTATAAAAATATTTTGCTATTTTATTGGTGAGAAAGATAAGATTATCCAGAGCTGTTGCTTAGCCCAAGTGAAAAATCTAAAGACAACTGCATCAAGAGCACCCCCTGTGCATTTTGAGCTCTGCCTGGAACTTCTACACTCAGAGAATGTGGATGACTGGTTCACATTGAATCCCCAAACTGCTTTTCTAGCACACTACCAAGTTTAAAGGTAGATTTTAGAAATAAATTGCATTTAAAAGAACATCTACAGGGAAGGGAATGAGAAAAGCATTAGAAAAAATCTATGAAATCAAATGATTTCAAGGTTTAATCACAGTCCATTTAAAGTAGCTTTAACAATTTATCATAGCTGGGTTGTCTTTGAGTACTAACCTGACACTTGTCTCCTAAATAGTACTGTCTCCCAGCAAACACCATGTAGTCAGTTTTTTGAAGCTCTAAAAATAAATGAATAAATAAATGAAAGAGGGGGGAAAACAGCCTTTAAGCTACTGTTCTTTCTTCACATATCCCACAAGTACATCATGACAGCATCCAACTACAGTTTATAGGCCAATTGAGTTAAACACTTCCTGTGGACACCCGAACATTCCCCACAGTAACAGTGGAGTAACTTTAGATGTTCTTACAACAGACCATAACCAGGCTGAGTCACATGAGACCAGTGAGAGCCAGATAATGCAGCAAGCAGCACTACTACAACACTGCAGCTTCTGTGGTGGCACAGAGCTAATCCTGCACTTAATACAAATCCTGGAATTAAGAATGTTGGACGTCTCTTATCTCGCCAGAGTCCCGGTGGTACTTGGCAAACATGAAATGTCATCAGGAGAAGCTAACGTTGCCTAAAGTCTCCTTGCTGTTAGATTTCAGCTTTTTTTACCTCAGTTCCTTGCCTGGCTTCTCTGCACGTCAGTATTCTACACAGATAATTGGTTACTGCACTCTGTTCCAAGAATTTTAATGATCCTCATTACTGATTACGCCGTGGTGAAATGCTGGAGTTCTTCAGCATGCAGAGCACTTTGGGTCAGACATCAATTATCACTTAAAAACTTATCTTTCTTGGTAACTTCTTGTTTTACAGATCAGCCACAGCGAATGTCAAAAAGCAGCCAACCTTTCCCAAGCCATGAGAACCATGAAATCTCTGCAGAATGTTCAAGCCCAGGAGGGTTGGGAGGCAGGAGAAGAACTCATCTGACAGATCTCAATGCTAAATTTGAGATCTTCATTATTATACGATTCTGGGGCCAAAATCGTGCTCTAAAAAGAAGTCTTTGCACACATGCTGTAACAAAAACCTCACATTTGAATGCCTTCCAGTACAACAGAATGGCAACGGAGTTCTGTGCTCTGCTTTGAATCCTCCTATTTCCTGTGTACAGTCCATAAGTAGCAGAGATCAGATCTTCAGCAACCTTGTCCCATTATATAGTATCAGAAGCTGGGGATTTTGTACTTGGAATGCCAGACAGGAAACCAAGAACACGTCCTACCTACAGCTATCTGCTGGCTTCACCTGTGTCCTTCACATTTCTGCTGAAGAAACAGGGGACTCAGATTCATAAATTTAATGCCAACCCTACTACAGGAAGAGTTTTTTGGCTTTCCCCTTCCCAAAGATACCTTTTCTGCTGTCCAGCCAAACATCAAACTCCACATTTCGATAGATGGTGGAGTCCAGTGCTTTTAGCACTTTATAAGGAACAGGCATCTTTGGAGGATTTTCTGGAGGCTAAAAACAGAATTGGAATGGAGCATTAACAAGTGCATTTCATGTGTTCAGCACAGTCTCTATCCTGCCATCATCTGGGCACCATTTAAAAAAGTACAGATGCTATTTTCCAAAATTTTCACTTCCACTGTATTTCCCTAAAACCTAAAACTCAAGGGTATGAAACCAGATCCAGGCAATCAGGTGCTTGAGCAAACTGACTCTGGAGAACAGAACAGGCTCAAGAGTAACACTTGGCAAGTTCTGTACACAAAAAGAATCAAAGGAGGCCAACCAGACCAATGAAGCCACAGCTTCAAAAGTTGGTGAGAACTTCAGTTATTGTAGCTGAAAATTCTACTTTGTAGAATTTCTAAAAGTATTCTGAAGCGATTTATATTGCGGCCAAGACAAACGTGAACTAATTTAAACCACATTCTGGGAACAACTAACAGCAAATCAGGAAATATCTGCTAAGCTCCATCTTTTGGGGGAAATAAAAATCAGCTAGAGAAGAACTAGAGAATTTTGGAAAGGAAAAGAGCATTTCCAATTTAAGAGAAACTCAAGGGCAAAACCAAAAGACAAGAAGATGGAAGAAATAAGCCACCCACTTGCCAAAACCACATTTTTAGAAAGTGGTAAAGAGGATTTAGCCCTTAGAAGGGTAACATCATATAACAGGGGAAAAAAAACCCCAAAAGCAAACCATGAGGATTTTTCCCCAAACTGCCAAACCTTTTGCTCTTCAATGCCTTGTTTGAACTTGGTTTCCTGCGGATTGTCAGGGTCGTTGCCTTCCCAGTCACCCAGTCTAAAAAATGGAAAATAAGACTACAAAAGCTACAACACACGATTTCTAGGCAGGATTAATATCACCAACTGTTCATACGACCTGAAGAAGCACCATGGTGCCATCAAGTGGCATGTTTTGCCTTAAACACCAGCAAGGTGAAATGCAGTGCAGGACAAGCCTTTTCCAAGCTTTAAGAACTTGACCTCTGCTTGTTCCAAAGCCCACCCCTAATGAGGGCCACTCCTTGAATTAGGATGAGGGTGATCCCACTGATTGAATTTTTGCACTGTCAAGTACAACAAGGCACTCTGTGCAAGGTACCATCAAACCAATGATGCCTTCAAGCATTCAGAGGCAGCTCTCAAGCCTTTCAGAGTTTTGGAGGCTTAGAAAATTAATAGGTTTCTCATTAAAAAAATAACAAAAAGCTCTAATGAATAAGGAGCAATTTTACTTACAAACGAGCTGTCATTTTACAGAGTAACACACAACTATAACACAGCCTGCAGCAGAGGATATTCAACTACATGGCATTTCCCATCTCCAAGGAAAGCACACTTTCTTCCATGATATACTTGAGCTTTGTGTTTGTATCATAACATAGAAAAAGAAAAGTTAATATTCCATAAAAAAATACAGAAACTTGGAAAAGTTGTTCTCTGCAAGGTTTTTAAGTTTAGGGTTTTTCTCGCTTCCCTCTTACCAGATCCCCTTCCCAGCATACTACCTCTTTTCTGATGGATTTCTGGGCTCTTTTTCATGGAGACCATCAAAGTTTCCATCCTCACTTCCTACGGGACCACTGTTTCTGTTCTTCTTGGATCTACTTCGAAACACCTCAACTGCAGACCTTAATTCTTCCTCATCCATGCCAAACACATCTTTGTAGAGGATCTCATACAATACAGCTGAACAAACCAACACAAAGCTCGATAATGTGAGATCCATAAGAACTCCTGCAGTTTCCAAGGCAGGCAGATCCTCAGATGTTATCTACTGTTACAAGGCAGTAGTGACATCAAATGCAGTTAAGGGCAGGATCATAAACTAACTCAGTTGGGAATAAGGGACTTCTGGAAGTCATTTGGTCAAACACCCACTTAACAGGTAGGAAAAAAAGTCTACGCATAAAAATATACCATAAGTGAGCTTCCATCTCTCTTCTCCCCACCCCTGAAAATTGAAACAAACCCTGCCTCTAAACATATGAAAACACACTATTCTTTTCCAAAACACACTATTCTTTTCCATAGAAAAAAAATTATTTCAAGTTTACCCTGGCAAATGGCAGCATTTTCCTGAAATTGTTTTGTATACACAGAGTCATAATGGCCGTTACTGGAACAACACAGTAAAATCTGGGAAAATAAAATAAAAAGTTTTAAGGCTGGGATGACATAACCCCAAATTCTGATATCCTTTCATTCTACAGTTGACATCAACTCATCAAGAAAACAGCAAATAAGTTTATTTATAGTTATGTATTAGTTATATTTATTTATATATTTTTCTCAATATAAACATGAAAAAGCTGTAGCAACAGCTCAAAACTGAAATCTAGGTAAAGTCTCTAAATAACTTTGTATCATACAAAGAAAAAAAACCCTATCTGTACATCCTGCTGTATTGAACATGAAATAGGAGATTGTTTCCAAGCCCACCATTTGCTCAGGAGGTCAAATAAGCACAACCCATTGAATGTAGAACCCTGAGACACACCACCCCAAGGGTCAAAGGCACATTTCATCCTTCTCTGCCTGAAAGGCCAGAAGAGCATTTACTCTCTGGCCCTTAAAATACTGCTTTTTAAGGAGCAGAAGAGATGCTTTCTGCAACACATGCATCGACACACCATGTAAACATGTACAACCAAACTTATGGCACACCACCACAGCCAACTGCAACGGGCAGAAGCCCTGAGGCAGCTGCCAGCAAGGATGCTTCCCAGAAAAGCAGCTCCCAGATGCCAGCACTCTTAATTCTGTGTGCTCTGTGGATTCTGCCAACACAAGCTCTCCTCTCGTGGTGAGGAGGAGCAACACCAGAAGGAGCTGCTGCCCAAACTCACAGTGTAATGACAGACAGCTGCCAACACTTAATGAAAGCTCTGGTGGGAAAGCCTCGGAGGGCAAACATGCATTTGGATCACGCTGTTTGATTTAAACTCAGCTCGTTTTGGAATTAAATTAAGCTGCACAGGAAGCTGTGTAGATGAAGAAAGAAGCACACGTAGATGAAGACAGCAGGGCTCATCAACAGATCAGGAACAGCTGCAGCAGCACAGGTTCAGAGCAGACTGGCCACCTTGGCAAATCCAGCAGCCTACACTGAAATCCACAGCGCAGCAGCTTCACTGGCATCACACCTGAAGTGGCCACACAATTGTACACCCACACCTACACAGCTCCAGAACGCACCAGAAGGGTCAGATGCAAGGTAATACAAAGTATTTGTCCTTGATGCTCCTTCCTTTTGCCCCCAGCAGTAGTGCTGATGTAGGTAAGCTGATACAATAGCTCCCACTCTGAACTGGGATCAGTTTGTAGATCACAAAAATCAGTTACAGTCATCCCTTCCCATTAACTTCCCCTCTTCAGGGAAAAAAAATGCACAACTCATCCAGCTTCAGGAAAAGTAAGAAAACAGACTGGTAGGGGAAGAGAAGGAGACTGCCCTCACTTCTACTGACCTTGTCTTCAAAGCCATTGTCTGTAGCTTGTGTGGGTGGCTTCCCTGGGTACCGGTACACAATGAAATCCCTCCTAGGTAAGCAGAGGGAGAACAACACTTGCAGGAGCACACTTTCAGTAGAGCCATGTTATGTAGAAGCTTCCAGGGAGCAGTTTAGAGCTCTTGGTTTACAGAAAAATCAAGCAAAGCACTTTTCCTGATAAATGAATGGTACCATAAAGCAACAGCCAGGTGAGCAAACCCATCTTGAGGGGATAATAAAAATTATCTGCGAAAGACCATATTTACTCACAGATTAAGTCAAATCCTTATGCTTACAGAAAGGTGCCCAGACACTGAGACAATCCAGTCCAAGTGATTTAGGCACCCTGTGAAAGGACTAAAACATCAGTAACTCTTGCCAAACTTCAGTTGTTCCTTTAGTACTGGGACAAAATGAGACTGCAAAAGGAGGCTTCTGTTTTCTACCACTAGAGAGCCACAGATGGCAGATAGCTCTGTGTTACCTCTGAAATAAAAACCAGTGCTTACACACCTGATAGGGCAGATACTCCTCACTTCTGCAGCTTTCAGAAACACCTACATGAGTTTTAGTCATGCTTGTAACTGCCACACAGTGTTTCCACTGCACACAGCCCTTTGGTTCTCCCCATTTTCCACTCTTCAGCCACTAGAGGCAAACACTTGACGTTCAAGTTTAATATCAGCAAAAACATAACAAACAAGCATCTCTGGAAACAGACCCGGCCCTTAATCCCCACTAGAACAGGGGCTGTGATGGCACCATTTACATGCCGTTAAATTAATTCTTTAGGGAAGCATTTCTCATCATATTTCACACATTCACCTCTCAGTGGCAAACACAAAGAAGGTTCTGGGGCCGGAACCCCCACACCAACTGCAAAACAAAGTAAACCTTAACAAAGAGGCACTTACTTGTACATCATTGATAAAGCACTTATTTCCAGCTGGCCAGCACTTTCCTATGCAAGATTATGAGATTATGTGAGATAGCAAAGGCATCTAAACATCAACAACTATATTCCACATTTCTGTAGTATTAAAATTCTGCACTATTAAAATACCTATTGAAACTCACCAGTTTGTTAAAGCAATAATGCACTGAAAGTTGAGATAAAAGGATTTGGGGGAGATTTGGAGGTAAAAGGAATCTGCTACACGGGGTGGCCACAATTACCAAAATTAAACTGAGTAACCAAAATTAAACAAGTAAAACTGAGTTGCTCCAACACATCACTTTAGATAAACTTTCTTTAAACCCACATTTGTATCAGAAAGTGCTACATTCACCAAGGTTACTGGTTAAAGACTAAAGAAACAGAAGTTTGAACAGTAAAGGAAGAAGCAGGGGATTGCAAACCCTGACGGACATTTCATTTAAGGTACACTCCACGTATTTCGTTTATTTCTTCTTAGAGAAGAACTACAATTATGAATGAGCTTTTACTGTCCAGCCTGCAGAGATTGCTCCTCTGCAACCATGCAAATTCCCCACTAAAACTAGTATTTTTTATACATGTATAGTTTATTCACATTAATTCAGTAAAAACCCTTAGTATTACTTATGAGATTGATTTCCCAAAGGTCTAGCTAAAAAAAAATTCCCAAAAACTCAAATAACCACATTTTAAATAATTACCTAAACACCTTCCTGTTCTAGTCTCTTCATATTTAAACCTCTTAAGTCTTAGATCAGGCTTACCTTGGGATCTCCTAGTCGTTCTAGGTATTTCTCAAACGAGCCTTCCACATACTTTTAACAAAACAAGAAAACAAATATAAAACTTAGGCAGTTAGAAAGCAAAGTTCAAATTAAACCTAAACACTACTGAACAGCTACCAGCTGTTAATTTGGAGAAGGCAAGGCACATAAAACATAGGGATGATTTGGGGTATCAACATGAGAACTCCAAGAGATCCTGAAACAAAAAATTAAGGACATGATTCCAAGTAAAACTCAAGTCCCTCCTAGATTAGATAAAGCACTTACATGTGATTACAGGGAAAACAAACAAAAAACCCAAAACACAACCCCCAAAACCCACATCAATACTCTATAAAGCCACACCGCACACACACACGTATTTCACACAAACTGCACAGACAAAACCATCCAAAAAACCCCACAACTTGAGGTCATGATTCCAGGATTTGCCACCATTTTTCTATATTCGTTTCTTCCTCCAAAATCCTACATATTTCCCACGTAAATGCTGCAATGGTTGCTCCACAGAGAACATGCTACACAAATAACTCTCCCTACTTACGATGTAGGTTTTAGCAGGAACTTCAGAATCAAAGTCAAGTAAAACTTCTGCAACTCAAGGTAAGGAAGCAGTCACCCTGTCATTTTTCCTGTCTTTCAAGCATGGCAAAACATCACGTTCACAATGTTTAGTGCTAAACCACGGTGACCCCCTCCCACAGCATTTCCCGGCTAACATACAGAGCACACGGTACTTACGGATTCAAACCTAGACTGGTGCTGCCTCATAAACGAGACGCAGGCTTTCCTAACTTCTGGGTGATGAATCTGAGATGAAAAGAGCTGGAACAATAACGTTAGTAAAACAGAAGATATCAAGGGTCTAATTCATACCTGGCGTTAGGCACAATTGCTCCAGGCTAACGCCACCACCAAAGGAGGCAGTGCAGAGGCTGGGGACACCTGGGGACACCTGAGGCTGAGGGGAGCCCAAGCGGCCAGAGCCGGTCACAGCCATCCCTACACACATTCCCACCCGTCCCCGCTGCCGGCACCTCGCTCTGAGCACCGGGCCGAGTCTCCCGGAGCTCTCCGGGGGCACCCCCGGCCCACCCCGAGCCCGCTCCGGGCCTGAGGCGCCCCGGCTGCCCCCAGCCCCGGCCGGCTGCGCACCTGCTCCGAGACGGCTCGGAAGAGGCAGGAGGCGTCCTTGGCCGTCATCTTGCGGTACAACCCCAGGCTGCCCAGGTACTCGTCCATGGCCACCTCGCTGAAGGACTTTTGCCCGAAGTACTTCTTGGAGCCTTTGTGCATTTTCCCGGCCGGGGCGGCTGAGGCGGGCGCGGAGACGCGGGCCAGACGCGAGGCACGGGGCGCGCGGCCGGGGGTAATGAGGGCACCGCTGACGAGCCGCCGCCCCACCTGAGGGAACGCCCGGCCCTCAGCCCCCCGCAGCCCGCTGCAGCTGCCCCCGCCGGGGCTATTTTAGGCTGTTTCAGGCCAATTTTTAAGGTGCTCGGTTCCCGGCGTGGGTGCGCATCCCGGGGTGCGGGAAGCGTCCCGCACCTGCTTTGGCTGAGATCGCTCCTTCAGCTTCGCCTCTCTCCTGCAGAGAACCAGCGGGAACAGCAGTCCAGTGGTTGTTCAAAATTCTCTCTGAGCTCCCGGGCTGGAGGTGAGTTGCTAGCCGTGGATTTGAAAGAACTCCATAGAAATGGTTAAGGGAGTGAAAAGTTTTAGTTGCTCCTAGTCAAGTATTTGGGGCAAATTTTGGGGTATTGGCAAACCTGACCCTTGGACAACTGTGTGGCCTGGTTTATTCCCTTTGTGCTTGATTTGAATGCCTCTAAGTACATTTAATTTGCTCATAAAATAATGTACTTGTACATCAGATGGGCCAATTTAGAAGTCTAATTTTCTTGTTTTAAACAAAAGCACATCCCCCCGCCCCCCCAATAATGTCATTGCAGGCAGGGCAATTAGCACCAATTACTCATTTCTAAAGGTCTAGCCCCCAGGAACATGCATGAACATGTTAAAGTTTGAGCCCCCTTTGGTTTTCTTGATACTTACTTGAAAAAAATCGACGTAACATCAACATAATTTTCAATTTCAATACTTTGAATCGGAAGCTCTGATCAGCATCAAAGAATCCCAGAATGGCTTGGGTTTGCAGGGACCCTAAAGTTGATCTCGTTTTAACTCTCTGCCGTGGGCAGGGACACCTGCCACTATCCCAGATTACTCCAAGCCCCATCCAGCCTGGCCTTGGACACTTCCAGGGGTCCAGGGGCAGCCACAGCTTCTCTGGGCACCCTGTGCCTGGGCCTGCCCACCCTCACAGGGGAGAATTCCTGCTTTATGTGTAATCTAAATGGCAAACACTGGGTGCATAGAAATCCAAAGGGATGGGTTATGATGGGGTAACACCATGCAAAAGGAGCAATTGTATTGCCAAGCCCATTCCTTTCCTGTTTTACTTTGTGGGTAAATCACCCAAACCCAGGGCAGCAGTTTAGTCGCCTCTTGACTTTTTTCATCTGGATTCACCCCATGCCTTTGTTCCTTTTGAGGCTTAAATCTCTCACTTTTAAGCTCTCTTTTCGGTCCTTCTGTAAACATGAAACGTGACACCTGTACTTGGCAAAATTGTCAAGAGACCACTATGCCTATGCCATGCCTGTAAAGAAGTAGTTTAGCTTGTCCTCATCACTGCAATTACCATCCCAGTGCAGCTTCTGGGATATAAATATGTTTGTCCATGCAACTAAACAGTTCATACTCCCTCCTTATTGGCACTGTACTCCTTTAAGCATAAAGCTGAATGAATTTGGCACTAAATTGAAAGCCATTTAATGTCAGTTAATATTAAATGATAGTTTCTTTGAGTGTTTGGCCCAGTTGGCAGATCTTAAGTGTAGGAGATGAGACATTTTATTCCAACTTTTTTATTTCTCTGTTTTGTTTATTGTAACCCAAAAACTTTATCCAAGAATGAAGCAAACTTTTCTGGCTGTCCAGGAGGAAAAGGTTTCAAAGCTGACAAGTCCATCGACTGCAGCGTCTCCACAAGAGTGCTGTAAAAACAGACCAAGAGCAAAAATTAAAGAAGGAAGATCCATCCCAGGGGATTTTTTTTTAATATACAAATTGCTTTCTATTCATCCATCCATAATTCTTTAGCATGGAAATATTAAATAAGGATATGTAAGGAAAGGAAAAGAATGCACAGAGCAGCAGGCCCCAGCCAGCACTGGCTCACAGGCAGCATTGCTGAGAACACACTTCCATCAGCTTTCAGAGACAAACTCAACTTTTAAACTTTTTAATCTTCTGTGGTTGCAATGCTGGGAGACTGAACAAGATCTGAGGCTCTTCTCCATAAACCATAGGAGGAAATCCATCCTGTTTGAACACATGGCAGAGTTCTCCCCTGATCACAGAGCCAGAAAGAACAGCTACATCAATCTGTTACTTGCTATTATCAGGCTGCAAGTAAGGCTCCAATGCTTGGCACTGCCCAACACAAAGAAATAAAAACTCCAAAGCTGACAGAAGCACCAAGATAATGAGTTTAAGAAACTTGCTCCATATAAATGAATGCCAGGCCTGATCTGTTCAGAAAGCTCTTCTGAAACATATGAAATTCTGCTTGCAGGGCAAAGGAACAGGATGTAGACTAAGTAATCCGAGTTACATTTTCTCTGCCTTCAGTTTAAAAGTAATCTGTTATTTTTAGAGTGGAGTCAATCACAAGAGAAAACAGTAAGATACAGTCAAAACCAGGAGAAGAAATTTACCCAACAGGAGTCAGGATGAACTCCAACACAAAAGGAGCTAGGGGTTTTGGTGATGGTGGGATTTTTTCATGTGTTGTTTGCTTATGGGGTGGGGCTTTTTTTCTGTGTTTTTGTTTGTTTGGTTTGGGTTTTTATCCTGAAGTGACTGGCAGTAGATCTGTGAAACTCCTTGTCAGAGGGTATGGTGGATTCAGAAGTTTGGTTAAAAAGGCAGCCTGAATGAGTACTTGAAAGACAGGGGTAGTTAAAATTACTAACCAGATAATATCTGATTTATGAACCCCCCTGAATCCAAGTGTTTTTCTTCTTTTAATCTAAATACATGTACCCTCAAATGGAAAAAAAAAATTAGAAGAGGCCACAGTCAGAAGGCTTGGTAAGTGTGATAAATTACTACCTAGTGTTAGTCTATTCACTCTGGAAAATCTAATATCTAGATGGAGATTACAGAGAAGGATGTACATTTCTTTGTTACATTGTCAGCTCTGCTGTTACATGGACTGAATGTTCTTGTCCAGCGGGGAAGAGCCACAGCAGCTCCATACCTGCAGTTACAGTAGAGGACATAGCCATCTCTGTGCAGCTGTTTGGCCAGCTCAAGCTGATGGTTGTCCATCAGCTTGTCATTTATTACTACTATTAGTGGCTTTCCTTTCTCTAGAGTCTCCAGACAGCTACCAGCACCTACGAGAGAAACAGAAAACATGCTGAGAGGTGAACTATCCCCCCTACTTGCTGCTGAAACAGGGGAGCCTCTTGAGCAACCCAACTCTAGCTGTGGACCTCAGCATTCCCAGCCAGCCCAGCCCAGCCGTGAGCCGGGAAGAATTCATCCCACCGACCTCCCGCAGCCCCAGGAAGCAGCCGGGGCTGTACCTGCGTGGCTGATGACCAGGTCTGCGCTCTGCAGCTCCTCAGCCAGCGAGTCCTTGAAGCGGAACACTTCCACCGCCACGGCCGAGCTGCTGCCGGGCTGCGGCTGGGGCAGCGAGCCCCGGCCCACCTGCAGCACCAGCTTCTGGTACCCGCGGCTCTGCAGCGCCTGCGGGGCACGGGAGGGATGAATGCAGGAGATAACGGGGGGATAACGGGGTGGGGAAGATGGGGAGATGCCGGGTGGGGGGTATGAAGAGAGGGATGGAGAGGAGGGGGATAACGGGGGTGAAATGAAGGGGATGAGGCGGACATAGAGGCGTATGAAGGGTGTGCCCAGCTCGGGCACCGCGGCGCCTGGCACAGCTCCCGGCTACACCGGCCCGGGTACCGCCACCCCGCACCACACACCGTCCCTCCTTTCCTCCATCAACACTTCGCGCTTCTCCCCGCGGGACCCCCCGAACTACTCGGGCCCCCCCAGCGCCTGCGAGGGCGGGGCAGCTCGTGGCGCGCAGGCGCCAGCCCCGGGAGGGCAGACCCGGGCCGGAACCGGAGCCGGTGTCCCGGCCGGCTGACCTGCAGCGCGGGCGGGGAGCGGGCGGTGGCGATCAGCTCGTCGAAGCTTGTGGTGCCCACGGTGACGAACACGGACTTCATGGCCGCCGGGTCGGGCCGGGCCGGGCCGGCCGCGGGGCCACCAGGGGGCGCCGCGTGCCCGCGTAGCGCTCCCGAAATGGCGGCCGGGCTGAGGGGCGGGACGGGGCGGGCGGGAACGCCCCCTTCCCTCACGGGNGTCCCTCCCCGTCCCCCTGCTGTCCCTCCCTGTCCCTCCCTGTCCCCTGCGATCGCTTCTCCTCTCGGTCCTTCCACGCCCGTTTCGTCCCTTTGCGTCCGCCCAGGCAGGGCAGGTGCCACGGTGTTGTGGGGTTTTCCCCCCACGGTGCCCCACCAGGAGGGACTGTGGCTGCTCTAACGAGACCACTGTCCAGTAGCGTTTAGAGGGGTAGCCAAGACTCTTTTTAGACTTCCAAGGAGGAGAGGTAAAAAAAAGAAATAAATTTAGAAAAGGCATTCGGAAAGTTTTTTGTCTCCGCGTGTTATTTCAGCGTTGGAGACCCACATAAGTCGCGGACGTCCTGTCTGGGTGTGTTCAGAACTGCCATTGCTGGAGCAGGCCCACAGCCACCTTCCCTTTACAGACTGACATTGGCACAAGCCTCCCACAGCACTTACTGGGGGAGTAACACTTCAACTTCTACCCCAAACTTATGAATACGTTAACACAGTATTGTTCACTGAAGAGTAAGAATGACCTGGACAGTTGCACAAACCGAGCTGGTAGTTTTGTTTCTTAACAGTAAAGGTAATACAATTCACAATGCTACAAAGATAAACCAAAGTTAGACATCTAAATCTATTTATTCCTTGAATTAAATTCAACAGATGAGGTCACAACTGTATACACAGTTGTGTATATAGAGTGAAGAAAGATGCAGCTGTCTTGAGGATACCTCTGATTGCCATGTTAATGCCTTGTTCACAATGCTCATTAGCCCCCTGTTGTTTTCATTTAGCATAATGAGCTGAAATGTATTTTAATTTTTTGATTCAAGCAAGTAATGCTGACAGCAGACACTGTTTGGGGAGAAAAAAAATGCAGTAGAACAAAACAATATTGGTGTCCTGAATGCACAGGGACTTAGTGGCTCTGCCCAGCCCCATCCAGCTCTTGCCATTGTCCGTCAGGAAAAGAAATCTGGCAGCTGAGGGTGGCCAGAACACGAGCCAGGTAAAGACCTCGCCAACAGGGCATGGTCTGGCAGTGACCGGTCCAGTGACCATCCAGCAAAGACATTGACACCATGTCTGTCAGTCCAGGAAACCCAAAAGGCAGTTCAGGAATAGAAATAGCAGCAAAGACACCCACAAGTCACCTCTGTCATCCCAGCAGGAGAAGGACGTGGTTAGGTAGGTTCAGAGGAGAGCCACAAGGAGGATCAGGGGCTGGAACACCTCTCCTGGGAGGACAGGCTGGGAGAGCTCAGGGTGTTCAGCCTGGAGAAGGCTCCAGGGAGACTTTAGAATCCTTTCAATTGCTTAAAGGGGCTCCAAGAGAGCTGGGGAGGGGCTTTGGACAGGGCCCTGGGGTGACAGGACAAAGGGGGATGGCTTTAAACTGAAAAACGGCAGATTTAGACTGGATATTGAGAAGGAATTTTTCCCTGTGAGGGTGTTGAGGCCCTGGCACAGGGTGCCCAGAGAAGCTGTGGCTGGCTCATCTCTGGAAGTGTTCAAGGCCAGGTTGGATGGGATTTGAAACAACCTGGGATAGCAGAAGGTGTCCCTGCCCATGGAAGAGAGTTAAAACTGGACGAACTTTAGGATCCTTGCCAACCCAAACCATTCTATGCTTCTATTTAACCTTAGGTCTATTTAACCCAAGGTTGAATAAAGTCCCTCTCCAGGAGCGTGAGTGGAAGCCCCAGCTGAGACTGGTTTGGGCAATTAGGACCTATTAGTGCAGTCAGGGCCCTGACAGCTGTTGGACAAGAAGGTAGACTTGAGATGAAAAGAAAATGCTAAATTTTCCAGGTGTTGGAGATGAGGTTCAGCACACGGTAAAGAGCAGGATAATTAAATGTTAGGGGTTTGGGTTGTTCTTTTTAATGTGTCGCAGTGTCCTCTGCAGCTTGCACTTCCAGCTTTGTGCTGTATAGGGACTATAAGAAAAAAATATTCACGTAAAATTGCAGTGACTTAAATTTGCATTGGAGTTTTCACTGGAGGGTACATTCCACTTGCACGTTGAATCAGGCTTGTTAGGGTGATTTTAAACAGAAGAGAAAAGGGGAAATCCTCCATTAAGGGACTCAATTTCATGCTAATTTGTACCTGCTGTTTTAATTAGAAGTTGTGTAGGGCCTAAGTAGAATTTTGCCCATGAGTGCTTATGCTGTGGTCTGTGAGAACTACAGATCACTCTCAAAATGAGGTACTTGGAGGTGATCCTGTGCAGTTTTAAGGCAGGTAGAGGTCATGTAATCCAGGCTTGGTGCTGTGCCTTGTTTCATCGCTGCCTCTGTCCTGTGTTCCTGCAGATAAAGCACACAGTGATGCTGTTCTCAGAACTGACCCAACAGTGACTGGTTTGCAGTTAGATCAGCTCACTGAGCTGCACAAGCAGCACTACCAGCACAAGGGAGGTGGCAGAGCTGTGATTCCTTGGATTTAGTCTGTCTTAAACATTGGGGGGTTGCACTTCTGTTCACCCCTTCGTTGTCATAAACAGCAGGCACGTCCTCTGAGCCTTTTGGCTCAGGCAGCCGAGTGCTCGTAGCTTTTGGGGCAAACTTTGTGTGAACCTAGCCCTGCCTGGGCTGGCCAGTCTCTCTTTGCAGTGCCCATTGTCTCTCTCCAAGCTGTATGTGTGTGATATTATCAGGGACAGTCCAGAAATAGGGGCTCAGTCTCACATAACGTGGTCCTGGACCCCAGGGAGTGGCTAGGAAAGGGCTGAAATGGAAGATAGGTTCTTGTGAGAGCCTGCTCCCATCTGTGCTTTATGGGGCATAATTTATATTCTGATCTTTTTTTTCTGTGACAACAAGGGCAAGAAAGTGAAGATGTCATGAGTGCAAGCTGGTTTTTGTTGAGAGAGGAATGACATATCCCTCCCCTCTTCTCCTTCGCTGGTATTTGAAATGTTTCTGAATAGCTCAGTTTTGAGCACTGTCGCTTTGTATTCTGTTCAGCTTGCTACAATTTGCCCAGAAAGCTCTATAATTATATTATTCAGGGGTAAGAAAGTGCATAAAAATAAACTAGTCAGCTTACATTTTTGTTTCTGGAAACTACATCCTGCCTTTAGTTTGCTCTTCAAGTCTGAAGGCTGACCCAAAACTGTGGAGATAAAACTCTGATGACCCCTGAAATGCATGGGCTACAATATATCAAATAATGAATCATTAAAAAAATATACACCAACAGGAAGGCAGGAAACCTGTATGAGTCTACAAACTTTGATCTTCTTTGAAGGAAAAAAAGCCAGTGACTGTTATGGACTAGTTACTAGCCAGTGGCTAGTCATTGACTTTCCTTTCCTTGTATTTTGTGCACAGATTGATTCTCCATATGGCTTGTGATATAATGCTGCAGCAGATGACATGAGGCACAGGAGAGCAATTAGACTTCTCCACACTAAATTTGTTATATTCCAGTACTTTTTATATGTTTATAAATGTGCAAAAAAAAAGTGAAGATAGTTCTACTTTTCATTCTGATTTGCTTTATATAAATTTGAACTGAAAAATGTTTGCTTCCTTTTCCTCTCTCATTGAGATCTAGTGCTGTACTTATGAGGGTTGATATTTTTGTTACTGTAGGGAGCTTTGAAAATCAGATGGAGGATCTTTTGGGGAACAATTCCTTCATATTACTGTGATTCAGAGATGCTTGGCACGGGAAAATAATGGAGTAGCATTTGTCAAGTTGAAATATTTCATCACATTTCTACATCCTTTGAACTGTGTCTTTGTGGGCTTGTTGTTTAGCAGCTGGGTGGACACAAAGGCTCAGACTGACTGGAGACAGGGAGATGTTGGATCACCTCCTCCTCGGGGCTGGCTGGCAGAAGACAGACACCGAAGCACACGGAGGAATTCTTCGGAGTAAATATCCCACACGTGGAGTGGAGAGGAGGCTGTGGCTTAGCCAGAATGAGTGCCCACCATCTGACAACCCTCATGGATTTTTCTGAATTTTTTCACATTTGAGGGTGTGCCTCGAAGCCCGTGGTTCTGGAATTATGGAATCATAATGTTTCAGGCCTTATGTTTCTGAAGAGGAGACAGAAAACCCCCCAGTGACCCTTAAGGCCCTGAAGGCACAAACAGCTATTTGTTAGACATCTATAACTATGTATCTGTTTGTTACTCCTGTTTTGCTTTGTGTTTAAACAATGTAATGATTCATTGACACCTGAGCTTCAGGAAGCTGTGTTTACTTGCTAATGAAAGTAAAGTTCTGCTGGCCTTTGCTCTCACATGAAACAGGAGGGCACCTCTACACTGGGGTACAGCACACGCTGTGCTTCAATCCTTGTTACAGGAGCTGTGTCTTGGCTGATTTGTACCAGCCCTGGAGCTGGATCCTTGCTGATGCTTGAGACCTCTGCTAGTTTTCTGTCCTAAATGAAAATGCTTGCCTTAAAGAACCAGAAAATAGGCTTCATATAAAATAAAATTTCTCAAAGCTGACGATTTTCAATAGTGTTTGGGTTATTGGGAGATTAAAGGAAATAATTCGAAGAGTGGTGGCAAACCAGGCCGGTGTGCAGAGGTAGGAGGGAGTCTGAGGTCTGCTGTAGGAGGATTCAGTGTTGTGATGTCTCCTGGCAACTGGTCCCCTCAGGTCCCCCGGGATCCTCCACCCGTGACAGCTCCTCGCTGTCTGTGGAAAATGCTCCCCCCCATTCCTGCCTGCTGGCCAGCAGCAAACACCTCCACAGCAGTCCACTGTGTGAGCACCCTGCCGCTCCATATTCCTGCATAATCCCTCTGACAACCACATCTATTAAAAATTCATTTTCATCCAGGCAAATCAGACTCCCTGAAATCAATTGAGCTTTGTTCTCTGAGGGCAGCTTGCGCTGGTGCAAATATAATCAAATCCTGAGGTGCCTTGCATGCATTTTTACAAGCACTGAGATGGAATTTGTGTTTCAATTATTCTTTTTGATGTGCATTTTTGAAGGAAATTAGAATATTATGCTCAAGCAAACCAACAGTTTTAGATCTTTAGGAAGGAACTCCAAGTGAGCTGAATTCCTTTTCCCAGACAGTCTCAATTATGCAAGTACATACAAATATCTCTGTTTGCCATGCAGCATAAAAATAGGTGAGGACGTGAACCCAGAGTGAACTCAGACTAAATTTCACTTCTGTCCATTTGCCTGCTGCTCTCCAAGAAGCTGGCTCAAGGCAGCAGTGGTTCATGTAGACAGATTGAATTGTTCTCCAGAAGTATTCAGGAGCACCTAAGCCAGTCCACTGATGAAATAAATGGATTTTGGAAATATGTAGACTTGCTGAACATTACAATTCAAGACAATTGAATATTACAATTAGCTACAATTAAAGAAAAGCTGCTCTAATTCTGCCAGAAAAGCAAGGGGGTGTTAGGCAGACGTGAGCAGTGGTGTTTGTACCAGGAGAGGGCTGCCAGCCTTCGCTGCAGTGAGGGCACCCAGCCTGCAGGCTCCGTTGTGCTCCATCTTTTCTGCACAGCATTAGCATCTTCCCATTTGCAGTGCCTGTTTTTAATTGCCAAGCTGCCTTTCAGAACCAAAGAGAAACAGTGGAAGCATTGGAGGTTCCCTTCCCGGCCGATCAACAGCCACAGCCAACACAGATCCGCTCCAGGTCTGAAAATCCAGTGTTGTTCCATGGGCTGAACCTGCCTGTCTGCAGCCAGGTTGTTCAGGGGAACTGTGCCCTCTGCATCATCCCCTGCTGCTCTGCAACAGCAGCAGGGGTGCTAAAAGCAGTGACAGTCATGATTCATTTCTCTCTGCTGTTTGTTTGTGCTAACAAGATGATAGCTTATTATTTACAAGCAGTCTAGTTTCCATTAGACATTAGGGATCACAGCAGCCACAAGATACTCAGTGAAACCACTGAGCTCAATTTGGAGAATCTCTAACAGCTCTGGGCCACCAGTTTTTGTTTTTTCCTTTTTTTTTGTGTGCATGATATATATTGTATGCTGAGAGGAATCAATACCAGAAACGTCTTTGCATGCATTTCCTGTTTATGGCTTTCTTTTTATCACCAGAAATGCTTGAAATGTTTTATGCAGAGGCAAACCAGGAGGTTAATGTTATGCAGTGAATTTCACAAAGATGAAAAATTGTGGCTTTTATTTTTTAATGTTCTAAGGATAAGGATATATGCAGAGAGACATGTAAGAGAGATCTAAAATCATATTTACACCTGGAAAGCTGTTTTGAGTGTGCGTGCATGTGTACTTTACAAATAAATCCTCTTATTTAGGTATCAGCATATACTGGTGAATCTTCTCTCAGGATTTCTTGTGCCATAATTCCAGGATAACATTAAGCTGTTTAAAATAAATCATCATTCTACAACTTGCTAGGAAATGGGGGACCAGATCCATCCCAGGTACGACTAAACTGGCTTAGATCTAAATCAGAGCTCGGTGCTGCATTTGGGACAGCCATTATTACTGCATGCACTAATGTCAAAACAAGAATATTTTTCATTATCTTGCCTCTAGAGAAAGCTTCTGAACTCAGATTAGTCCTGTTTACTTCACCCTTTAGCACACTTATGCTTGGCCACCTGCACTTCCATCCACAGTAATCCTCCCTTTCCCTTTCCCTTTCCCTTTCCCTTTCCCTGCTGAAACCAAGAGCTGTTCAGCTGCTGAATGTTTGTGTTCATTAAAGGAGGCTTTGTGTACCAACGTTTCCTGTTACAAAGCACTGTTCTTGTCACTGTGCCATCTTAAAATGGTGATTCATGTTTAAATCCATCCAAATGAAGGGCCTTGGTTTGTTTTTTTTTGTTTTTTGATTTGTAAGTGTATCACAGATAGGCCTGATGGCTGAGGGTGGACTGAAGCCCTAAATCTGTCCAGAAGTGGGGTGAAGCATGGCAGATGTACAGACAGGTCAGCTTTATGTGCTTTGCTTGGAAGGTGGAACTGTTAAAGCTGAAAAATTCTTCACGCTGCACAACATGATCCATGTTTAATCCTTTTGCCATCAGGAATTGCACTGAGGACCTTGCAGGCTGCTGGGCCATCGTTGTGTAGAGCAGCATCAGGTTACTGTCAGTGCTGAACTTGACCCGCTGCCTTTGCCATGAAGCAAAGGATGTTCCTTTTCTCTCCCTTATCAAAGGGATGGAATTGCCTGGCAGCACCCACACTTACGTGTTGACACTTCTGGCATAACTAGTAAAATAAATTAATTTTTCCAAAGGTAATGAGCTTGATATTAAAGAAATGATTCATGCCTAAGATCAAAAGGAAATGTCTTCTGAAGGAGTGTCCTATGTCCCTCCAGGGCCTTAGACTTCTGTCATCACAGGGTAAATCATTCCCTTTGGTTTCTCTGAACATGGAATTTTATTTTTTATTTTGTGAGGCAGTGACTTGGTGAGGATTCAGGTAAAATCATTGATTGTCAGATTGGTATTGCACAAGGTACTGCTGGGATATAGTGGTTCCTTCCTGTTTTCTGTGTATGAACAACCTACCCCAAGGTGCTAATTAGCTGGAGGAGTTGTGTGTACACAGAGCACTGCTTTGTTTCTCTGTAAAAATACATTTGGGGTTGATGTGACTTGGCTTAATTGTGAACATCCTGTGTTTTCTGAAATCAGCAAGGTAATAGCAAAAATTTGTGTGACTGGTATTTTTCACCTAAAAACTAATTATAAATATTTAGTTAATTCTTAATAACAACCATCCTCATTAAGGGTTTGTTAGATGCAATAAACACGTTTAAGTATTTTTGTCTTCCACAAAATCTGGCCACGTCTTGTTTGCACTCAGTAAGATCTGTTCTTGGGGGTTGCTACCTTTGTTCTGTGGTTGTCATCAGCCATTTTCTTGTCCCAGGTGCTGTGCAGGCTGGAAGAAATTCTTCTTTTTGGCATAGAAATATCATTTGTGCCATGCCAGGTGTTTCTGTTCTGACTTCAAAGATGCCTGAACAAACATGAGGCAAAGCGTGGCTGTGTGTAATCTGTGGCATCTGAGATCAGGTAATGCAGATGCTTTAAATTGATCTCCAGTTTTATTTTGCCCAGAGGAAGAAGGTTCACGTCAGACTCAGATGAAAGTCTTGAAGATGTTTGTGGGTTGTAGATAATAGTGATCCATCAGTTTTAAGTGGAACTCTGTGCTTCAGAAGTGGCTGCAGTAGGAGGAACCAGCATGATCTCCATGGGTTTGTGTAACAAAAATGAACACCAATTACAGTGCATGTTTTTCCACTGGGACTTAGCCCATCATTTTGTCTAATTATGGTTTGAATCCCACAATGGAGAAGCCCTTCTTCTGTAAAGAACTAATTCCCCCTCGAAATGCTAAAAATCTTAACTCCAATTACAATGAATTTTGCAATAGATAAAGAGAGCCTGTTCCAGCCACAGAAAAAAAATAATCAAAACAAAAGACTCCAGAAAGACATGAAGGACTAGCCTGGGAGACAAAGAAGGAATGTGTAACTTGTATAAACTCCTCTCATCCTTTATCTAGGCTTGCACTAAATAAAATGACTGATCTATGAAACATTAGCATCAACCGAGTGCTGATGGATTTATTGACATACAATCAAGGAATATTGTTGGAGAAACTTGGGAAGAAAATGGCTGAAAACATGTTCTGCACCACTAAGATATTCTGAGACAATGAGACCAGTAGTTCTGTCACCAGGCATGTTACATCCCAGAATGGTTTGCCTGTGGTCAAGAAGGGAGAAAAACTCTGATTTCTTCACTCACAGCCCTATTCTTCAGCCCAAGTTCCAGCTCTGGTTTGATTGGATTTCTGCAGATCTGAGATGGTTCACTAAGCTGCAAAGCTCTGCTGAGGCTCGTTCAAAAGATTGCTGAGGGACAAAAAAAGTCAGCAGAGAGAAGAGCTGCAAGGCTTCTTTGGCACAACGGAGGATGAGAATGACAAAGATTAGGCTGTGGTCACTTGGGGATGAAAACTCCACATACACATATTTTATTTTGCCTGATGTTCTCTTACGAGTTTAAAACCAGCAGTATTAAATAAAGAGGCAATGTTTAATATTGAAATTGCCTTTCCCAGCTGTCTGGTGAAATTGAATCCAAACTCTTATTTTCCTTCAACAGAATGCAATATATGTTTGTACTTCCTAACACTGAATGAAAGATCTTTCAGACACATTTACAAGAAAGAATAAACAGCCTTCCCCAGAGCAAGACTGCATTTATTTACAGATTGTTCTGCTAAAAAAAAAACCTAAACCAAATGATGATTACTGCTGAAAGATGATACCTTGGAAAGTTACAACCTGGTACTGTTAGCTGGTTCTAATCACGTGAGGCAGTGACAACAGCTCTCACGGCTTCCTGGCTGTAGAGACGTTTGTCATGTTTGTCTTTCCTTCAAGGAAATCCTTGAGAGAATTTATACACCCAGAAAGACAAAATCTCTGTTAGACAAAACCTTGAAACTCTCAGATCTTCCTGCTTCAATAACACTGAACTCAAACTACGTAGTAGCAGTCCAGGGAGAGCTGGTTGTTTTCTCCTTATTTTACCTTTAAATTACATTCGAAGATTTTATCTAGATCATTCCTTGCTATCAGTTTCCTGTTGCTACAGTGATGTGCCAAAGAAAATGGAAGGAGCAGCACATGGAATGTGCACAGAGGTGAACTGGGCACAGCCAAGCTGTTTGCTGAACCTGACCCCAGTGGAAGGGGCTGCTTGGCCAAAAAGATTTTCCAAGCTGGTCATGCCTAGGAAAAGCAGACTCATGGTCTGCCTGCATTCCCAAGTTCCAGGCTGGCAGTGCAGCTTGGACTCCTGCATTTGGTTTGGCTGTTTCTGGTTTCTCAGCCTCTGCTGCGTGTTGGCAGGGAGGTGACATTGCTGTAAAGTGAGAAATGACTGGTCTTCTTGTCTGGTGTATCCTAACGTGCATTTTTACTTTCTATGAACATCACTGGCACTGTGCTGTGATTCATTCCTGTGATTTACTGTGGGGCTGTTGTGTTTGGATTCAGCTGGACCATGAGTAAAACAGTAGGAGAAAGCTACAGTCACACATCCATCCACAACAGACCTTCCTTGGCCTTGCACACCTCTTCTATGGATTAATATTCTCTGTGGCATGGATACTTGTGTGCCTGCAAAAACTGGACACTGACCTAAAGTTTTCATGATAAGTATCTTGCTCTGTCCCCTGCTCTTGAGGTGTGAATAATTCTTGTGTTCTCAAGTTTCCTCAGGAGGATTAAAAAAAAAGGCAACAATGATGAGCAAATCAGTATTCATAAGATGGAAAGGCTTATCTGAGCTTCTAAGTGGCAGAAGTGACACAAATATAAAGGTGTTGTCTACAAGCTTTATGTCTGAACTGTGACTTGCTCACAGATATGGAAAGCAGCTTTCTAGAGAAAGGCCTTCAACACATCCCACTACCTCAAAGTGTGATACACTTCTCCTAATCTCTTTGTAATTGCTGTTGTCCAGCATAGGCCATGAAGGCCTATGAATTTCCACAAAAGGAGTTTCCTTTTGGGGACGTTTTAAGAATTCTAAGCCAGCAGAACTCGTTGAAAAATTAGAAATTCATTGAAAAAGTAGAAATAGAACAAAGTCTCACCTAGGCTAAGTATACACTCAGTCTGTCAGCATTTATTTTCCAAATTGCTTTGCAGAAAATTATTATTCATCTCATATAGCTCATATTATTCATTATGAGCAGTGTGAGTGGAGGGAAGCAGGTCAGCAGAACAATGATGTATCTATAGTAAATTGATGGATAGTTACCAGCAAAAGTCAAACAAAGGAAAAGCAGCCTCAGCACTCTGATCCCAGGGGTTTCTTTCTTCCTGAGAAGCTCGCAGAAGTGCAGATGGAGAATACTGCTGTGGTTATCTATTACCCAGCCCTTCAGTGCTGGTCATGCTCTGAAACAATAAACAGCTTGGAAATTCAGCACAGCATCAGCCCAAAGCAGGTGCATTCAGGGTGCTTCTCGCTTTCCTCTGTTTTGTTGGACACAAACAAGAAGAAGGAGAAGAAGAAGTCCCATTTCTTCCCCTCTAGGTGCCAACATGAAGTGCAAACTGGTGTGGTGTTCCCACCCTGACAGGGGCAGTGCTGAAAGGGCTGCTCGGAGCTTTCCCAAGGTGTGAAACCATGAAAAATTTGTGAACAACAGCAAGCCCACGTCAGTTTGATTCTGCAGTGACAAGCTGTAAGATTTGCCACTGAGTCTACTGCAGCAACCCGGATTTCAGCTTCCTGGGGCATTATGTGCTGCTCATGCCACAGCAACTTGGACAGGTCCTTATCCCCTAAAGATTATGGAGTAACATTACAAAAAGTGCTGGATGTTAACTGCTGGGAGCATGAGTTAGTTTGAATAAGGGTTGCTAAGGCATGAGGAGTAAACTGGAAACACCCACTTGTGAGTTCTGGGCCAAAGGCAGAATTCTGATCTGGGAAGAATGGGAAGCTGGAGGATGCCAAAGCCTGTGGGACACTCAAATCCAGCTCTGTGTGGTCCTGTAGAGAGTTTCCCAGTGCAGCACTTGCTTGCCCACACAGTTCAAAGGGTAGCCCAGGGCCACTTTGCTTCCAAATCTCCCCTCTATTTTAAGGAAGAGCTTCTCTGCCTGTTGTTTCCTCACACATGTGGGGCACACAGAAATATCCCAGACAGCTCCTACCTACTTGATCCTCCAGCATTGCTGGTAGGGATGTGGTTTTGGTTTGTTTTTCTATTCTTTTTTTTTTTCTTTCTTCATAAAACTATATAAATAAACTTCATCCAGTCACAATTGTGGTGCCAGTGTTCAAGGACTTGAACTGGCTTCAGGACAACAACTCAGCTTAAATAAGATAAATTTCTTCCATGCAGAGAAGAACAGATTTCAGGCATCAAAGAATGTTGCTGAGCTCTCTCTCATTTGGCTTTCAGGTGCCTTTTGTTGTCTCGTAATTGATTTTTATTAAATGGTACTGTGAGAGTAGGACTATGGGCATGCAGAGAGAATTAATGCAGAGAGTTGGCTTAGGAAGTCTGTGGCTATTAGCTTGATCAAATTATACTTTGAAAATGGGTTAATAAATCTGGAGGAGAAGGGAGGGAGGAGAAGGTCTTTTGAATTATTCATCATTTGTTTGACAAGTTTACACAGCCATGAAATGCAGGTGGGAGTATAAGGAGTGGGTTATTTATTAATTACACATGAATTGCACAGGCCTTTCCCTCGTGCAGCCAGATCTGCTTTCACAGCTTAGCTTTGACTACAGCTGGACAAATTCTTTTTGCCTTCAGCGGAAGAAATTCTAAGTACCTTTGAAAAACCCAATCCATCAAAATTCAAATCCAGTTTATTTTTTCACTCTTAACATCAGTCATCTTGGGTGATACTTTAACTATTCTTGATAATGAAAGGACTGAGGAGGAAATGTTCATATATCACATTCTGGAGAGCACGAGTACAAGAAACCAAATTATCATTGTGGGGTTTTTTAGGCTTTATTTTGATATCTGTGCCCACAGAATGAACACCAGGAATTGAAGACTGCTCTTACTCTTGCTGGAACTTCACAACCTTCTGGAAAAGCCTGAGAAAGGTGAAGATCTCAGAGGGCTTTATGGGATAAGGTTTTTGGCAGATGGAATGCATAACATGCAGTTCCTTTTTGTGAACAAATGTGAAATCTGTGTCAGGAACCGTAACTGAAAATACCTTTCCCAATCCACAATTATTCATGTTTTTCCTTAACATTCTGTGTAGGTTTTTTCGAGCCCACTGCAAAGACTGAGCAGATTTCGCCATCTCTAGCTTTATTTTTCTACCAAAATGTCAACATTTGAGTCTACAGCTCATGTACCAACAAAAAACACTGCTTGGGGTTTCCCCTTTCCAGATATATCTGCATCCGAATTTTTAGTCATGAATGCCATCGTACCACTGCCCGTTTTTCACAGGGCACATGAATAAACTGTGAACGAGCTTTCTTTCCATTCCAGAATTAAGCTGAAGCGTAGACACAACACGGAGATGTATCTTATTTGGAAAAAAGTACAATTGTTCCATGATTTCACCTCACTTGCTGCCTAAGCTGTGGCAAAGCAGGTGCCTTGTGGCATTGCCTGCCAGCACGGGAGTTGTCTGCATGTCTCTGCTCTCCAGCCTGCTCCAAAGCTGGAGCTGCCTGTCTGCACGTCCCTCATGGGCAGGTACCTCATCACTGCCTGCAGGGTAAGGATATCTAAGGATATTTAAGCTCCTAGTGAGAGAGCTTAGTTTTCATTAATGCTGTCAGTTAAATGGATGGGCAACTTCACATGATTTTTGGGTTTGTAATCCAACATTTTTTATTTCTTTTTCAAGTAAAATCGTAAAAGACCCTGTGGGAAGGATCAAGGATCAGGGTTGATCCTCTGCTGGGTTATGTTGTTTGCAAAACCAAGTTTTTTCTCTGCAGCCCTGAGAGGATACGAAAATATTTATTTTTATTCCAAGACAGAGAAAGAACCTACTCTACATATCAACCCTTTCTGCTCGATACTTAAGGGTCTGTTAATACAGAGAAATGATGCTTGTGGATGGAAATCACGTGGGTGAGATTGATCCTGTACGGTTTGGGGAGTCCCACCGTACTCCTGGCAGCTCCCAGACGATGAACCCCGGGAGATTTGGGAGCACGGGTGGGTTTTTTGGGGAGGGGAGGCTCGCTTTGGGCTCACAGCCCCACCCAGCAAGGCCGGCGATGCTCGGGCGTTTTCTGCTCCTGCGGGAACAACAGGTGGCTGCCTTCCCCCGCAGGCAGGGCCCGGGGGAGGTGAGGAATTCACTCCCTACTCCGTTTGTTTCCAGTGTCTGATGGGAGTGAGGATGGGGGCAAACTCTGCTGGTCCAAGTAACGCTCACACAGACTACCAGAGGGTTTTCTTGCCCAGACACTCCCCGTGGCCAGCAGCTGGTTTGGATTAGGGGCACCACCTGAGCCTTTTTGTGAGCTGGTCCCTCAGATCCACATACAGAGCAGTCAGTGACTCACCATTGCTAGCGCTGTGCCTCTTTATTTTTGTAAAAAAACCCCCATTTTCTACAGCAGATGGGCAAGTGGGAAGGGAACAGCCTGCAGGAGGGGAAGGGTATGGCTGTGAGACCTGCAGTGCTCCAAGATGCAGCAAAACTCTGTGAAAGTTCCAATAACCACTTCTTAAAGCCAAAGAATGCCAAACTCCATTAGAGGCCCCTCAGCAAACACAGGCCAACACTTCCCAACAGTCTCTCCCTCAGGTCTGGGACGCTACAAATGATAACAAAAAGAGGGGAAAGGCATTCTTCTATTTCTCAGTGGGAAAGGTTTTAAAATATACTGGCATTGTACAGACAAATGAGGCACCCTGAGTGCCGCCAGAGCTGTAAATGTGTCAAGTGGGACAGAGACTTTATGTGAAATGAAGCTTTAGAAAGGAAAACTTGTCATTTTTTGTGTGAGAAGATAGGGCTGCATTCCATGAGAGTACTGTATAAAAATACCCAGCCTGCCCAAAGATACCATCTGATATATAAAGAGATTACTCATTTATTTAAAGGATAGTTACTGAATAAGTTTTAAAGTGTTGTGAGACCCTTCTGAATTAACATTCCTTAGAAGAAGCTCAGTCCTGACAAGTACCTCAGGGGCAATTTTGGCTGAGATCAGAGCACTCAGAATTTGATACTGCCATTTTCCATTAGTAGGTCTGATATTTTGTGTCGATAAAATTCTGTCAATAAAAGCTGAGTCTGTCCTGCAGACTCTTGGATACGAGGCTTTTCTGCAGAGAGCTGTGCTGGGAACCTGACGTGGTTTAGTTGCTGATTTAGTGTGTTAGAACATTTCTGGTCTAGGCAAGTTGTAGCTTTTGAATGGAGAAATTTTCCAGGGTAAGTCAGATGTTGAGCCTGGGCTGGGCTGCCTCATGATGGCTCAATGACTGCCACATACCAAACCAATCTGAGCAGCATAGATTTTTGTTAATTTTAAATGTCATTGACTAACTCAGTAGCCATCTGTCTTGGTTGGATTAATATCCTGATCGTCACACAAAATTTTGGCTCTTGTGCAGTGCTGAGAGTGGAGGAGCCAATCTTCAGACGTGGTGTGAAGGCACCATCCTGCCTGGTGCTGTCCCCACAGAGGATAACCTGCAGCCTGCCTTTTTTCCAGGGAAACACAGCCAAGTGTGGCATGGAGAGACACTGCTGAGGGTGAATTTTTTGCTGCATTCCCTCACACAATCACTGTTCTAATTCACAGCCCCAAGCCAGGCTGGACAGGGCTTGGAGCAACTTGGGACAGTGGAAAGTGTTCCTGCCCGAGGCAGGGGGTGGAATGAGATGATTTTTAAGGTTCTTTCTAACCCAAACCATTCTGGGATTTTATGATTCACAGATATCGTGGTTAATGAAGTAAAAAGGAATTATTCAGTATAAGGAAGCAATGTTTAAATGGTTTTGTACTCAATACATCAGTGAGAAGTAGCACTAGTCCTGCCCATGGATCCAGTGTATCCAGTGGGGATATTATTTGTCATTCTGCTTCCCCCCTGCCAGCCATCTGCAAAAGCCCAGAAATCCCCAGTCCAAACAGATCACCCAGACCTTTAAAGGAAAGCAAAAAACCTGTTGTACACAGAGCATTTGAAGAAAAATTTCATTCTGCTATCACAGGTCCATGTGACAGAGTCTTCTCTAGTTTTGTACTGGGTTTGTGTGAGGACTTCACACTTTCCAAGCCCTTGGAGAGAGGGGAATTGGCAAATAAGAGTTCATGTACATGTGGAAAACATCCAGGGGATTTTATTGCTGAACTAGGGTTAGACTGTAATAAAGTGGATAAGCTGTGTAAAATACCTGCCCTTTAGAGACGTGGCTGAAACAATTCACTGAAGGTTTTTCTGTGAGAAGCAGTGGCTCTCCCAGGAGTGATTTGCCATATTTGGCTCCATCTTTTCCATGCACAGAAGCAAAGCCTACCTCTGTACGTCACTCACAGGACTGGGTCAGATTGTTGTTCCATAAATTCAAATAAACATTTCTTTCCCCCATGACATTCCATCGGGATATTTGAATCCAATCTCATCTTTCAGTGCTCAGTGAGTTTATTTTCCATCTGCGTGTTCCCTGTTAGTCTGTCTCCAAAGCTGTTCCCACTATTCCTTATTGCAGTGCCAGGCCTGGGCATTTCCTCAGCTCTCTTTAGAGGAAAACAAATGAAAAAACTTTGGAAGAACTCATTTGTCTTTTAAGGAAGAAAACCCAATATGAGAGAAAATTATGAATGTGAGTCTGTTAGGAGAGCAGTGTCAATTGGGCTCCCAAAACTTACACTGCATTTTAATTACTGAGTGATACTGGGGAGCCTAAAAGGCATAAAAATGTATTCAGCTCAGTTAATGTAAAGGAAGAAAAAGGAAGAGGTAGAGTGTCTTTTAAGTTTTTTTATCTCATTTCCTGCTGCTGCGGCTTCTTTTTATTTTAAACCTTGCTTAAATTTTGGCTTTATTCTCTTTCCTCTTTAAAGTTCTGTCTCTTTTTGATATCTGGCGTGCAACTATTCACTAAAGGGCTTCTAATGCCAGCAAGACTAGTTCCAGCAGGTGATGAAACATTTCTATATTTGTGAAACTCCATTGTTTAATTGCCATACAAGCGAAAAAAAAAGAGAACAATTCAATGTTTTCCTTTTAGAATGGGAGAAATGCCTGAGAATTTTCAATTCTGTGACAATTTCTGCGTGTGCCCCATGGGATCTTCCCACTTACACCACTTAAACTTTGTTAGTTCAGAGAGAGAGGTCAGCAAACGCAGGCTCCAGGACACATTCTGCTGTGTTTCTCTGGGCTTTTGGCTGTCTTTAATGTGGTGGTTTTTTTCCCATTTTCTGCAAGGTTTTTAGAGGGGTGTGAGCCTCCCCTGACAGCAGCAGGTTTCTGTAATGTCGATTTTATGGAGGCTGCTGCACACATCCTGCCCGTGGAGCCAGCGACACTCTCCAGATGCTGCTGAGGGCTCTGCGAGAAGTCGTGGGGCTCAAGAGGCAGCCAGAGCTTCTTTCCACCACCTTTTGCTGAACAAAACACCTTTCCCAAGCACGGAGCCCTCTGTCTGCTCCCTAAGTGGTGGGAATCCTGCTGTGCATTTCCACGTCTGTGAACTGCTGCACGTTGTCCGTGCTCTCTGGGGACGTGATGGGGGACACCACGTGCTTCAGGCGCAGCAGCATGGAGAAGAGCAGGATCAGGAGGAGGGCCAGCAGGGTCAGGAACAGCCCCACGTACACATAGAGGCCGGAATATTTGTCTGCTGTTGTGTCGACTTCAGTAGCCAGGGTTGGGAGGTGGACACGGCCGGTCAGGTTTCCGCGGAACTTGAAAGAAATCTCAGTCATTGCTCTCTGTCAGCTTGGGTCCATTTTCCGGGTTCACCTTCGGATCTCCTGTCTTCCCTCAGCAGACTCACAAAGGAGGTCAGGAGAGGGAACTTAGCACAGATGGCTTCAGCAGGAGATGCTCCATCCTCTGGGTGTCAAGGCTGCTGCTCACACAGTAAAGCAAACTGCGAGGGACGGGCCTTTGCAAACCATTTTGCACGTCGCTGTCACAATGACAACGAGCATCACACTTGTGCTTCACACTTCCTTCTGGCTTTTATTCCATCCTAAAAATACTTTGGGCCTCCTCTTGGTAGGTCACCTCCTTTGGATGGTGAAGAGCTTTGGTCCTTCTTCTCAAGCTGAGCCACGAAGGTTTGCACGGCTTTGGTCTTTGCAAGTGTTGTTTTTCCAGACAGACTGAGCAATCAGCTTTCTGCCAGCTTCTCTCTCCCACAGCAGGTGGTTTATCCTTGGGTGAGCTGGGGAAGGTGGTTTTCTGCTTTGCCAAAAACGTCTGGGAGATCTCTTCACTCCTAATTCAAGGCTTAAGGAGTGTGGAGTTCTGAGTTTCTCATTAGGAATGGTCAAAAGTCAGCTTTCTAAAGGAAAAAAAGAGAGAGAGAGAGAGAGAAAAATGACAACAGGTACCAAAACAGCCTAGCCTGGGTGTGGTATCTTCAGAGCAAATAGATAAGAAAACCCATGTCATGCTCCTTTGAGATGAGGAGAAGCACTGAAAACACTGTGCAAATCTAATTGTTAATGTCTCTGGTAGCACATTACTTAAGGGCACAAGGAGGCCCCACAGGCTGTGGAATCAGATGTCAGAGAGGAAGGGGAGATATGAATCCAATCAGTGTTTTTCACCATGTGTCTCATTTATTGTGTATCATCACCCTCTTTTTCTGAGGCTGGATGCACCTGGCAGTTGTCCAGAGCCCCACCTGTCCCCCTGGAGCAGCCCTGCTGCAGGATGTGACACTTCCCTCATCTCCTGGCAGCAGAACTTACTAGAAATTGGGGGAATCTTAACGCTTTAGCAGTTTTAGTTCCTCCAGCTGGAAACAGAAAATGAAAATGCTGAAATTTACAGTGAAATTCACTGTAATTCACTGCATTATGTTCTGCTCTGATAAGACCAGAGTTTTGGGTTTAACTGAAACAAGAATGAAAGCACTGAACAAACTGATGCAATCATTTATAATGTCCACTGCCTATAAACCTACAAGAGATGTAAACAGGGTAATATTAACATGGTAATATACTATGATAATCAGAATAAATGAAACTTTAGGTCAGTATGATGAAAGCTCTGACATGTGGCATTTCACCTAAATGACACATTGCTGCAAAACATTTTGACTTTCAAGGGACTCAAACTTTCACTACAAGCAAGAAAACCTGCTTTGGCTTATGTGATGAGGAAACATCTGATTCGCTGAGTTTTTGGAGAAGGGACATGGGGGCTTGGATACACTTTGCCTCCCAGCTCCTCCTCCAGTACCAAGGATAACAGCCATCCCAGTTTAGGGAATACTGGAGCAGATCCTGCTCAGTAATAAACTGGCCCCAAATTGCTGATTTAAAAAAATGACCTGGTGTTGCTTGGGCTGTGGTTCTCACACATTTGGGGTCACCGGATATCGTGGGGCGAAGCTGGGTGTGTCTTAATTTAGGAACACTCGAGAGAGGCTCAGGACATGGCTGTTGTAGAAAAACTCTTTTTTAGTTTTATTTTGACTCCAGTATTTATAGATATGTACAGAGGTCAAGGGATTGGCTACACAGGTCGCCACTTTTTCAACTTGGATGGTGGACATCACCATCAATCATTTCTTCTCTCACAGGAGAAGTATGTAAACGTTTTAAGAATAGACATTATTTACATCAAGGCTGCGTGTGAAAGTTCTACAGAAAGACAAAAGACAGAAAATTCAGGACAACAACCTGGGGATTTGACTTTTGCAGCCCCTGAGTGGGCAGTGGACTCTGAGCTGTGCTGTGTAGGAGGCTGTGGGCAAGCTCAGCATTTTCCAGAGGCTGACCCAACCCCTCTGGAGCCAGTTATTCTGGCAGGGGGCTTGGTGCTGATGCAGAGGGGTGGGCAGGGCAGCCAGGCTCTTCTGCTCTCAATTACTGGGCAATAACTGTGATTTTCACACTTGGAATCTATAAATGGAAATTCTTCCCCCGTGAAGAATATCCTCATGTTACACAGCAGGTGGGAAATAGAGGGTGTGAAGGTAACTCTATTAAATTCTGTTCTTACAATGTGATTTCTCTGCTGATAATGAAGTGCAACCAGTCTGGAATCTGACACTTGTGTGAGTTAAGGTACAGAGCAATGTCCTTGCCCATCCCATCTGCTCTGTTACTGAGAGAAAAAGCCAGAGCTGGTTTCTCTCCTTAACGAGCAGAGAGCCTAATGACTTTCTATCCTTCATAAAATTAGACTGCAGAATGCTGAGGACATTAGCCTGAAGTTCAATAATTAACTACAAACCAAGATTTGAATTAGTAAAGCTCAACTGGGCGTTATTGATAAAAGGAGCAGATTAATAGTAAGAAGTGTTAGCAACGGGGAGCTGGCACTGTTTGGGGGGTTTTTAGGCTCAACTACAGATTTGTCAGGAGCAATCAACGATCTTGAAAGCTGCAACATTAACTGCATCTTCTCCAGAAATGAGCCAGAAATAATTCAATAGCTCCAGGCAACCCCAAAGATTTTTGCTTTTCAATCTACCAGTTATCCCATTGAGCACATCTCTTTGGATAGCAGCGGGTTTAGATTTTGTACAGTCCCCTTTAAGGAATGGAAGCTGAATGACTGTAGAGACCAACAGGATGTGAGAAGAGGTGATACACAATAATTCTGTGAGTAAAGCAGGTCAGACTCTGCCTGTGTGACTCAGATTGGAGGAGGCAGAACCTCACTGCTTCCCATGAGGAGCCCTCAAGTTCATGGACACAGGAACGTTCCCTGTGGTCTCAATTTCCAAGATTTAGTCATTCTCTGGCTGAACAATGCTCCAGTTCTGAGTGATCACTGGTGCTCAGTGGGTGCAGATTGATTGCAAGCAGAGACTTGGGTGGGTTTTTTTTTAATCAGTTTGTGGCTTTTTTTAATCAGGGATTAAAAAAAAAAACCCAAACCCACACCTAACACATTTCATTTAATAAAAATCCGTAATGAAAATAGAAGCCTTCAAACACAACAGGAGAAGGGTGTTTTTCCCAGAGCGTGTCGCTGAGACAGGAAATTCATCAGCCAAAACTTCATGGGCACTGACATTACCAGCCTCCCACTGCAGCTACCAGGGTGAGCTTCAGTTCTGGGGAGCATTTATGGAGCCTGCACTGCTCTACTCGGCACATTTGGGGGTCACAGGGGAGCAGAAAGGAAAATTCCCCCCCAAACAGTGCACACAGTCGGTACAAACTGACCCTGCAGCTGCAGTAAATGTTTTTTTTGTCTTGCCCACCTGCTTCCCTTTAGTCCCATGTTCAGGGTGAGCACCACTTGCCAGCCCAGCAGCTCTGGAAGTGCAGGCAACTTTCCTGAGTTCCCCTTTGCCTCTCCTGCCGCTCTGGCTCTTACAGACAGGTAAGTGGGACAAAACAGAACAACTACTTGTAAATCTTCAAGTGCCGGAGGTTTTGGGGCTGAACACGCAGCGCCAGGTGTGCTCTGTCTAGGTCACCTTTACAGAGAGATATCAGCACTGAAGAAACGCAGAGAAAACATCAGAATGATCAGTTCCACCCGCGGCTTGCATTTTCTCCCTCGGATGCAGCGAGGGTCCGAGGGAGAGAAGAGAAGCAGGGTGGTGATGGTGTCTCCTCTCGCCGTGGCAGAGAGGGAATTTCGTTCTCACGCTGACCATGTGTGAGAGCGCGCAGGGAGAGAAGCGAATAAAGCACATTTACCTTTCAGAGCCGGCAGCAGCAGCGCTGGGATGAGGCACCAGAGTCTCTGACTCTCCACACCGCGGGCTTGCCGCTGCTTTCCCCGGGAACATCTCCGGCAGGTAGCGGGATGCGTGCGGAAAGGATTTACTGCCCCATTGCCGGAGTCAGGACAGCGTCCTTCCAGCCCAGCGCGCTTTTCCTCCTCTGCTATTGATCTCCCCGGCAGGGATGGCTCCGCATCCCGGGATGTCACCGCAGCAGCGTCCCCGGGGACGGCGGGGGGCGAGGAGCTGCCCTGGCCGAGCCGCGGTGCTGGGATGGAGCGGGCAGACCCTCCCCGGGCAGCCGCAGCAACAGGCGCGGAGGGAAGGGAGGGAANGGTTTGTTTTAGTATTTCTTTCATTTTGGGGGGGGTTGGGGGTGGTTTTTTGTTGTTGTTGTTGTTTGAGGTTTGTTTTTTGGGGGGTTTTTTGGTTATTTTTTGTGTGTGTATGTGGTTTTTATTTTTTTTTTAGTTGTTGTTTGTTTGTTTGTTTTGTGCCTCCTGGGGAGGGTTACCCGGTGAGGGCTCCCAGCTGGGTTCCTGTCTGGAGCACCCACAAGTGTCACCTTTCAGTTGAGACCCTCAGGAGAGTCCTCAAGTGTGAGGATTCCCTTTATTTCCTCTTCATGTTAGAGCTGAGATTAATGCACAGGACTCAGTTTTTTGTGGTTGTATCCAGATGTTTATTAATTCTTATCTAAAGTACAGTCTCATGAATTGTAAATTCTAGCTGACAAAGTAGGAAATGGTGGTGCCTCTAACTCTTTCCAAGTTTTTTTAAGCAATAATTACCCAATAACGAGATGACACCTATATTATTTATACTTTTAACCCAATAATTGATTACTTAAGGTCTGCAATGCAGACACTTTCACCTAATAAAAAACCCCCACCCAAAACCATGAAGAAGAAGGAAGAAGAAAGTGAAAAAGAAGGGAGAAGAAGCTAAAGAAGAACTTAGACAATGCCCAAAATCTTCCATCTTGCTCCATATACACTACTGTATCCCAAAATCTTAAATCTGAGTTTTTTACCCTGTTAGATCACACAACACCATTCAAACTACACACTCACAACCCCGGTGCTATCACCTCATTTCAGAAGCCTGTTCCAAGGCCTCAAGTTAAATACAGTACTTGCTTGAGGATCAGTACTCAAAAAGCACAGAAAACCTGAAATTTTCAGCCTCCAAGATTCTAACAGCCAAGCATCGCTCTTCAAGGGAGCTCCTGGTGCATTTCTGTCCCCGTGCTCCTGTTGGGTGGTTTGGGAAGGGCTGTGTTGAGTTCGCAGGTCCTGCCTCCCCTGAGCAACTTGAAACTGCAAGAACGAGCACAACCCCGACTCCGCAGTGCTGGGGGCAAAAATGATTTTTGCCAATTTACCAATATGTGAAGCACAAATTTATTTACAGACAGGATGCCACAGAAATGAGGCAGAAGGAGCCAGGGTTGGGTGAGAACCCAAACCACGGGGATCCCTCTGATTGCCACACCTTTTAACCCGCGTTTCTCCGTCCTCCCAGGCTGACAGAGGGGGGATGTTCTGTGACAGATGCCACATTGCAGCTGTCCCCGAGGTGTCACCAGCACACGAGATGGAGCAGCTGCACTTTGCTGCTCTGAGCACTGAGCTTGTGCAGCTGTGTGCAGCTGGATTTCATGTGAGCCCTTCATGGGGTGAGCCTGACCCACAGCCCCACACTGACCTCTGGGCTTGTGGAACTGCCCAGATTGTCTTCCATGGCCTGAGTTTGGGCACTGGGAACGAGCTTCCTGCTCTGACAAGTGGGTCCCACACAGGGGTCTGGGAAAGATGAGTTAATTCTCTCTCTCTCTCTGCGGCTTTCTGCGTGACAAAATAGAGACATCTAATCTCCAAAGTGTCTCCGAGAATAGCTTTCCCTCTCTGCTTCCCCATGGCCACAGCCTGAGCAGAGGGGCCAAAGGGTAATGAAAGCCAGAGCTGCACGGCTCTTTCATCCTCCTGGGATGCAGAGCTGCATTATAAATCCATCTCTCTAAAGGCTCTTCAGTCTCTGGGGTTCACAAGCACAGGGTATTATTACAATGCAGCGCTCTTTAGATAAATAAAACATAGTCCCTTAAAAGGAACCCCAGTTCCTCCACGCTTCTGTGCAGGGATGAACTCTCTCTAAAACCAAGACATAAAAAGCTGGCTTTGACTGCTGATTTTATTTTGTATTTCTTTTGTTGGGATATCAAGTTCTGTCCCTGGTGTTGCAGTCTATGCCACCATTCCCTGCCGGGCACATGGGAATGAAGGTACAGTGATAAAGCAGAAGGAGGACTGTGAATTTTTCCCCTGGAATTGCCACAATCGCTGCTTCACCAACAAACCACCTGCCAGCACCTCCAGACCCTTGGTCCACGTCCTTGTATTTAAGCAGAAAGGAGTGAGAGCTCTGTTTTAGCAGGAATTATGGCGCTGGTTGAATTTATTTATTTGCCCAGAAGACACAGATGTGTTGAAACCTTGCACCCTTTCCCTGCTATATAATGCTAATGAGCAGTGCTGAAATGAAAGGCTCTCTCCCTGTCCATGCCATCCAGCTTCTCTGCTCAGCTTTTTTATTCCCCTTTGTTGGTTTTGCAGTAAATTATCTCTCCCTTTTGTAGGACCAAGCTGCTGCTTGCTGGGTGGGTGCACTTGGATTTCTTGTTTGCTTTGTAGCAGGGTATAATAATGACAGATGAATTTTAAATGCTGCCACAATTTATCCCAGCTGAGGTTGATGAATACTTGACTGAATGATTGCTGAATTCCCGAATTGTAGAGAAGTATGTAAATTTTTTGGGACAATCAGTGACAGATTTGTGTTACATAAAATGAAGGTGTACAAATTCCCTTGGAGATACTCAGAATAAGACCCCAGTGAATGTATATTTTTCAACAGCCTTTGGGAATTTGGGGGCAAAAGCCCAGGGAGCTTGTTGGACTCTTTCCTTTGCACCATTTGGCCTGTGTCTCAAGCTTTTAATCAGGTCACTTTACACATCTTTCTCATAATGATCCCCACCAGTCTTCGGGTGAAATTTGGATTTAAGAAGCAAACAAGATGTTTGAATCTCTGAACGATTGTTAGTGAGTGTAATCTGTGTGTTCCTGTAGGGATTCTTGTGTTATCCTAACTCATGACTCCTGTGAACAAAGTAAATGCATATTTTGGGTCTTTAAAAATTCCTTGCAGGGCAGCTGCAGTGAATAGAGAGATGCTGGAGCAAGGGGCAGCTGTTTGTCTTGGCAGATCTGTTCCTGGGATCTGTTGTAAGCGTGTTTTTGTTCTAGTCTGTTTTGACCTGTACCGCAAACAGGCTTGTAGGACACGTAAAAAGACATGTTTTGGTAGATTTTGGATCAGGGCTCTCCAATGGTTGGAATTTAAAATATGCTAAATATTCAGGTTCGTGTGAAATGGCTCCAGCTGCTTTGAGGGAGGAACATCCACAGTCCCAGGGGCGGCAACCTTGAAAGCAAAGACAGTTTCCTCAGGCTTGTTTCTTGCTTAGGTCCCAACCATATGCCCTGACTTCTCTCTGTCTCATTTCTTTTTCATGAAGATGAGAAAATTATCGGTCCCTCTCCCCACAGAGTGCTACGCAAATGCAGTGGTCATGTGTCCCCTGCTGCAGCAGCACCCAGGGCCTTTCCCTCTGTGCAGCCCCACACAATCTCCTTTTGTCCAGCACTGGGTCTGAAAATGCTCATGAGTTTGGACTGAAAGAGTTTGGTTGCTTTGAAAAGCTCCGGGGCTGTTTTGACAATTTGGCTTTGTTTGGATCTTCATCATGGCAATGCTTCGGTTTATTTATGGAAACTTAAGTCTCCCACAGATGACTGAAGAAATTCAGTGTTGTCTGATGTTGCTGCTAATTTTTAGGAGCATTTCTAATTTGATTTACATTTGTCAGTGAAGGGCTACGTTGTTCTGCACAGAATTCTGTCTGGAACAGCCCTGAGCTTCGTTTTTGTGAGTGAGCTTGTGGAGAAGGCATTGCCTGTCCCCAGAAATGGGATTATCACCCCTTGCAGAGGGGACTGGCAGTGCTGGAGACCCATCAGTGAGGGCTGGCTCAGGTAGGGCCAGCTGGCTCCTGTGAACATCCTTTGGAGCAGGGGGGAGTTGGGAAGCAGATTCCACCCGGACCCAAACCACAAGTTCATGTCAGCCACCCTCCATCAAGCTCCCACATGGATCACGTGGGCCTTGGCAAAAATTTATCGAAAAATGAGGCAGGGATTGAATTTTAAACAGAGCTTGTGTTCTCCAGCAGTCCGCAATGTTATTATTTCTCCTGAAGTAGGATAGTTCTTGCAGCAGCGTCTATTTTTAGGGGAGTTCAGCACAAATTCTAGACCCAGGAGCTTCATGCAGGTCTGGAGAAACTTTGAGATGTGCTGATGCTTTGGTTTTGGCTGGCCAGTTGCTAAGATACAACCTGGGAGACGACAGTGAGCCACTGTGCTTCAGCCACTGAAAACGGGCTCTTGCTTTTCACCCTCCCAGCCCAGCCTGTCCCAGGGCTCACCAGGGCATTGAATCATGATTTTCTAACCCTTGGCTAAAACCTTAACTCTTTAAAATCATGATTCTGCACTGTGTCACCACTGGTGGCTGCAGACTGAACACAATTCCTGGGCCTTGCCGTGGCCACAGGAAAGCAGCCTGGTCTCCAGGAGATGAGCTCATGTGCTGTTGGAATGCTAGAAATTTAGATTTAAGATTTTAGTAGATAGCAATATGTGTGAGTCAAGGTGGAGGATTTGGGGTGTTGTCTAAGTCCTTCTTCTTCACCTTCTCCTTCCTCATGGGCTTATGAGGTTTTCTGTAACTGGTTGATGGAGTCCACATTGCAGACTTCAAGAAATTAGTTATTGGCTTTAAAATAAAAATAATTTAAGTGGCATTTCATAATTGGACAGATTGTCCTTGCAAAGACCTGGTAGAGATAGAGAAGCTCTCCATTTTACCTCGTAAATATTGTAAAAAGATAAGAGATAATAATAAACAGTCCAAGTCCAAATTTGATCCTTCGTTTCCCACGTCTCTATCCCGACCTTGGCAGAGAAGAAGAGAAGCCAAAACCATCACAGTGTCCCTGCATGAGGGACAAATAATCCATGAGGACAATGCAGAGTCATTGTTGTTGGGTCGCTCGTGGAATTTTCTCCTTCTCATCTTGCATGGCAGGGCTGGTGCCCCAGGGGACACTTGGCATGGGCCTCAGTGTCAACCCAACACCTGAGGTGTGTCAAGGTGTGACATTTGCATGTTTTGTGCTATCTGCTTTCCTCTGGGCATCCTGGATGGAACCTGGAAATGCATTTTGTGTTCCCGGCTGATTTCCCTCCTGCCAGCTGCGTGCTCTGGCTGTGGAGAGCATTTCCCACGGTGTTCTTTGGTGCCAGGCCATGGTCACTCCTGTGACACTGTTGTCCCCACGCAGCCCTCCCAGAGCTGTGTGCAAAGAGCCCTCGGACTCCCGTGGGCTCTCCTGGATTTCTGGAGGAAACACAAATCTGCAGAAGCCTGCAGGAACGGCCTGTAGGGTCAATGCTCAGCCAGGATTTCCTGCAAGGTGCTTTTCACAGCACAGGGGCTGTGAGGGAGGTCTCAGGTGAGGTCACACACGTCAAAACAAAGGCACCACCTGGGCTTGGGGGCAGCACTTGTGAGCACAGCACTGTGCAGTAATTCCTGAGCAATCCATCCCTAAGCTGGAGTTCCCTGTTAAGCAGGATGGCATTTTGGTCTGAGCCCTGGACTCGGATATCGACCAACTCACCACTGCCAAGGGACCCACGGGGCAAAACTTTAAAATATGAACAGATGATGATTCCTGGATTGTGACCAAATCCTCCCAGCCAGGCCATGAAGCTGAGTGCAGGGTGGGTAGAGCATGGGGAATGTGAGCTGCAAAACAGTTAAACCCTTCCCTGAAGCCTCTGATGCCACGTTATTTGCATGATTCACAGTTAACAGATGGGCTTCTGCCTATATTGAGGGGGGACCAGTTCTTCTATCACCATCATTAAATAATAATCATGAGGGTTTATACTGAAAGGAAAACAATTTTGTGATGACCCCCTTACACCAATTTTTTGTTTTCTTGGTTTGTTTGTTTTAATTCCAGTCTTAGGGAAGAAAATCTCTTTTCTCAGTTCTCATTTACAGAATATGCAGCTGAGAGAGCTCTGCCCACCCACACACTTTAACATTTCAGATATCAGCATTTCCAGCAGGACTGGTTGAACTCTTTCTAAACATGTCTGGAGGAAACATGGTTGAAATCTTCACGGCAGAAAAGTGAAAAACAGTGATAGATGCAAACGCTGCCATCTCTGCTCTGCCACCCATTTCCACTGCAGTTTGGAGGAAATCCTGTGTTTGGGTGCATCTCTTCTGGACAGGAGAGCACAGCACAGGAATCCTGAGCTGCTGCCAGTTGTACTGAGAGAGTTATCATAATTCAAGCTTAAAAAAAAATAACCTCACAAGTGATACAAAAACCATTCAGGTGTTTCTCTGTCATCCCTTCTCAACAGCAGGGATCCCTCTCTTGCCATGGCTCCCTGAGCACTGCTCTCCTTCCACCCCAGAGCGTTTGTACCTCAATATCTGCCATTCACCCACTCAGAGCCCACGTGTTGCCCTGTGCAATGTCATCCCACTTCATTCCACTGCTCTGGGGGAATGGGCAGGGAGTTAAGTCACTCAAACCAATTCTGAAATCCTTTCTGGTTCATGGGGAGCCCAGTTGGTGCTTGGGGAGAGGAGGGCAGGCAGGATGAAGACGTGAATAACAACTGCACAGTGTCTGAGTTCCCATTTTGTTTCACGTGGGGCATCTTTATACAACAGTTTTTAACTTGTGCTGGTTTCATGCCAGAGTGGAGACAGGATGTCAGCACAGGCAGCCCCTCAGTCTGAGCTCCTATACATTCACAGTAAAGCCAGGGGATGTTTCCATTTAATGCCTTTGTCTGAGAGCAGTCACAAGTTCCCTCCTCCCCAGCCTCTGGGTCAGGAGCAGAACAAACTCACCAACCAGTTCCACTTCATTATTGTTCATTTTTGGTGAAGAAAAGAATAAACATCCCTGTGTGATTCTGCTTGACTGATGTGCCTGGTTATTAATAGCCAGTTTTGGTCCCCCTTCCAGCCCATGTGCCACAAAATATATTTCCCTTCTGTGTCCAGGATCAAGTTGTCTGTGAAGAAACTGTTTGGTGAGAACACTGGACAAAAAGCTTATTGAACAACCCTTCCTTTTGAACAGCAGACTGCTCTCTCTTTTTATTTTTAGCCTATTAACAACAAACGTTGCTTTATTGCCTCACTTTTCACAGACGAAGATCTGTTTTCAATTTGGGCAAAGATCTCTACCCAGAAAGATTCACCACATGGTTCTGCACTCGGTCCTTTCACTCTGCCTTGCTCTGCACAACCTGGCTGAGCTCTCCCTGGAAGCAGGAATTTGGAACATTTTATCCCTGCTCCAGACTGACTTTGCAGCAAATCCCAGCTTCCACAACCCCACACTGGTGCAGTGCCTGGGCATCAGCTCCAAACTCTGACCATTCTGCCACGTGAGCTGCAATCTGGTGATGCTCTGCAGGGGAGAGAGGGGCTGCTTGTCCTCCCTGCTGGGCAGTGGTGGCCAGCTGAGCTGTCCCTTGCCGCAGGGAGGGACAAAGGCTGCACATGCCAGGCTGTTGCTGAAGAGGGGCTTTTGTTCCTGTTGGTATTCTAGAAACCTAGGTTTTAAGATTTTAGTATATAGTAACGTGTGTAAAGCAATATGGAGGATTTGAGGTGTTGTCTAAGTCCTTCTTCACCTTCTTCTTCATGGCTTTGGGTGGTTTTCTGTAATTGGTTGATGGAGTCCACATTGCAGACTTCAAGTAGTCGGTTATTGGGTTTAAAACAAAAATAATTCAGGTGGCATTTCATAATTGGACAGGTTGTCCTTGCAAAGACTTGGTAGAGACAGAGAAGTTCTCAATTTTCCCTCATTTTCTCCAACTTGCCAGTCAGAGCTCACGGCTGGTGAGTGTGTGAATAGATAAGGAATGATAAACATCCAAGTCTGAACACGAATGGCGACTCCCGAGTATCAATCCCAACCTTGGCAGAGAAAAAGAAGCCAGAACTGTCACAAGTTCCATGTGTCCAGACTAAGGGACATTTAAACATCCTGGTGTCATTGTTGAGACAGTCACAACACACACAGTGACACAGTATCAAGTTTTCAGAAGGCTCTTCTTTATTCTGGCCCCACGCTGTCTTTTATACAGATTTTACAAACCTCGAGGCCAACTTCTAATTGGTTAATAGCTGTCTTGTTAATTAAAGGTAAAAGGTATTTTACTTGTCCATCAAATCTATGCATTCTTGGATTGTTTACGTGTTTCCTTCACTGATTCTCATGGGACTGATCCCTTGTTATTACAGGTGCATTTGTTTTTCACCCTCAGAACAGAATGTTGTGTTAAAGGAACTTCTCATTCTCCAAACAGCTTCACATGGGAACTTGCAAATTGCTTGTTAGCTGCACTTAGAAGAAACGACAGGCTGGCTATGGCTGTGTGCACATCCTGGGCCAGCTCTGCTCTCCACACGACTCCCTCTGGAATTGTAAAGGCATTCAGCCCTTCTCTGGCAATGGCTTTAGGAAATAGGAGGTTTGTGTCAGTGTCTATTTAATGCTAGTGCTGTTCTCTGTAAAGATTTCAAATACTCTGTTGTTTCCACTTGTGGAAGGGAGAGGAGCTTTCTGTCTTACCCACTAATGCCAGCAAAATCCCTGTTCCCATTTCCAAGGATTTCAGTCCTGTGCCACAGGGAGGACAAGGCACATTATCTGCTTCTGCATACAATTTATTATCAACATTTCTTCCTGCTTCAGCCCTGCTTCTGATGACAGGCTCAAAATAATAAAGAGAAAGAGTAGCAAGTGCAGGAATAATGTGCTGGGCTGCTGGTGTCTTTCTTAAACTGTAACAGGAGCACGTGGAGCCTGTGTGTGATGTTCTGGGGCTCTCAGCAGAGGTCAGTCCTGCTAAGATTATCCTGGGAATAAATATCTGCATTAAAATGGGATGAGAATGTAAGAGAATAGACCTCTGAGGGACGCTGCTGCAGGATGAGGAAATCTCCACGGCCATGAGCTTGGAGAAGACTCAGAACCACCAGCTGTGAGATTTTCACACCACTCTGCAGAAATTTCTGTGTGTGGACCCCACCAGAGTGCAGGAGTGCCCTGCCTGGTTTAATGCAAGCAGTGGAATTAATCATACAGATAACTGTGAGAGTGCAGCTTCAATTCCACTGGGGATCAGTAAAGTCCAGTCACTGAAAGAAGAATTCACAACAGCCTGCTGTGTAATCAACTCTGCTGATTTAAATAGAAGTCCTCTGAAGGGAATTTAAGTCTCTGAATCTTCCTGAACCAGCTGATCTCCTTTCAAGAAGGAGGAAGATTTGTACCACTACTTTTACTACTCACAAAATGCCTCTTGCTCTTTCACATTTTGAGCTGTTTCATTTTCAGTGCCTTAATTCCACAAGGTACCTTCATGTCGTGTAAAATACACAGACACTTTGCAGTGCGTGACCCGTGGTATAGAAGCTACCTTCTCCCCTCAAATATTTCCTGTAGGCAGGACAGCACTTTGTAAAAGAAGATAAGACAATCTGGAATCCTTTCCCGCTCTTTGTGCCAGGAAAGCACGATATCAGACCACAAAAGAATAACTCCTTTCAAAGGAATCCTGTGTTAATAGAACCTGGCACGTCAGTGTCTGCATTCACACGTCGTTGTGTGAGGAAATCACGACTGTCACTTCGGGAGACACGTCTTGTTCTTTCTGGTGGTGGGAGATGGAGGCCTGGCTCAGATCTGCTGACATGTGAGGATTCTCTTTGTTGCCCTGCTTGTGGCTGTCACAGCACATCAGGTTCATTACCAGCTGAGGTAAGATTTGTTTTATGAGCCTGACAAGGAATGTTGAAGTGTCTGAGGTGCTCGGGATAATTCATCTGAGAAAAAGGGTGAGTTCCTTGCACAGGGAACGTGCTTGTCTGCTGGAAAGAGCTACAGCTGAAGGGAGTGCAGATGTACAGAAGAATTCCATCACAATTGATTGCACCTTGTCACCTTCCCTTAATAACCTTGGCCTGACATAGCCAGGTGAGGGATGCAGCTGGCAGGCTGACATTTCCCTCAGGAAATGCTCTGTCCCTCATCTGCTTCCTCCCCTCCCTTCATCTGCAAAATCTTTGATAATTAAATCACTGCGAAGGCAAAGGATCCGTTGGTACAATTCATTTGATAATTCAGCCTAAGCCCCACATTTATCTTTGCACAAACGAAATTAGCTGTGCTCACAAAAGATCTGCTCCTGAGCTACCTGCTCCCTCACACAACCCCTTTCCTAATTCGATGACTGATACCAGCAAAGCATGGCTTTCTTCCCAGCACAGGGAAACCAAAAAGGTGCTTTTCACTGGAGAGGTCCTGGGGACCCTGATGTAAAGGGGAGGTAGAGATTAATTTTTGATTTCTTACTCTTTTTTCTCCCATCATTCAGCTATGCTTCCTTTTCTTTGGTCTGTGTTTCTGAGAGAACTGAATGAAGTTTTGATAAATGCCTATTTGGAGAAGAAGAGCAGCATCCAGGTTTGTTCTGGAGAGCACAGACTTCTTGACAAACACCTTTTTGAAGAAGAGCAGCATCCAGGTTTGTTCTGGAGAGCACAGACTTTTTGACAAACACCTTTTTGAAGAAGAGTAACATCCAGGTTTGTTCTGGAGAGCACAGCCTCACAGTACAGATAGTCTGTAGCTGGACAGATAAACCTGGCTATAATAAAAAACCCAATTTGGCTCTCCTAGTTCGATAAACAAATCCCTAGGTGAACAATTGTAGGACAGATTTAAACTCAGAGACCTCAACCAACCCTAAATGCAGATGTATCATTAACCCAGGGAGCTGGGCAGTGTTCAGACCCAGAACAATCCGTTGTCTGCACCCAGGAGTTTTGAACCCACTGTATAAGAAGGTTCCAAACAATAGAACAGGCTGTTAGTCTTATGATCAAGAGGACTCGAGTCATGATTTCTGTCTCCAACCTATGACTGCATGTGACACAGGCTTTTTAACACCTTTTTGAAGAAGAGCAGCATCCAGGTTTGGCCTGGAGAGCACAGGCTTTTTAACAAACACCTTTTTGGAGAAGAATGGCATCTAGGTTTGGCCTGGAGAGCACAGGCTTTCCCCTGGTAGCAGGAAGAGCTGCTCTGTCAGTGCCAGCAGACACTTTTTCCCATTGCCTCCCAGTCCAACTTCTCCAGAGGGATGCAGCACCTGCAGGGAGGGTTCCACATGAAGCAAACCCCATGGACATGATTTCTGTTGTTGCTGTCTAGGAAACTTGAATGTTTTTTCCATTAGGAATCAGAGTGGTGCAATGGTCCTTGGTTCTGCATCCTCCCCCCAGGGCAGGTGGGATCAAACTGAATTCTCCAGCCACAAATCCTGAGTACTGGATTTCTAACCTGAAAAGGAAAAAAGTGCTTTGGACTGTGCCTGGTTGCACTTGAGGGCTTTTTGTGCTGTAGGATCAGAATAAGGCAAGGGAAGACTGTGATGATTTGTGCCAAAGACGCCAGGCAGTCCTACAGAAGTCTGTGTGCTAAGCTTTTCAGATCCTGGACTCCCTCAGCAAGGGAGATAATCTTTGTTTCTGCAAACGTGGCAGAGAACTGTGTGTTATCATGTCCCCTCTGTCATTTTGTTGTTCACATCTGGAGTTTTCACTGCTGGAGGATTTCCTGATTCAGTGCAATGGGGGCAAGAACTTTCCTCAGTGGCTTTTTTCCGTCCTCTTTTCCCCCCTCTCAGGTTAACTCTCCCTGTCTTCACGTGAGCAAACAGACTGGAAATAATATTTCCTACAGTTTCCAACTGTGCTTGCTCTCAGTGAAACCCCAGTTCCAGGCTCTTTGAGAGCAGTCCTCCCTCAGTTTGTTGCCTGCCTTGCTCTCCCTTCTCTCCAGGCTGTGCATGTGCTCCCTGCTGGGAGTCACCCCTGCTCTGAGCCCTCCGCGGCACCGGAGCGGTGCTGGCACGGGGCCACCTCACACTCCAGATGGTGCCACTTGCTGCTTCTGCCAGGGGCTCAGGAGACCAGCTCGTTATTCCAGACACAAATCCAAGGCTCTGCACTTCAGGGAATGCTTACAGGGGGAGGAATTGCTGCCTGCTTCCCTGCTGAAGGACGCGTTCACCGCTGCGGGAGAGATCTTTGTTGGGCATCATCTGAATGAGGCGTGGGGCTGTTCTCTGGCAAAGGTGTGGTGGCAATGCCTTGGGAAGGTGACCTGGAACACAGACTGGACAGAGCTGGAGAATAAAGTAGATATTTGTTGAAAGGGCTCAGAACAAGAGCCTGGCCAGGGCTACATCCAAAGTAGATGCAAAATGGTCACAAAATGCACAACTGCTCACGAGGTCTTACATTTTTATCAGTTTCGGTCCGTTTGCATATTGGGGTTTGATTGTCCAATTCCAGCTCCAGGTTGTGAGGTCCCATCCTTCTTGTTCCTCCCTTCAGCCACCCTTGTTTGTGCTTTTGGGCCTGAAAGTTGTTCTTGGTGTGCAGCAGGAAAAGGATTTGTTTTGTCTTCCTACTCTGTGCAGAGCTGAGTGACACTGACTGTGAGCTCAGAACTGCACCCCTGGGCAGCACAGAATCTGAAAAGCATGAAAGCTAAAACTTAAAGCATCATTAGCACCTCTCCTCCTCGCAGCTGTTGGTCTGGTGATGACTGTCACTTTAGGGCTGGTTATTCTTGGTTTTATCCACCCCATGGTTTGTGGGTTTTTTTCCAGCTGGCGTGGCAAACATAAAGGAACCAAAAGCTCTTTTGCCAGCTGGTGTGATGCAACCTCTCCCAGCTTCTGAGTAGCTTGCTGGTGCTTGTTTGGAATGGCACTGCTCCACTCACATTGTGTTCTTTGTTTCAGTGCTCTAGAAATCTGGATTTAGGGCTTTAGGTCTTGCATGTTGTGATTTTGCTTATGGATCCCATTGTACCCCTTTGCAGCACCAGAGATTCTACATTAGGGCAGCCAAACCAATGAATACTTTTCCTCCTGCTGCGGCTGAAAACACAATATGGGTTGGCCACAGCAAAAAAAAAAAAAGTTATCCTGGAACCAGTTCTTGTTGATGGGAAAGCAAATGTGGCATGTGGAAAGGTCATGGGGAGGTGTGTGCAGAGTCTAGAAAATGGTGCCACTTTCTGGAATGTCCATATCCAGCTGGATTGTGGCCAAACTGGACAGAGGAGTTTAGGTGGGGTGTAGCAAAGCTGAAAGTGTGATGAGTGGTTGCTTCATATTAGCAAGTAAAATTTGTGTTCGAGCTCTCCATTCCTTTGGGGCAAAGGGATGCACAAAGATGTTTGGGAAATGCAAGACAGAGAACAGTTATTATGCAAAGAGAGGCTCAGAGAGCCCCTGAAGAATCATGAGATAAAGCTGAGCTCTACCTCCTCTGTAACCTGAAGTTAGTTTGAGAAGCCAGAATTAGGAAAAGCCCAAGAGAATGTGTGTGCTCATCCTGGGACTTGTCCAGCTCCTGTCACTGTGGCAGAAACACAGAAATGCCACCAACCACATCCCACAGCTGTGAGCTGTGCCCACCCTGTCACAGCCACGCTCCAACACCCCCTGACCCAGCACGACCCCTGCTCTGCAACAAATCCAGTGACACAGCTGCCATCCACAGCCTTCTAAATCCTGCAGTGGATTAGAAATGTATTTATAGGAGCTGAGATGAATATTAATAAGTAGTTCCTCTCTGAAATCTAAATGTCTCCTAAAATCACCAGCTTTTCAGCCAACATAAATTAGCATAAAACTGCTGCTAATCTCCGTCCTGGGTGAGGGGTTGGGAAGCAGCCCTGCAGCACAGCAACTCGGAGTCTAATTAAAAGCACCAGCCCAGTCAGTAGTTCAGTGGATGGGACCTCCTGTCCATTAATTAGCTGGATGTTGGTGTAAATGATCACTCACATCCCCTTTAATGACTCCAAATGGCCACTACAAGTCCTTCCAGATGTGTTTTCCACAGTGGTTACTTTGCCCTGCGGAGGGATAGTCCATAGTTCATCTCTTCTCAGGAAAACTCATGTTGGTGAGGATGTGCCTTGGTTTAGGGTTTGTTCAAGTGCTGGGAAGCCTGAGCAGCCTTCTCCATTTCAGATCGAAGATCTCCACTTTGTAGATGTAGAAGCACAGGTTTAAGAATAGCCTGGACTCTAATCTGAGCAGATGTCTCTCATGCAGGCCAGGTAAGGCACAGCCAGCACACCTTGAGGTGGGCTCTTTCTCAGCACAGAGCTGAGCCATTGACAGAAACATGAGGGGAAAGCACGTGGGCTGTGGCTTGTCTGAATTCCTGCTCCAGCTTCAGCCCTTGGGGTTCTGCTGTGTCCCTGGACACCCTGGAGTGAGAATTGCTCCTTCCAAAGAGGCAGCACAGCAAATCTGCAGGGAACATCAGACCAGCTCCCTGACAGCCTCTGGAAACCCAGGAGGACTCTGCTGAAAGCAACACTGAAAATGTTTCTGCATCTAAACTCTGATCAGAAGCTGTTGGAGGAAGAGGGAAATATGAACAGCAAATCACTGCAATTCACTGCACAAAGTAGGAGCTCTTTGTGAGGAAAATGAATTCCTGAGCATGGGGCCTTGAGAAGATGGGCTGAGTGCACATGGATTTATTTTGCTGCCCCAAGTGTGTGAGCTCAACGCTCTGCCTTGGACAGCAGAGCTCCAAGGAAACCACCTGCAGCCACCTTCAGTGGTGGGAGTGAAGGGGGACACTCTGACACTGCCAAATCACCGTGATCAGTGACCACATGCAGCGGGGTGAACGTCCCCCGTGCTGGCACCGAGAAGCCAGCGGGAATTCCACGGGATGAGTTAAAGGCTATGGAAATGGGCGAGGATTCTATGGAATGAGTTAAATACCCCTTGTTGAAATGGGTGTTTTGGGGAATACCACGAAGGTGTGTCTACTGCAGGGTGGCTGGTTAGAGTCTAAAACACCCTTCGGTGTTCCCTTCGGCCTCTGAGCTCCTTCAGAGGTTTGGCACAGGACCTGCCTGACCCCAAGGCAGGGCAAGCAGCGGGTCCCCGTGCCGGTGACAGCCCCGTGCCGGTGACAGCTGCCGGGAACGCAAACCCTTCTTGGATTGCCATCTGCTGGCACCGCATTTAACTGCTGCCGGCCGGGGCAGCAAAGGGACACCCACAAAACGGGGACAAAAGCGCCCCATAACTCGTTTTATTCCAGTGTCTTCACTTGGTCTGACCCCGTTTCCCGTAAGGCACATTACAGCTGTTTCAATGCAATAGTGACTAAGCTAAAACTCCATTTATGGAATTTTTTTTTCCCTCCTGAAATATCTCAAATTATAAGCTGGTATAGCTTTAGCAATTCTATTCTGCTTCTGACCCTGTCAGGCAGTCCAGGCCTGAGTAACCATTGTGAATGATTTGAGAGAAGCTGAATAGGGGGAGAGAGATGTTATGAAAAGCTCGTGGGTTGAGATAAGGCCGGGGAGATCACTCAGCAATTACTGTCATGGGCAAAACAGATTCGTCTTGAGGAAATTAATTTATTATGAATCAAACCAGAGTAATAAAAGCAAAGAATGAAATACCTTCCCCTTACCCCTCCTTTCTTTCTGGGCTCAGCTTCACTCCTTCACTCACATATTCCCACTCCTCTCTTCTGAGCGCCGCTGGTGTTGTGCAGTTTTTTGGGTTTTTTTTTTCACATTTTTAAATACCCGGAGCTGCTGCTGGCAGCACTGGTGGTGTCGGCGTGTGCTTGTCACCGCCGTGTCCTCGTCCCGGTGTGCGGGGACCCTCTCTGGGATGGCTGTGCCCCGTCCCGCTGCTCCGTGTCACCACCGGGTGGCATCGCTGTCGCCTCGCACGGCTCCGTGTGCAGTGGTGGGACAAGGATCGACAAGCCAGGACGAGAGGATAATTCCAGTTTCTGCTGACCACCCTCACCGCAGTCAAAATCGCTGGCAAATGACCCTGGATTCATTACTCCAGAGTTGAGAAAGCTTCTGCTCCTGAAACAACTTGGAAAACAGGGACTGATGCAGATGAAAACATGCTTTAAATGATTTCTCCTCTGTACCTAGAGCACTGTTCACAATAATCACTATTCTTCTTTGCATAATACATAAATGTACAAGACATTACTACCGTTATATGTTTATTACTGTTTATATTATTATTATCATCATTACTTCTAGATATTTATCTCTATTAGATATTTATCTATTATTAGATGTTTATCTATTATTAGATGTTTATCTATTATTAGATATTTACTGTTGTTAGATGTCTACTGTCATTAGATACTTATCTATGGCATAAAGTTTATTATTGTTAGCTGATTACTATTGTGAGATACTTATTTGTTATTGAATACCTACTATTAGTGGATATTTAAAATAGAGACTTGACAAGAAAAAGGCCATGTCGAGCTTCTAAAGGGGGGAAATTATGCCTTAAGTTTCAGCTTTCATGTATTTCAGGTTCTGTGCTGCCCAGGGGTGCAGCTCTGAGCTCACAGTCAGTGTCACTCAGCTCTGCACACAGCAGGGACACAAAACAAATCCTTTTCCTGCTGCACACCAAGGACAACTTTTAGGCCCAAAAGCACAAACAAGGGTGGCTGAAGGGAGGAACAAGGAGGATGGGACCTCACAACCTGGAGCTGGAATTGGACAATTAAACCCCAATGTGCAAGTGGACCAAAACTGATAAAAGTGTGAGACCTCGTGACAGGTCAGCCATTTTGTGTCCATTTTGGGTCTACCTTGGGTGTAGCCCTGGCCAGGCTCTTGTCCTGCCCAAGGTGCACCCTTAAAGGCCTTTCAGTAAATATCTACTTTATTTTCCTGCTCTGTCCAGGCTCTGTTTCAGGTCAAAAAAACCCAAAAGTTGTCCTTGGTGTTCAACAGGAAAAGGATTTGTTTCGTGTCCCTGCTGTGTGCAGAGCTGAGTGACACTGAATGTGAGCTCAGAACTGCACCCCTGGGCACCACAGAACCTGAAAAACATGAAAACTAAAACTTAAGGCATCACAGAGAGACCTCCCTGCAGGTCCTCTCTCCATGGAAGAGGCAAGGAAGGAGGCCTGGAATGGATGTCCCACAGTGAAGTGAGGGAAAAGTGCCATAAGATGGCTGGGCCTGTGTGGGCTACATGTGAGACAGGCCCTGCCTTTCATAACTCCCTGCCAGGGTTTTGGCCACAGCCTGAGGCCACAGACTGGAGATTTGTGCTGGTCAGCAGAGCTGAGGGCTGCAGGGCTGCAGGGTGACCACAGTGGGACCACTCGTGGCCATGCCCAGGGGAAGTGTTCGTGCTGGGTGGGCCTGCAGTTACACTGGGTATTTATGGGGTGTTGGGCAGAGTGCTCCCTGTGCCTTCAGGGGCCAGAAACGTAAGGATCAAATTGAAAATATTTGTTGGGTTGCCTGGAGAGTGAAAGTCACCTAATCCAAGAGGCAGTTTGGGTTTTTAATTGGAAACAGAGTAAAACTTCAGCTCAGAGCAGCGAAGCCCTTCATGGACCCAAAGAACAGAACAATGGCCTGTCAGTGCTTGTGGCTCACCCTGGTTCTGCAGGGGGCTGCACTCAGCTGAGCTGCCTTCCTCTGGCAGTCACAGTACAGCAGGAGGTGGGCAAAAGTAGTGGCTGTAGCAATGATATAATAATATACCATTATGCCATGGTACAAAGGTGGGGTGGGCACGTTCTGCTGGGATTTAATGCACACACAGCACTGGGAACTGAGGCCTCTTGCTGCAGGACAGCCCTTGCCTTTGCAGTTTAGCTGCTCTAATGAAAGAGATGACTGTGGTTACAGCCCACAGGGCCCTTGGTAAAGTCAGCCTGCTGCTGATAGCATTTTCTTGCAGCTAGCCAGGATTGAAACTCATCTTTTTCTTTCACTACCACAGCATTTCATCAGTTGATTTTCTGGCTTGAGCCACTTGCCCTGTCCTTCCCATGTAGAGACAGTGCTCAAACTCACACTGAGTGAATTTAGGTCCCATTTACACCCTGCACAGTCAGTGGTTCTAGGGCTTGTTTCCCTGGAGTTTGAGGCCACAGGAAACAACCATATTTCCCTGTGGCTTGCAAGGAGCTGCCCTTTTCCCTCCAGCTCTGTGGGGACTGATAACTGCTCAGAACGGATTTTAACTAGAAACCTGCTTTTTTATTGGTGCCTGAGCACCTGCTATCCTTGCTCAATGTGAGTGTTTACATTGCTGATGTTGAGTGACCCTCAGGAGAGCTCATGGGACCAGAAATGTAGCTGACAGCACCTTCAGACGAGATCAGGAGTTTCTTCTTGACCTGGCTCTTCATCCCAACTTTGGGATACCGATCCAGATGTTCTGATATGGTTCTCATTCCCCTGTTCAGTTATTTTGTGGTTCACAAAGTTTTCTAGGCTGGGAATTTCATCAAATAATCTGTGGGTAGTGTGTGCCCCCCCGGGAGGGTTTCCTAAAGCAGAACCTGAAAATAAAATAGCATCAGAATCATCTCTGTGGAGTTCCTGGTGTTGGCTTCTTGTCCAGTAGCTCCTACAATCATCTCCTACAGTGTTGAAAAGGACTTGGTTTCCAGCAAGCTGCAGATGTTCACAAGGTAAAAGGGAACTACTTTTTTCCCTAAAATGGTGAGTGTCGAAGTCACTGTCTCCCTGCTGGATGATGCTTCTCTCCAGGGATCTGTTCAGGGACACTGATGGTGCTCAGTGCTTGTCTCCTGATGATCTCACTGTAGCGATGCCTTGAGAGGCTGACCTGGAACAGAGGCTGGACAGTGTTAAAGGAATAAAGCAGGGATTTATTACAAAAGCCTTCAAAGGATCCACCTTGGGCAGTACAAGAGCCTGGCTGTGGCTACACCCAAGATGGATGATGAGTTTTCACACTTTTATAAGTTTTGGTCCATTTCCATATTGGGGTTAATTGTCCAATTACAGCTGCAGGTAATGCAGTCCCATCCTCCCAGTTTGCTCTCCTCCATTCACTGTTGTTTGCACTTTTGGGGCTGAAGCTGCAGCGGTGCCCTTGGTTCTGGGGCTGGAAAAGGATTGTTTGGTCTGACTGAGCTGTGAGGAGAACTTGCTCACACTTTGTGTGGAGTTGAGAGTTACACACTAATGCCGTGCAGAATCTGGAAAATACAGAAGCTAAAACTTGAGGCATCAGTAGACAGAGAGAACTTCAGCCTGGAGCCATCTCTCACCTCTCACCCCCGTGGTGAGCATGGAGGGAGCGGGGCAAGAGCTGCAGGAGTTCAGCTCAGAGTTCCAGTACTTGAAGCTATTTAGAAAGCAGAGTGTCCCACAATGTTTCCATACTGTAACCTTTGCTTTAAAGATTAAAAATACACAGGGTTCTACCTACGTAGGTCTTCAGGAGGTGTTTTAGAAATCAGTAACGTCTTGAGTCAGGGCTTTGCATGCCAGGTTGTGTTTGGAACCTGCTCCCTGCCTTGTACTAGACACCAAGGCTGCTGTGTGCCAGACCCAGCTTTCCAAAGCCTGGCAGGAATTACGGGAGAAGAAAAGCAGGTTTGGTTTTTAGTTTGAGGCGGAGTTTTCAGTGCTGGCCCTCCTTGCTGGGGAAAGGGGGCTGAAGATTCCAGCGCTGACCTTGTACTCTCAGTGTTTAATTGTTTCTCCATCCTGTCAGGCTGAGATTCCCGTGTCTCTCTGGAGTGAGGGACTGCAGCTCTGCAGACAAGAGACCTCAGTTCATCGATGTTTAAACAATGGTCTTTCAGCGTGCTCCTCATTTGCATGAGACTTCGGGCAGATAAGCTTTTCCTTTTGATGTAGCTAAATGAGTTTTCTCCTTGCTGTATTTACTTCTAAATGCCGGTACAGATGCAAAGCCCCGATTATCAATAGTTTATTGTAGGTACACGATGTGTGTGCCTGAGGAACAATAGCAAAATAGCTGGGGAATATTTGCTGCCATGAAAAAAAAAAAATCACCATTCATTAGTGCTGTCTGTGTTTTTAGGATAAAACAGATTGGAACCATCTCCTGAAAAGGGTAGAACAGGCACAAAAGCTTTCTTTACCTGCTCTCCTACCTCTTAATTCCTACTCCTGCTCCTAGGACACTGATCCAGCTAATCCTGCAGCCCCTGCTGATGGTCTGGGATGACATTTAGCCAGGGCACCGAGTGGAAGTCTCATGGAAAACAACTTCTGAAACGGTCTGGTTTTGGGATTTCTAAGCTTTCAAGATGAGCTGTTTGGGTATCTTTTACAAATGCTTCTCCAGTCACTTTGCTGTCACTGCCTTCAGAGTGACAGAAGAGATCTGTGTTTGAAAGGAAACATCTTGCACTCCCAACTTGAATGTGCCGTGATCCCCCGTGATGGCTTTGATGGGATTTTCCTTTCTATCACTCAGAATCCCGTCAGGAAAGTCCTTCAAGCCGATGTTACCCTCAGCAGGCATTCTGAGAGAGGCTGGCAATCAGGTATCCAGTTACAATTACTGTATAAAATGAAATTATCCAGAAGTTACTCAGTTCTTGGCCACAAGTCTCCTAACTACAACACAGCCCATCTACAACCTTGGAAAAAAAAGGAGAATTTGGATGTTTTGTTGTTCTGTTTGTCATGGCCTTGGCTGGGGCTCACAGGCCATGTATCATCCATGGTTGGTCAGAAAAAATGTAATGACAGCCTCAGAGGGGTTCTGCACATCCCCTGGGCACAGGCAGGGCATGAGGCAGGCACGGCCACGGATTTCTGCAGGCTTTGCACTTGGATTTGGAGGGAAAAGGCTGCCACTGAGCTGCCACCAGAACCTGGCTCGTGGAACTCGGGTAGAGTTCACCCAAAATACACAGGGGGTGTGCTGGGGTGGGGTGCCTCACTTCCTGCTGTCAGGGAATTTCTTTTCAGCTGGGAAAGAATTAGTAATCGTGGTGGTTTGTTGAGGGGGGGAGCCAGAGAGGGGGATTGAGCCAGAAGAGATCTAGCGCAGAAGTTATTTTTCTTTTGGATGACTGTTGTGGGGTTTGATGCTTTGTTGTATCTGGATGTGTTTGGAAATATCTTGAGCTCACTGAGCTGCCCAGTTTCCAGATCCTCGGCACAGAAAATGGCCTTTTCACTTCCAGCCTGCTTCCTGATGGTCCCTCAGAGGACGCAAAGGCTCCCAGATTTCAGAAATACCCAAAGCTAAAGTCACCTGCTGAGAGTGAGGGCATCTGCCAGGGGTGTGGGGCTGCCATGCCCTGACCCAGCACAGCCCGTGGGGTGTGAGGAGTGCCAGATCCCACCCAGGGGACCACAGGCATGGGACTGAGATACCCTGACCCAGCACAGGCTGTGGAGGAGTGGCAGGTCCCACCCAGGGGATGCTGCTGCTCTGGGCACACCTGAGGACTCCCACACCGAGGTACCTCAGTGCCCAGCTTCTTCTTCTTCTTCCACCCTCTCCTCCTTCCTCACACTGAAAACTTTGTCCCTGCTCCTCCCTGGAGGTCCAGGTGGTTCAGACTGTGAAAGGTTCAGCCTCAAGATCTGAGCAGCCCCTGCAGATGTTCCCAAGGCTTGCAGGGGGGAGCAGATCTGGAGGTGATTGATCCTCCACCCTGCTCTCCCCAGCGGCTGGGCTGACTTTGGCTCTCCAGCACTGATATTTAAAAGACTTTCAGATGTGTGTGGTCCCTATAAAAATAAACCTCCGAAGGAAACAAATGTTATGTGGTGAAAGTCTGCCAAGTCCCCATTGCTTATTAGCTCGTAGTATTATGTAGGAGGAACTTGATATAGGATAATTCTTTGATGAACTCTCAGCTCTTTTGAAGATTCAGATTTAAAGGATGTTGCTCTACAGGGTCAAGATTGAGCCATTGACTTTATGGGATTTCAGCTGTGAGTGCCCTGACACGCTTTGCTGTGTGTCAAGACCCCTGAAATAATAGTTTGGTGTTTCAGAGAGTTTTGGTGTTCAAGTTACATCAGGCAGAGCTTTGACAGCAGTGATCAGAGATGACAATTTCCAAATGGTCCAGAACCACAGAGGGTAAAATAAGACAAGAAAACATGCTTATAAATAGACTTATAAATAGACTGGCTTGAGGATGTTGATCCAAGACTTCCTTCAAGCCCAGTGATCACTTGATTTTTCCATGATTCTCTGGTACAGCCAGACCTTGGCTGCTTATCACCCTAACTTATATCCCGTGCTGTGCTACCAGGGGCAATTTTTATACAAGTCAGGAAGTTGCATAGCAAAGCAACTGGGCATTGACACAGAGTATTCGAGACTGCAGCTCCCAGTGATGCTAGAAGCTGGATTTTCTAGGTGTACATGGAGAAGTTAGCACACAGCATCCACACAACCCCTGTCACCTGCAGTCTGTGCCTTCCCAAAGTGTCACGGTTGCTCGGCAGTGTCAACAAACATGTATTTATATGGATTTAGTTACACAGGCTGAAGTCTAAATATTACCTTCCTGGAGGAAAGATGATTCACCTGATTTGAAGTAGATAATTCAGTCTGAAGAGCTAAATTTGTCTTTCCTTTGCAGCTAGATGAAATTATTGACGGGGAGTAGAATTTTCTTTCCAATTCTCAATCACTCACGCTGCCTAAAACTGTTTATATGATGATGTCTCAGAGGGTGAGTCTCGTCTGATGTAAATATGTTTTGACTGGCATTAACTCCTTAAGGCCAGGGAAGAAGCTCTGAAGAAGAAATGAAGTCAGGAGCAGGCCCTTGCTTTCCTCAAGGAACTGCTGCTTATTTCCGTGCCGACGTCTGTGGTTTGAGGTGATCCTGTTCTCACTTGGAGAGAAGCAAATATGGTGTGATTTCACTGAGAACATGTGAAATCAGTCTGGCTCCAGGGCTCTTCAGCTCTGGCTTGTGAGATCCTCCTGGTCTTGTGGCAGGATTAAAGGAGGACACACTGGAGGGGTTTTGGGCACCGTTTAGGAGGAACTCGAGGTTTTACCCAAGATGAACATTACCATGATCTGCTGTAGAAACCTTCTCCTTCAGTCAGGGACAAATCCCAGTTCTCTTGTTGGAGTAATTCTTTTGAAATGCTTTTCAAAGGAAGTGCCCATGCTCCAAAGGGCTTCTGTCCCTGTCCTGAGCAGACGTGTGGGTGCAGACACGCTCCCCTCACAGCGGGTCTGGGCTCGGCTGCAGAAAGAACAGCCATCTGTTAATGATGCTTGACACCCTTTGCTGTCCTCACAACTTCCCATACAAGTCAAATTTGGGAGATTAACAGATTGTGGTACAATTCCACATTGTGGCACATCGTCCTGTCTGGTTACTTTGGGGTAGGGCCTGGATCCTCAGCCACCATCCCAAAAATCTTCCTCTTCTCTGTCAAAGCTGTGTGTGCCACTGAAGGCTGAATGAAGACTCTCCTTTTCCCTGTTCTTGCTGCTGCTGTACTTGGCACATGCTGAATGATTTATATTTTTGGCAGATTTTTAAAGCATGGGCAGATTTATATTTACACCAGCGTCGTGTTAAAGGAAAGAATTGTTAATTCCGGACAGATTAAGCTCATGGTGACGAACAGCCAGGAATTATCTAATTCAGAATAGGATCTAATGGCAAGACAAGGTCTGAAGTCCCACATACTTCTTACAACTGCATCCAGAGACTACTGAAATACACCCCGGAGAGGACAGACCCTGTTCTTCCCCATGGTCGTCTCGAGGGCTCATTCCTGAGGGAGGAGAGCAGATCTGTCTCCTCTGCAGTGATCTGCCCACACACACAAGGGAGCAGCCAAAAGCTCCAGCAGAGCATGCATGGCAGTCTTTGAATAAAAGGGTGGTTTCAGGGAATAAGGAACTTTTTACAAATGTCATGTGTGAAAGTTGCTGGCGAACAGAGGCGAGCTCGCATTGGGTTTGTGTCAGTGTTGCCTGGACTCGGGTGCACGGGGCAGACAAAGCTGGAATAAATACTAACTTCTTCTGTGTAAATGTGATACTGCTGCGGTGTGCCAGAATGACAACATCCGATGTTTTCACTCGAAACAGACGCAGTGTTGTTAGGGAAGATTTCCTTCTACAGACGGGAAAACTCTCCCATTTCCAAATCCCATTCTTTTCTAAAGTAAGGGTGAGGCCAGCACCAGTGGGGTTAGGAGCAGGGTTAGTGGTGCTGCAGCATGGAAATCTCCACCCAGAAAGCAGGTGAAAGATTTTGCTGTCAAACTGAAAGAGCCCAGGGCAATTTTTTAACAGCTGGGTCCTCCTGTAGTGGAATCAGAAAATAAACTTCTCTTACTGTGGGATATGAGCCACGCTGGATCTGCGGGGTTTAGCTTGTGTTGAATGACTCCATCCCAAGGTCCCTGGAGATTTGAATGAACTGGGATTCAGCGCTCTGCCTTTGGCTGGTGTCCAATGTTAACAGAGAAAAATCATTCAGGGGCACCTCATGCAGAACCACCGAGTGAATTCTCCCTTTCTGCTGGCCAGAGTAAACCACAGATGCCGTGTAAACCCAGCACAGGAGCAGGACTGTGCCCAGTTCTGCTGGTCAGAGATTTTCTCAGCTGCCTTCCTAATGCACAGGAGCCTTGTGCCAACACTGTGCCACACTGTGGGATTGTGACTGTGACCCCCCCGAACTGCTGATCCTTTGGGATTGGGGCAATTATCCTGGGGTTTTTCCTTTTTTTTTTTTTTTTTTTTCCATTGGGCCAGATGATTTCTTGCTGCAACTGGATTCAAGGGGAAATTTGCAGCCTTCCAAACACCCCCCTTACACTTGCACCTCTAAACCTCTTGTTTACTCATCTGTTGACCTATCCAGAGCTGGAACCAGCACCCCGTTTTCCCCTCGAACACAAACTGTGAGCAGACGACTGATGGTGAGAGTGAGAATCACTGAGGCAAAGTTACCGTGAAGGGATGGAACAAGGCACTAGGACCTAGGAGGCGTCTCATCCACCCTGGCAGGAATTTCTTGCTTGGAGCTCAGACAACAAAGGCAGAGTGAGCCTGGTTTTCTTTCTCTCAGCATCTCCACCCTGTGCACTGAAAACCGGTGAGTAGAGCTTTCCCCAGCCACTTGCATGCAGGAAAGTAACAGAAATGAGCAATCTTTTCTCGGTGCCTTGCAGCATCTGCAGCTCATTTTAAAATCGAAACCCCCGCATCCTCCGGTTCGTTCCCGAAGTTGCTTGGGTGTTTCATTGTTCAGTGCATGACACCAGGCTGAATCTACCTCGGCTGGCACCGTGGGGGGAATGTTCCCAACTTGGGGTTTTTGTGAGGATCGCCCGCATTGTCATCTGCCTCACTGCAGCCTGGGGACAATGATTTTTAATTTTTTTTTTCTCTCGCGTGGGTCACGCTGACATTGTAAAATACAGGGAGGGAGCTTCATTCCGGCGAGTGTGAAGGGCGGGGATGAGATAGCAACAGCTTTTCCTGGGTTTCTACCTGGCTGCCGAGGGCTGTAAATCCCCTCTCAGCCCTGTGCTAACACGAGAGCAGCGTTCGTGGGGTGCATGTGCCTGGCGGTGCCGGGGGAGCGCAAGGGTCTCCACTGCAGGGTTGGGGAGGGGGTTTCCTTCTCCTTTTGTGTCGGGCTTTGGTGCAGCGGAAAGGTTGTTCTCGAGCATAAACTAGAGACAGCGCGAAATTCCTGCTGGCTGGGCGTCAGCTCCAGCCTGGGCTTTTCTGTGCTGGAAGCCCCCGGTGCTCAGAACAATGAAAGGTGAGGAGCAGGGGCGGCGTGTCCCTGGGGCACGGGCACTTCCAGCTATTAAATCACTTAGGGCTGGAAGCGGGGGGTGGAAACAGCCCCTTTATTTTCTCCTCCTCATTAAACGGGAGCAAAAAAAAAAAAATGCAATTCAGAGGAGGCTCGGGCTGAAAAGAGCTTACCGAAGCTGCGTTTCAATGACAGATTTTTTTTTTTTCTTTGCAGTCATTTCTTCTTAGAGATGTAGGCTGGTCCTGGGAATTGATTGATGGGCTAGGAGGGGGCTGCGGATAGGGGGAAGGGTGGGCTGGATCTCATTGCTAACCCTTATTGAACAGGCTGTCACAAAGAAACTGCTTATTCCCCTGCGACCATTCTTTCATAAATGCCAGTTTATTCTAATGTTAAACGTTCAGATGCTCTGGGTCCTTCCGTGATCCGACAGATTGAAGGGCTGACTTACTGGGATCTCCTTGTTTTCTGTTGCCAAAGGAAACCTCGCAGGGCTCAGAGGTTTAATTCATTGCCGACTGGCGTTTGGATGAGTTTTTTGGGGGCTGAGTTGTGATGGCCATGTATCCCTTTGGCCCCGAGTCCCGATTTGCTGCACTTTGAAAACTCCCAGGTGCGGGAGCAGGCTGCTCTCTAGAAACGTGCTCCCTGCCCCCAGTAGTTGGATCCCTTTCAAAATGCGAGGACCCCTCCTACTCTCAGTCCCCAGAATCGATACAAATCTGGGTCAGGGGAGGGGGCGCTTCCCAAATGCATCTGTCCTGCTCCAGACACAGCTTTAGCGTCATTTTGCTCTCCGGGTTGCGGCTCTGCCGGGCTCTAACCCGTCCCTTTCGCCTTCCTTCTCTCCCCATCTCCTTCCTGCCCAGCTTCAGATCTTTAGGGCTCACCAAACTATGGAACTTGATTTTGGACACTTTGACGAAAGAGACAAGGCGTCCAGAAACATGCGAGGCACACGGATGAACGGCTTGCCCAGCCCCACTCACAGCGCTCACTGTAGCTTCTACAGAACCCGGACCTTACAGGCGCTGAGTAACGAGAAGAAAGCCAAGAAGGTGCGTTTCTATCGCAACGGGGACCGCTACTTCAAGGGGATTGTATACGCCGTGTCCTCCGACCGCTTCCGAAGTTTTGATGCCCTCCTGGCGGACCTGACCCGGTCCCTGTCCGACAACATCAACCTTCCTCAGGGAGTGCGGTACATCTACACCATCGATGGCTCGCGGAAGATCGGCAGCATGGACGAGCTGGAGGAAGGTACCGAGCATCGCCGCCGCCTGGTGCAGTGAGGAGGAGGAGGGAGGGGGCTGCACCACTCGGGGGCTGCCCGGGAGGTCGCGTTTCCCCGGCCTCGGGGGATGCTGAGCCCCGCTGTGCCCTGCCCAGCGCTGCCCGGCTGGGTGGCGGGGCGAGTGTCACCCCCGGGTGTCCCCCGGGTGTCCCCAGCGCGCCTGCTCGGGGCAGATGTGCGGCTGGAGGGGTGTGTCCGTGTGTCCGCCACGTGTGTCCGTGTGTCTGACCTGTGGCTGTGTCCGTGTGTCCAGCCCGTGTGTCCGGCCCGCAGCTGTGTCCGTGTGTCTGGCCCGTGGCTGTGTCCGTGTGTCTGACCTGTGGCTGTGTCCGTGTGTCCAGCTCATGGCTGTGTCCGTGTCCAGCCCGCGGTTGTGTCCGTGTGTCCGGCCCGTGGGTGTCCCCACGTCTGTCCGGGCTGGCTCAGGGTGACCCCGGCTGGGTGCAGTGGGTTTCCCCGTGGGGTGGGTGGGGATGAATGGGAAAGGAAGAGGAGCTGGTTCCTGTAGCGTGAGCTGGGGATGGGATGGGTGTGTGCCCTCCGATGGGGGATTTTTGGGGTTCGGTGCACACCATGTGTGTGCTGGGGGTGGGCAGGGTTTGTACACTCTGATGGGGATTTTTGGGGTACAGTGCACAGTGTGTGTGCTGGGGGTGAGCAGGGTCTGTGCACTCTCACGGGGGAATTTTGGGGTTTGGTGCCCATGATGTGTGTGCTGGGGGTGGGCAGGGTCTGTACACTCTGGTGGGGATTTTTGGGGTACAGTGCACAGTGTGTGTGCTGGGGGTGAGCAGGGTCTGTGCACTCTCACGGGGGATTTTTGGGGTTCGGTGCACACCATGTGTGTGCTGGGGGTGGGCAGGGTTTGTGCGCTCTCACAGGGCGTTTTTGGGCTGCGATGTGTGTGCCGAGGGTGTGGCCGGGGCCGTGCGGGCACCTGGGGGTGCGGAGAGGAACGCTGGGGGTGCACAGAGGATGTTTGGAGGGCGGGGTGTTGAGGGTGGGGGGGTTCAGCTTTTGGGGAGGGTGTGCTGGGAGCCCACACAACCTGATTAGAGAGGGGATTTAATGAGCAGAGAAGATTTAATGAGGCGGTTTGGACAGGTTGCACTTGGTGAAACTTGGGGTTCACGTGTGTGTCTGTGAGGAAGGTCAATGACAGGGAGGTGTGGGGGTGTCTTTGGGTCGGGGTTCGTGCCCGGGGGGTGTGTGGGTGTCTGGAAGGGGCTCTGGGGGGTCTCGCAGAGCCGAGAGGGCACGGGGAGTTCATGTGCTGCCCAAGGGCCGTGCCTGGTGTGCATTTTGGGGAGCGCTCCCGCAGGGGCTGAGCCTGCCGTGGTCACTGCGGTGGGTCTGGGGGCAGCGTGGGGACCGTCCCCCGCCTGGCCGGTGCTCAGGGCAGGGCTGAGCCCGTGTCCCGTGTCCGCAGGGGCTGTGGCTGTGCCTGCCCCTCTGCGTATCACTGTGGGATGAGGGATGAGCCAAAAATCCATCCTGCTGGGCAGGGCTGCCCTGCGGGAAGGTTTGCTCCCGTGGAGCTCAGCTGCCAGCCTGGGGTGTTCCCTGTGCTGCCCTGGCTGCTGCCGCTCCCGGGAGTGTCAGGACAAGCCCGGGATGAAATCGGGGTGCCCAGCCCTTCCTCCTTGCCCGTGGGCCAGCTCTGCTGGCAGCACAGCCAGAGCGGGGTGGACGGAGAGCACCCACAGCCACGCTGCTTTTCTCCTTCCTCCCCGAGCAATTCCTTCTTTGTTCGGACCTGGAATATCCTGTTGCAGCAGGAGGGGAGGTGCTCTTTTCCCTTTTCCTTGGTGTTTTTTCTCCAAGCAGACGTCCCGGCCGGTTTGGTAACTACGGAAAATCCACGGGGCTTTTGCCTTGTTAGTGAAAGACAATGGGTGTGAGTGTTTGAGGCTCGAACTGCAGGGGCAGCCTCGGCAGCGAGTCATTGTGTGACCTTGACTAAAGCAGCCCTCCCTAGAATTCCTTGTCTGTCAAGCAGGATACTCATCTCCCCAAAATACTTCGCAGGGACAAGGACGTGGAATAAATCTTGGTTTCCATAGAGGAGTTTTCCTGGGAAGAAATCGCTGCCTTTCAGAGCTGTGATGCTTCCTAGTGGAGTTATTCTCAGCCCAATTACAGCTGTCGAATGGAGGTGTGGCCTCCCCTTAATTTTAGAGATTCTGCCATGTTTTATTCTGGTCTCTTAATATGGCCACAGCCTTTCTCTAATGGCATCTCTCAGTCCTGCTTGTCTTAGGTTTTATGCAAATCTTCAGAAATAAGTCCAGGAGAAAATGCAGTTCTTTATTCTCTTTGTACACTCTTCCTCCTCTTATGCTCTTCCTGCTTTTTGTCAGTGAAGTTAAGAAAGCTTTAGTTGTTACACCTGCTTTAGATGGGTTTTGCTGCAGGTGAGGAGGGATCTAGTTCATGAAAATACATTTTGCTGGTTAGGGTACAGACAGGAGATGCTGTCATTTGGGTCCTGGCTTTGTTCTGCCCAAATGGAAACAGCACTGAAGAAGAGGCACTAAAACCAAAATGGGATTGTCTGTGTGGCTGTGTCCTCAGCAGAGCATCAGCTGGGAAAATAAAACCTGAGCAGAGTGAAGACAAAGGAATCCATTTTTTGATCATGCCAGAGTAGGTCTGCACACTCTATTGATCCCACATTTCTAGGGGTGACCTATGCTTCCGTTGTAGAAAAGCAATTTACAGCACCGTGGTTATAACCAGCCTTGTGGTGACCTCTGCCCTTAGCTGGGGTGTTTGCATGGCTGTGTGCCAGGTACCTGCATGAAACCCAGAATTTGGGAGTGATTCTGCTGTGGCACACAGGAACAGGGCACACACAACCAGGGCATGTGTGCCTTATAAACTGCCTTTCTGCTTGGAGACTGAGGGTAACCAAACCAGTGCTTGTTGCCGTAACGAGGCTAATTTATCATCGTAATTTCCAGTAACCAAGTAGAGTCTAGGAAAAGTCATCAAAGAGGCTCACCTCAATGGTTTGATGGCAAAAGCTTGCGAATTGCTGACAATATTTCACATCATGCTCTAAGTACTTGATCACTTCTGATTTCAAAATGTCCTTCTATAGTGTAGCCTGAATGCAGTTCTGGAGGGGAGAGAATGATATTGCACAGTGCCAATATCCTGGGGACAGACCTTTCAGGTGAACAAAACCCACACGCTGTGCTGCTAATTAACTGGGGCTGGGAATCACCTTTTGTTCTCCAGACCCAGAGCTCTTCCCTGGCACTCATGTTTACCCTCATAATGAGAACAAGTGAAGTTTTTCATGCTCTTGTTTCACATTCCTTCCATCTGTTGGGATGAGCCTCTTGGTCCTTGGCTGTACTGCACCCTAACATCTCACATTTTGGGAGCCCTCAGAACTCTGTAGCTGAGTTCTCCCTCACTGCTCACAAGTTGCTTTTTCCATTCTTTTCCAGGGAGCTGTCTCATGTCCCAATGATCTTCTCTCAAAATCCACCACCTGACCATTTTTTCTTCCCCTTTTCATTCCTAGCAGCTATCTTCCATCCCTGTAGTCATTGTCTCAATCCTGACTTCCTATTTTCAGCATTCAACTTTAATAAATCTGTAAATAATGAACCTGCTGATTTTGATTGGGACTGCATTCCTCCTTAATCTGGTTAAGAGCAGGGCAGCTCCAGCCCATCCTGGCTGCAGCAAACTCTGACAGCACCTCCCACTCATGTCCCACAGCCTTGGCCGGGTCAGGAGTGGATGTTGGCCCAAGGTGCTGCTGTTTATCGTGGCAGATGAATCTTTTGGAAAAGAGCACCAGGTGAGCTTCATTCCCCTTCACACATAACTGGTTCCAGTGACCAGGCCTTTGGGAAGTTGATTTATGTAGTCACTGGTGAGTCACTTGTAACAGATAATTCTGGGCCTTGTGCTGTGATAAAACTTGCTGAAATAATCACGTGCCATCCTTTCCTGCCTTTCTCAAGAGCAGCTCACATTTCATCCAGGTTTCTGCTAAAATTTAGTTCCTTTGGTATCTGGACGTGGTGGTTTGGTCTTTGGTTCATTTTGAGCCTCTTCTTGCAGACTTGATGTGATGAGAAGTTTTCCCCCTTCAGCTCTGATTATTCTTTGTCCTTGGATGGAGGGCTGGGTGGAGGTGGAAGCTGATGTTGTGCATTGACTGCAGCAGCAAAGATGAATTAAGAAATGCTGCTCTTGGCCGCTTTGTCCCATAAATGAGTTCTTTGTGGGACAAAAGGTTTTTTAACTCTCTCCACAACTTTGTTGTTTTCCCATACTCAGCTTCTTGACATGGTGAAAGGGACAGTGAGGCACAACCTGGGAGCAAAGGCAAGGCCCATCCAAAGGTGGATTTTGTGCCCTGTCCTGGGCTGCTTGTTTGAAATTTGCCCTTGTTTCAAATCAAACACTTGAAAAAGCTGAGTAGGATATTGTTTTGCTCGTTGTGGTTTCATTGCAAATGCTCTTCAGCTGTGTGAGATATTCCAGAAAGTGATTCCAAGCTTTTTGTATCCTGTCATGCCCTTGGGAATATTTTCCAAAATCTTGTCCAGGAGCATTTAAAGTAATCATAGGAGGGGCTCCACCCTGGAACTGTGCAGGGTCTGGTGTGTGCTGGGATTGAGGGGTTTATGGGAAACATCCTGGAATCTCCACCCAGTGTGTGTGTTCCAGTTTGCCTGGAAAAGTGAAATTCCCGTGGTTTCATACTGAAACCTTGGTAACCTGTGGAATTGTTTTCTGTGGGTGTCTGTTGGCCTGATAGCTCAGCTAATCACCTCCTGCATAACAAAATTTGTCCATGGGGCTCTGTTTTATTTGCTTGCTCCTCCTGGCTGTCATGCTAGCACTGGTGTGGTCCCAAAATTCTTGGTTTTGAAGGCGATTTCTAATCAAGCATTTCTTCCACTTCTCCAGCAGAAGAGGTGCTGTTGTTCACGGAGGAGCCAAGGGGAGGGAGATCTTCCAGGGTTCATTTTGCCATGCTGGAGGAGGTCTTTTTAACTGGAGTAGATCTTTTTAACTCATAAAGCAGCAGCAAGTTCGTGCATTTGAAACCCAAGGGCTTCCTCCAACGCCATATGGAATGAACCCTGCAAGGTGTTAAGTCCACTTAATTCCTGCTGCAGCCCTGGTCAATCCCACGAAACACCAAAGCTGGGCACAGTAGCACAATCTCAACTTTGCAACTGCAGAGCTAACGGCCAAAATAATTGACTGCTGCCCACAGAGACTGTTCCTGGAAAAACTGCTCACACTTAGACAGTCGAAATGGCCTCAATCCAGCTTTCCTGATTTTTCTCCAAAGACTCCTGCCCGCAGTTCGTTATCCCTGGAAAGTTGCTGATGCATGCTGAGGAAGGATAACTTTTGTCTGAAAGCACAGCCTGTCATTTTTGGTATTGTCACAGGGAGCTGCTGTAAGAGGGTTGGAGGATTAGTGCTCATCTGGAGTTTGGGGTTTTTTCTAAGGAACCTTCTCTAAGGCAAACCTTATCTTTGCTGAGATCATCCCTTCTTTAGGGGCTGAATAATCTCCTTGTGTTCCCATCAAATCTGGGAGCACCGGGATGTGTCATGCACTTGGAAGCCGCAGTAATTCTGTGTGATACGAGCCTGGCTTCAAATGGCAGATCTGATGGTCATGGCAGGAGGTCTGAGGTCTGCAGTCAGCCCAGCCATGGCTGAGGGCAGGCAGGAGCAGTGAGGAAATGCCTTGGCTGGTTTGGTGGCACGTGTGACGCGTCTGTGTCACCCTGGCTTGGTGACAATGCACATCCCCCTGTGGCTCTGCAGTGTAAAAAGGGCTCTGAGCTGGCCCTGCACTAAACAAACTGTCCTTGGCACCGCAGGGGTTTTGTCAGGATGGTGCTCCCCACCCTCAGTGCACGAGTGTGTCACTTCGGGGCTCCCTTTTGGGGTTTGTTTGGGATTACTGACGTGGTTGTCCATTGTACCTTCTCGTGGCTTGCAGCAGGATTTCTGCATGTGTGCACAGCTGCTTGCTGGTTCCAGATGTGCCTTCCTGAAAATATTTGTGCACAGATTTTTATGCTTGGGGCTGGGGAGCAGTATTCTTCTCGGAGTCGTTTCTTTTGCTCGCGACAAGATCTTACATCCACTTCCCATTTCCTTCTGTTGTGCTGAGCACATCCTCTGCTGTCACACCGTGTCTGTCAGTCATGTTTCTGTGGCTGGCACAGCTGCACACCTTGAATTCTCATCATAGGCTTAGCACAGACAGATGTGGCAGAGAAACCCACAGAGAACCCGCTCCTCCCTCCACGGCAGCTCTATTCCCTGCAAGATTTCTCCTTTTTTATGATCTCCTGGCCACACTGTGCAGTTCAAAGCTGGAAAGTTCACAGGTCTTCAGCCCATGCTTGATCAATCCTGCTGCCACCAGGGTCAGGTTTGGGTGAAAACTCCACTGTGGGAAGTGAAATACACCGTGGGAAGTGAAATCCACCGTGGGAAGTGAAATCCACTGTGGGAAGTGTGTTCCTGGCTGGCAAATGCATGTGCCTCACTGAGGAACTTGGACAAGGATTTTGCTGCTATTCGAGGGTCATAAACTGAGTTAGGGAAGACATTGGTTGAAGTGATTTTTAAATGAAATTAAAGCTTCAGGTCACATCCTTAGGTCAGGGAGGAAGGACAGAAAAGCTCCTCTTCCCCGGAGCTGTGCTGCTGTGACTGCAGAAATGATGCTGAGAAGAACTGCTGCTATCCTGGAGTGACACTCCAAGGAAATTTCTCTCCAGTTTCAGAATCAAATAAAAATACAGATTTTATTCGCTGGAGTTTGGGTTAAATGAGACACGGGAAGAAAGGGCAGATTCCATTTTCCACTTATGAGTGTGAGCACAGTGTGTGGATCTGCACAGCTGCCTCAGACACATCTGCAGAACAAACCCTGCAAGAGTCTTGCCCTCATGCCACTGTTGCCTTTGGTGTAAATACACAAACAGCTGTGGTGTGCAGTGAGGGGTTCAAAAGGACTCAGCTGGAACTAAGAGTGATGGTACTGTACCAGACAGATCAAGAATCTCTTCAGCTTACTTTAAAATTTGCTTGTTAATAGAGAATAAGCTCCAGCACCTCACACGTCTACAGAACACAGCGCAAATGTGTGAAAATAATACAGATGAAGGTCAAATGCAGATGAAAGTCAGGCCTTGCTACACTTCAGTGGCTGACAGTCTGCTTCTGTTTGTCAGCTGGGGAAGCAGAGGTGCAGGTGAGGTCAGGAGCTGGCACAGGGGAGCTGGGGCAGGGGTGACAGCAGCATTCAGATCACTCAGTGCTGCATTTAAACAGAGAAATCCCTTTTCTCAGAGGATAATGCACAGTTCTGCTGAACACACTTAGCAGGGCTCTGCTGCCCAGGGATTATGGGCTTGGGAGGGCTCAGGTTCTTAGGATGGTTAATTCCCTGGGAGCATTCCAGACTTCCTTGCTGTCCTCTCAGTCGTGGAACTGGAGAGAAGCCTGGGCCTGCTCTGCACCAGGTGTCACTTGGCTGAAGCAGATGAATAAACCACAACTTATCACTTATTAATCAGAAAGATTTGAAGTAGTCAAAGCTTCTGGAAAACGATATCCCCAGAGGGAGTTTTGTATAATGCGTGGCACTCTGGGGGAGTATATTTGAGTTTCTATTGAGTCAGATTCATAAAAATGTAGGGGATTAAGGAGCCCCAGCTACAGGCAGGGCTGCGTGGTTGGTTTATTGAGGGGTGTTGCTGTCAGCAAATAGAGATTTTTACTGTTTGTTCAAGCCAGAACCTCCTGCTGGTGGATTATTGTTAGTTTGGGGAACGCTGGTTGACAAAATGCCCAACTGAGCGTTCATCAGGAACCTTGTCAGCCCTCTTCTCTCTCCTGTATTTGTATTCCATCTCTGCAAGGGGAAACAGAATATCTGATTCCTGTTGATCAAGGATTTTGGTCACTTTTATACAACTGATGGAGAAAAGCTGGAGTTGGTGGTGTAAACACCAGGAGTGGGCATCACTGGGTGCAAAGGTGGGGTTAAAGTAAGTTATTATCCTGCATATTTTCTGTGGCTGCTTGTGACATCACACCCTGATCAGTAATAGGGACAGAAATACACAGAGCGCTGGTTATTTATTATTTAAATCTGTTTATTGTGTGTCTGTTGGGGTCTCACCATGGATTCTGGTGGCTCCATCAGAAGTGCAGTTTGGTCAGCAGAAGGACTTCCAGTATGAACTTTATCCTGGACATGTTACGTGCCTGGGCCATGTGGAAATCAGTGGGATGTCTGGAAATCCATGTTTTGCCAACTGGATGTCAAATCCTGTCCTAGAGATCCCTAGACTTGGCTGTGGGATGGGCTTTTCAAAGATGTCTGAGCCTTGGAGTCTGCAGTCAGGGACAGACAAGGAAATGCAGCCAATCTGTTTTTTGTAAAGAAGGAATTTCTTTTTTTAAAAAGATTTGTTTTTTTCAGAAGAGTTAAAATCTGTATTTTGATTTCCAATGTGTCGTGGTATGTGAAGAACTGAACTCTGTAAAATCAGACAAAGAAAACACCAGAAGAGACTAAAATCCTACAGGTACCCATGTCATGCCTTCAGTTCCTATTAAAATTTTATCTGATGGCGAGACAAAAGCTTCTTCCTCCAGCAGTGAGTGACTTTTTTTCAGTGCAGCCTGAGTCATTTCAGACCAGACAGCCACATTCCCTTAGGGATACTGGTTTACAGTCTCATTCTAGTAATAACTCATCCAGCATCCATCAGCTTTGCAGGCCCAAAAGAAGCTCCTACAAATCTTTTAAGGTGCTTTTAAAACCTTAGCTAGATGGGATCCTGTATTTTAATAATTACAGACAAAGCCTGAAACTAATTTTGGGCGGGATAGGGAAGGGCTTTTTGTGAATTACTTAAAAGACCCTGTAACTCTTCTCTGCCACGTCTAAATTTGGATTTAATGTATTTTTGGTTGGTACCAGCCATGTAAATCAAGGAATGGTATTTGGTGCAGTGTTTAATCTCAACTGCCACTGGGTCTGTTCCCTAATAAACCACTGATGCTCTACCAGTGCCTATTTGTTATCCCTGCTGGATTTAGCCAGGCTACATTTAGTGGAGACTGTTCAGGACAGGATTTTGATTACTTTTCAGGCATGATGCAGAAGGCACTTTGTGGATGACTATTGATGTCCTCTTGGCAGGGAATGACACACTAGTAGTAGTACCTGGGACTGTAAAGACAAAGGGGAAACTGGCAAATTTATAAAATAATTTGGGTGGTCAAGTGAATTTGGTGTTTTGAAGCTATTGGAAAGCTTAGCTGGATCTTCAAGTACCTGGGACTGTAAAGATACAGGGGAAACCAGCAAATTATTTATAATTTAATAAATAATTATAAAATAATTTATGATAATTATATAATAATAAAATATTTTTATGATTATTTATAAAATAATCGGGGTGGTCAAATGAATTTGGTGTTCTGAAGTTCTTGGAAAGCTTAGCTGGATCTTCAACTACCTGGGACTGTAAAGATACAGGGGAACCTGGCAAATTATTTATAATTTAATAAATAATTATAAAATAATATATAATGATTGTATAATAACTAATTATTATTTATGATTATTTATAAAATAATCGGGGTGGTCAAATGAATTTGGTGTTCCGAAGCTCTTGGAAAGCTTAGCTGCCTCTTCAAGTACCTGGGACTGTAAAGATACAGGGGAAACCGGCAAACTATTTATAATTTAATAAATAATTATAAAATGTATATATTATAATTATATAATAATAAAATATTATTTATGATTATTTATAAAATAATCGGGGTGTTCAAATGAATTTGGTGTTCTGAAGCTCTTGGAAAGCTTAGCTGCATCTTCAAGTACCTGGGACTGTAAAGATACAGGGGAAACCAGCAAATTATTTATAATTTAATAAATAATTATAAAATAATATATAATAATTGTATAATAACTAATTATTATTTATGATTATTTATAAAATAATCGGGGTGATCAAATGAATTTGGTGTTCTGAAGCTCTTGGAAAGCTTAGCTGCCTCTTCAAGTACCTCAATCCTTTGTGACTCAGCCTCTTTCAACCCCTGGTTCGTGTGATTGTATTTGCTGACGGCTGACTCGCTTACTTTGTGGAAATATTTTAAATAACCGTAAACACAACACTAAAACAAGGCAGGACGTTTTAAGAACAAGCTGTCGTGGGAGTGCTAATGGAAATTATTGAAATGGAAACAATTATTAATGGCTTGCACGATTCACGGGGGAAGAGCACAGGTGGTCACTGTAGAATCTCCTTTCTTCCCTCAAGGGGAGAGTTACGTCTGCTCGTCTGACAACTTCTTCAAGAAGGTGGAGTACACCAAGAACGTCAACCCCAACTGGTCTGTCAACGTGAAGACCTCTGCCAACCAGAAAGCCCCTCAGTCCCTGGCCAGCAGCAACAGTGCCCAGGCCAAGGAGAACAAGGATTTCGTGCGGCCCAAGCTGGTGACCATCATCCGCAGCGGGGTGAAGCCCCGCAAGGCCGTGCGCGTGCTCCTCAACAAGAAGACCGCCCACTCCTTCGAGCAGGTCCTCACTGACATCACTGAAGCCATCAAGCTGGAGACAGGGGTGGTCAAAAAGCTCTACACCTTGGACGGGAAGCAGGTAGGAGGTTTTTACAGATGTTGCGTCTCCTCTTTCCTCCCGTGGCACGGCTTTGCTGACTCAGAGCGGTTCTTGGAGCCTAAAATGAAGCTGAGGTGATTGCTGCCATCTGTTCCCTTCAGAAGGACGGCTTCTCGTGCCCGTGGTTAGGTTACTAAATTTTCCCTGGTATTCATACCAAGTAAAGAATGCAGCCGTGGGTCTGGGTGGAACAGATGCTCTCCCCTCACGCAGGCGTGCGGTGCGTGTCTTCTGGGCCAGCTAAATAAATAACAGGGGGAGCTGGGCTCACAGCCACCAGCTGATCCAGCTCTGGACTAGCTGGAGGAACTCTCCAGCCTTGGCTTCGCTCAGTGAAAACGTGTTGCTTGACTTTCCTTGCCCTCTGGTGAAGGCTTGCTAAGATCAAGTGGTTGATCCAAGCACGCTCTTCTGGCCAGCTCCAGAGCGAGCAGGGAAAGTGTGGAGCTGTGGAGCTGTGGAGCATTTCCTCGACTGAATGCACGAGGGGCTAACGTGCAGAAAGAGTCAGAAATATTTAGCAGGTCATCAAAATGTGCTTCATGTCTACATGTTGCTGGAACTGGAGGAAACATCTGTCTCTTGTTAGCAGCTACACAGCAACGAGCCACTTCATATTGCTGTATCTATGAAAAGCCTTAAAGGAATGTGGGGGATCATTTTTAGAGCTGGGACGAGCTAGATTCTTCAAGGACAATTCGGAGCTTGATTGAGCATTGCTGTTTATTGTAATTGAGGAATGATCTTATTTTTGTCACTGTTTTTCCTGCTCCAGATTCTGGAGTGAGGCAGCACAGCTCTTGTGTGGGTTTGGATGCTGGCTATTCTAGGGATTGATGGTTTTGCTTTAAATTAACTCTGTCCTGTCTCTGGAGAAAAATCATTCAAGTACTGGCTCTGTCCAAGAAAATACGGATTTTACAAATAAAAAATGTTCATCCCAAATACAGGTTCCCACAATGTCCTGCACAGTCCAGGGGTGTAGTGTAGTGCCTGGGAGCTCAGAGCAGCACGTCACTCTGACCTGATAATCTAGTATCCCTGCCCATGGCAGGGGGCTGGAACTAAATGATCTTTAAGGTCCCTTCCAACCCAAACCCTCCTGTGATTCTTGCTTTGTCCCATCCTGTGTCCTGCACATTAGTTACTGTCGGGTTCCAGCTTGAGATACACAAAAAAATCTCATCTGTCTGCCAAACTTTCCTTTCCACTTGTCTCAACACAGCACTTTCCCCTCCCCAGATGCACAGTTTGGACGTGAGAGGGTGACAGTCCCTCTGCACTGTCCACAGACACAGTGACCTGCTGGAAATGAGCAGTCACCTGCTGGAAATGAGCAGTGATCCCTGGAGTGATGCACTGGAAACCTCAGGAGAGACCAGGGGGAGAGGAAGGAGAGAGTCAAATGAGCTGTGCTCGCTGAGGTGATCACACCTGGGCACAGGACCGTGCCCTTGGGGTCACAGCAGCCTTGCAGAGGGTTTCATAATTGGACCTGGCCTCAGAGCAGCTCCCTGCTCATGCTGACACAGTCCTGTTGTTCTCCCAGCTGGGAAGGAGGATGTTAATCTGAACCTGTGAGGGCCTCAGTTCCTTGAGAGCTGCAGGCAGTTTGAGATGCTGCTTTGGATGGTGCAGAAATAGGGATGCTCCATGGGCTTCCATCAGACTGCTCTCTTCTCCCCCTTTTAGCTGTTTACAGGATCAGGTGGTGATTCCCTTGCACCTCTGGCTGGAGAGCAAGACAGGATCAGCCCTGATATGACATTTAACTTGTTCCTCTGGGTTTATAATTCACCATTTTATGAAATGAGATATTTGATTTCACGTTGGAGGCACTGCTGGGAGTTTCAGTGTGTGCAAATATACACCCAGTAATGCAGTTAGAGACTGTAATTTGGCAGCAACGGGATGTTTGATATTTGTTGGCAGCACCGATTGCTGTTGAAGCTTCCTGAAGAGCAAACCTGGTTCACCAAGGCTTTGTTTTTAGTGGGAGGTTTCCTTCAGTGCTTGTTCTTTATTACAGATGTGTGTTCTTAGTGTGGAAGTCAGGGCTAGAAGCTCATGCTGGCTGTTAGGGTTTCCATGACATACTGCTCCATAAAATCTGACCTCCTGACATGACATTAGGGGGTTTTGCATGTCTGATGCTGACATTAGGAAGAGATTATGGCATGCGTGGTTCTGACAAACAGCACTTTATTTTCAGGAGGAAATATTCATGCAAAAAATGCAAGCTGCTCAAAGCTGAAATGCTGACAAGAATCCTGACAGTCTGTCTCTTTGAGTGCCATCAGAGGCACGCTGCTCCCTCTGTTGTGAAATGATAAAATTTACAAAAGGAACGTACAAAGGGAAATCATCCTTCCTCGGTCCACGAGCTGGAACTTAATGAGGGGAGATGATTATTTTATTCATAGGCATTTCCACAGTGCTCATCAGTGCAGTAATCAAGATGCTTTAGAAGTACAGACAGTGGTGGCAGTGACAGGGTGGTGTGTGAATAATTACATTTCTGTGCACTGCAGACCTGCTGCAGTGCTAATTGAGAGCTGGTGGGCTGTGTTTGAATAAACGTGGCACTCAAAACAACAGTGGGGTTAGGTTATTTTAATGGAATTGTGTCTTTTTATGTCTTGGGTTGGCTGGAGAAATACGGCCCTCGAAGCTGCTAAATTAGCATCTTGTGATTAAGTAGTTTATTTAACTACTTTAACATATTTCTAATGTCTGTACTCCAGCTCCTTCCCTCCCTGGAGCAAATCATTACCTCTTGATGCACACCCCTGAGCTCAAAAGGTTTTTCAAATAGCTGACCAAAAATGAGTCCTGACAGGGGATCACAACAGAGATTTAACTTTGGGGCTTCCATGGCTGTGCAGGAAATGGTGTGGGTCAAGGAATTCAGTGCATTCAACAAAATGGCCAAAATCAGTACTTGGTTCTGTGGCTACGACTGTTGTAACGTTGAGATGTGCAATACATAAAATTAAAATGCACACATTCAGGATTTAATTTGGTCAGCCCTGTGGGTCATGCTGGAAAACAGCTATTTTGGTAGATTCTTCCTCCTCTTTTAAACTCTTAGCTCTACCCAAATAAGTCTGGATTCCTGGGCTACTTTATGGACACGTGATGACAGTTCCTGCCTCGCGTCGTTAACAAACCAAATTAGAAAGCAGAATTTGAGACCGTGGATGAAGTTGCATTCAGATATTTTGAATGCAGCAGGGTGGGCCAGGCTTTGCAAAGGTTGTGTGGCTTTACTGCCCTGCTCATGCCATGGTGCACAATGGGTTGGTGTTCCCTGGGGAGGAGCAGGCTGCTCCGTCACTGGCAGCCCAGTGCAGCTGCTGTCAGCACCTTGCTTTGCAGGTGGGCCCTGCCTGCATTCCTTCCTGCCTCTGAGTGACCTGTGAAAGCTGCTGTGCTCACTGAACTGCTCTTTCCCTGCCCTGTGTTTTATTCCAGGGTCTGTGAGTTGTTCAGCCGAGTGCCTGAAGAGATGCAGTGACAAAATCAGTCCCTTTTTTTTTGTTGGCCGAGTGTGGTGATGCTCTGGCATAAACAGAAATTCATCGGACATGTTCAGTCGTACTTCGGCATTAAGATTTTTTTGTGGTGTGGAATTTCTTCTTTTTCTCCAGCTGTTTTGTTGCCATGCCTTAATCAACTAAACACCCCATGGTGTGACCCAGCAATTATCATCACCAAAATAAGCAGAATAGGTGTTGTTCAGAGCAGGGACAGCTTGTGTGCTTCAGCTGCACATAAATTGAGATATTCTGGTCAGCAAGCAGGGAACAGACTGTGGTTTTAGCCACGGGGAGAAGTGGCCCATGCTCTGCTCACTGGCTGTTCCCTTGCCCAGACACAGTGCTGCTGCTCCATCTGAGTGCTGGCTGTCTCCTCAGATGAAATTACATCCATTTCCATATGTCAGGGCACTTGTGACTGCGCTCCCAAAAGAATTTCCAGTCTTAAGAAAAGGGTCCCCTCTAGCAGCCTGAGCTTTGATAAGGATATCAAGTGGCAGGTGATGAGGGGAGTTCATTCCCTGTTTGCAGAGCTGATGCCAATGCCCCCGGGGCCAGCCCACCTCTCCTGGCCAGGCAAGAAGTTGCCATTTCATTTTAGATTTCCTGCACTGGGGAAGGGCAGCAGCCACAGAGGGAGAAGCTGGGAGGATGACAAAGTTTACAGCAAGTTTATGGTTGGGACTTTGTCATCAGAGTCAATAAATTAGTTGATAAAGCATCTCCTAAATACTGTGCTAAGGTGTCCCTACGAGCTGCACTGGAGAAGCCAAACTTTGGAGTTGCTGCAGTGATTTTATACTGGTTTTAGGGAAAAAAAGTAGTAAAAAATTCAATGCTCAAAGTGTTGACCAGGCTCTTCCAGGATCATGTAGATCTATAGATTGCATTAATGAAATTGTATCAATGAGACACGGAACAAGGTTTGTACCGAAATATAAAAATGCCTCCAACAGCTGTAATCTGTAATTGGTGCTCGGGAAGAAGGTGACACCTGTGTGACTGTACCCAGCAACAATTGCACTGCAGGAAGATCAGAGGGAACCTACTCCCTGCAGAGCCCTGGTGGGAGTTAACTCACCCCCTGAGGCACCAGGTTCAAGGTTACAAAGTGAGCAAATTGCTTTGTGTTATTGCACATGTTAAGGGGAAGGATGTCGCAACAACTCATCCTTCTAAGTTGTTGCCTGCCCTTTAGGATACTGAAAAACCTCCCTGAAGTGACTCCAGAACAAGCAGCTCCGTGCACTCGTGTACAGCTGGAATTAGGAGGGAAGGGCAGGAGAGGGGTGCAGGGTGTTCTGTATCCTCCCTTCTGCTAAAGCTCCTGCAGCAGCCGGTGCCAAGGGGAGCAGCACCTTCCCTCCGTGCTGCACAAAGCTGGAACCACAAACCTGGGTCTGGTTTGCATCCGTTCCTCAGCCCTTTCCTCTCAGAGCTGAGATTTGCCAGGCCCCACATAAAACTCCGCTTTGGAGAGCAAAGGGACAGGTCTGGATGGGCAGAGGGATTGAGCAGGCAGGATCCCTGCTCACACCACTCAGGATGGGGATTAATTAACTCCCAGCCTCTCTCCTCCCCGGGGCTGTTGCAGATGCTCTGGCTTCAGGGTGCTTGCGTGAGATCACTCCTGTGCAGCAGCCGCGTGTCATGAGAGGAGGATTAGTAATAATGTATGGGCTGGAGAACTTCTGAACCCCAGTCACTTACAGAGCCAGACAACACAGCCCAGTTCTCCATCTTCAGGGAGCTCTCAGCGTGAGCTGGAGGTTCAGCACTGCCTGATTCATGCAGTGACTAGACACTAACACAGACAAAACCAATTAGTCCGCAGGTATCCCACAAGGATTTTAGCACTCACTCGAATGAATAAGCTGAGCTTCCACGAGTGTGTATCTAAGTACTTACGATGAAATATTCACAAGACTTTCCAAGATGTTCTTTAGAAACCTTATGGTTATTAATTTCTGTTTCCTCGGGTCTGTGGGCCACATGGAATCTGGGTGAAGAGGGGCCTGCCTGGAACACAGTGAATCCCAATTCTTGTGCTTCTCAAAGCAGGCACAGGCTGATCTCAGCAGCTGAGCTCTTGATCAGACCTTGATCAGACCTCCTGTTCTCCTTGTACGGACCTGGTTGCCATTGGTGTGGTCTCTGACCATTCCCCAACATAGGTAGTGATGGGAACAGGGGAAATGGATTTCAACTGTCAGAGGGGAGATTTAAATCAGATATTGGGGAAAAACTCTTCCCTGTGAAGGTGCTGAGGCCCACAGAGAAGCTGTGGCTGCCCCATCCCTGGCAGTGTCCAGCTGGCGCTGAACGAGCTTTAAGGTCCCTTTCAACCCAAACCATTCTATAATTCTGTGTGTAGAGCAAGGGGAGACGGTGGAGGAAAACATCATCCAGCAGACTTTGCTGGATGTTCTGCCATTGCTTTGCCTCACTCTCGGGTTCTGGGGGAGGTGTCATCCTCCTGCCTGCCATGCACAGGGCTCTGCTGCTGTGTACTCACAGGCACAGTGTACACACAGACCCTGGCTGTGCTAAAAACCTCGGCTAAATCTGTTTTTCTCTCCAGGCAGCGAGGCTCCCAGTCCACAATCAGCTCCAAAGCTGCTGTTTGCTGGAAATGGTTGATTTTAGAGCCGTGCGCTGACCACGCTCCACATGAACACCTGCTCCTCGTGTCACAGATGGCAGGCTGTCAAAATTACTGAAAGATGCAGTCAGAGGTGACCTGGTGACCCTGGAGTACGTGGCCCCTGGTTCTGCATCCTGGTGCTATTCACACCCCCAAAGAGACGTGTGCTAAAAATTCGATCCTCAGTAGCATCTTTATTTTAGCAGTTCCCTCTGTCATACGGAGTGACATGTTCCCTTTTCACCCTGAATCCCAAGAGAGAAGAGGATTATTCACTGTAGTGCCAGAGGGTTTATCTTGGAATAAATGGGCTGAGAATGAGCAAGGGAAATAAGGCTGAATATCTGGAGCTGTGGACAGGCCAGGAAAGCCCTGTTGGTTTTTTTTCTATCGTGAGTTTATGTCATTATGTGAAACTTAAGTTTCTGGCTCCTCTTTGATGTTTCAGCAGCAATCCCACCAGTGTGAATGAGAGTCTCTCCTGCTCTGGGAGGGAGAAGGTTACACCACAAACATCCTGAGCACCAGTGTGGATTCTTGTAAACATCTTATTTTGATCGCTTGGAATAATCAAACATGTGAATTTCCCCTGTTTGTAATGGGGAAATGTCTCCCCTACTCCGGTGTGCCAGGCTCCTCAGTCTCAGGCTCTGAGTGGCATCACACGTTATTTTTTTGCTCACCTCTCCTTACCTGCAGTAGCTCAAAGATTGAGCAAATACCCCCTAAATTCCCTCTGGGGGAGACACACCTTGAGAATCTCGTGGTGGTTGTTGCCAGGTTGTTGCAAGTTCACCTCTTTTTCCTGACTGTCTGAAACCATTTCTTCTTTTCCCTTCCCAGCCCTTACTGGCCTTCAACCAAAAAAGCTGTTTTTGCTTAGAGGCAGGTAAGTTATGACACAGTTCACACCTTTCTCCAGGAAAAGCCTGCTCTAGGTGTGGATAAAGGCAAAGAAGCAGGTGACAGAGGCTGGTGGGAAATGCTGTGATAGAGCTGTCAGCCAGCATTTCCTTCTTTGCTGCCTCTGAAGCTGCACATGGGCTGAAACAGTGATTATTCATTTTTGTGTGCAGCACCTGCATCTTGATGGAGCTTGAGTATTAATTTCCTTAATATTAATCCGTGCTGCAAAGGGCCCTGTGAGTGTGAGAGGTTGTCAAAACCCTCCTCACCCTGCCTTTTGGCCACGATGCCAGTGACAACAAAGGTGTTTTTATGGGCCAGCAAGGGAAGGAGTGAGAGCCTTGCTCACGTGCAGAGGATGCAGCCTCCATCCACCCTCAGCTCTGCCAGGAGTGACAAAAGACACTGAAATGTGTCGTAGCAGTGTGTCTAAAGGAGCTGAGGAGGGAAAAAAAAAAATAAAATAAAAAATTGGATGCAATCCCTGGAGCTTTTCAGAGCTGGCGAAGGTAGGTGTGCACGTGTGGGGAGGTGCAGAGAGGAGCTGTGAGAGCTGAGGGCTGTCCCAGTGCTCCTCAGGCTGCAGCAAATCCATTAAAATAGAGCTGGAACTGCAGGCCTGCTCCTGGAGATTTGCTCAGGCTGAATAGGGAGGAATAAGCAGGGCTAATAACCAGAGCATTCGCTGCTCCCAGCCACAGGCACACCCTGTCGCCTGCGAATGTGCAGCCAGGCCTTGCTGGGTGTTTTATAGTGGATATATAATAATAAATTACACCGTTAAACCCAGTTCTAGTTCCCTGGTTAACTGCAAGGGCCGCGTGTGTGAGTAAACACATTTTTATCTGTATAAATACGTTTTACTAAGTGTTGTACAGCACAGCTCTGCAGCTCAATTTGCTGTCTAAGCGATCTTAACTCTTCCTGTAGTTAAAGAATCCCAGGGGCTATTGTGGTGTGATATCCTCCAGCCATGTTATTGTTTTTTGTTCCCTAACCCTAATAAACCAAAACCGAAGGCATCTCACGGTGGTCTTTAACTGCATTTTGAAAATGCTTGCTTACTTTTGCATTATTCTTTGACATGAATGCAAATCTCATTGTTATTAAGAGTTTTAAAATTATCCACGTCATCAAAAATAAGTAGGAAATTAGCATGCGTTAGCTCATGGTGCCTTTGCATTTTTTTAATCTTGAAAATACCTCAGAACTAGGATTTTTCAGCTAGAGTGGGTGTAGGATCTATCCTACCTTTTACTGTTTCTTTTTCCCTTTTTTTTTTTTTCCCAACGGGGGATTTAGTAATGAACAAAAACCCGGCATGGGGAACATGAGATAATATGCCCCATTCATTAGCAGGATTTTTCCAGGGGATTTTCCTCCAGTCAGAACTGGCATGAGAGGTCAGTCCTGCCAGTCCTCCAGGTCTGAGCTCTGTTATCTGGAGGACAATGAGCTCAAGGAGCTTTTATTGGCTCCACAGGGATAATTATGCAGCCCCTGAGCCTGCGGGGCAGCAGGGGAGAGCAGGGCTGGGGCTCCTTCCTCACTGCCCTGCCCTCACCATCTGCTGCCGGCTGCTCCTCTGCTGCTCCATCCCCTGGGGCTGCAGGACCCACAGCTTGGGTCCTGTGGGCATCAATCCCTGGTGTGGGCATCCATTTCTGGCCATGGCCATCACTCCCTGTCCGTGGGCATCACTCCCTGGCTGTGGACATCAATTCCTGGCCATGGGCATCAATCCCTGGCTGTGGACAGGAATCTCTGGCCATGGGCATCAATGTCTGGCCATAGACATCAATCCCTGTCCGTGGGCATCACTCCCTGGCCATGGACAGGAATCCCTGATCATGGGCAACCATCCCTGGCCATGGAAATCATTCCCTAGGCGTAGGCATCAATCTGTGGCCATGGACATCACTCCCTGTCCATGGACATCAATCCCTGGCAATGGGCATCAATTCCTGCCTGTGGGCATCAGTCCTTGGGCCATGGGCATCAATCCCTGGTGTGGGTATCAATCCCTGGCTGTGGACAGGAATCTCTGGCCATGGGCATCAATATCTGGTCATAGACATCAATCCCTGTCCATGGACATCGTTCCCTGGCCATGGGCATCAATCTGTGGCCATGAACATCAATCCCTGGTGTGGACATCAATATCTGGCCATGGACATCAATCCCTGACTGTGGACATCCGTTCCTGTCTGTGGACATCAATCCCTGGTGTGGGCATCAATCTGTGGCCGTGGGCATCAGTCCCTGGCCATGGCCAGGAATCTCTGGCTGTGGACATCCATCCCTGGCCGTGGCAGAGCAGTCCAAGCCCCCACCTGAAAGACCTCCCCGTGCTCCTGGCAGAACAGTTTGTGGCTGCAGGTGTTGTTTTTTTTTCTGTCTTTATTCATGTTCTGTGAACAGGGAACAGAAATGGGTTTAGGAAAGCATGCCCTGGTGTGTGCACTCTGCTGTGAAAGGAGCATTTCCTCAAGTTATTGCTGTGCCCCTGCACTCTTCACATCATCTCTTGTGCCCTCCCTCACTCCCTCACGCCCAAATTAGTGCAGAAAGAGGAGCAGAGTGGGACTAAGGGTAGCTGCTCTCCTCTCCTGTGTGTGTGTGACAGTGAAAATACACCAGGAAACTCGGCTTCTGCACTAGATAAATCAAGTGAGAGATAAAATTGTGAACAAACGTGCTTAACATGCAAAAACCCCTTTCACCTTGATGATCTATTAGTATAAAACAATAAAACCATGGCTGGGGGAGAGCCAATAAGCATTTGGACTTCAAAATTCATGAGGAAAGAAAAGCTCCTTCAAGAACCTGTGAAGGAACCTGAGGTAGTGATAAGAAGCGAAAATACTATCACAGATTTGAAACGGGTTTAGAAGAAGAAAGCAGGGTAGAAATAACTTCTTATCAGAGTAAGAAAATATCAAGAAATGAGTGGTGTTTACTATCTTGAGTGATCTGGAGGTGGAAGCACTTGGTGAAGATGATGAAAGGGTTGTTGCAATAAAAAAGTTGGGAGACTGAGATGGACAGGCAGTGTAATGGATGATCATAAGTTCAAAGCAGCACTGGTAGAAATTACTCTTATATTTGTCTTTTTAAACTAAAAATAACTATTCTGGAGAGAGGATTGCCTTGCTGAGGCAGGCTAGTAAATAATATCTTAGGGAAGAATCAAAACAGCACGCTAAAGCATATGGTATCCATTCAAAATTCACACAGAAAGGAGCAGCTCTTAAAAATATTGCTCTATTCCATTTACCTTTCCACTTCACCTTCCCATGTTCTCAGATGTGTCTGAGAGTAAGGAGGGAAATAAAGAGCTGCTCCAGTGGCTGTGCTCCCATCTCCTGAAGCACCCAGGAGGGCTGGGCTGGCTCCTGCAGGTGTTGGGAACTCGTGGTCATGCAGTGTTTTGGAGCTTTGGTGAGACTCCGAGGGGGTGACAAATGCTCAGAGCCTGTTTTCTCTGCAGTGCTGAGTGCTCAGTCACCCCCTGCTGCCCAGCCTTGCCGTGTTTCTGTGCCTGCAACTTTGAACCTGGGGAGTTTGGCTGTGGAGGTGACCTGGCTGCCAGGTTCACTTCTTTTGGAGACCCAAAGTTTCCAGGTATGCAAAGATCACGGAATTCACAGAATGACCAGGTTGGAAGAGACCTTCAGGATCATCGAGTCCAACCCAGCCCCAACACCTCAACTAAACCCTGGCCCCGAGTGCCACATCCAGTCTTTAAACACATCCAGGGATGGTGACTGCACCACCTCCCCAGGCAGACCATTCCAGTACTTTATCAACCTTTCCATGAAAAACATTTTCCTGATATCCAACCTAAACTTCCCCTGGCACAGCTTGAGGCTGTGTCCTCTCGTTCTGTCAGTGCTGCCTGGAGAGAGAGACCAGCCCCACCTGAGCACAGCCACCTCTCAGGGGGTTGTGGAGTGACAAGGTCACCCCTGAGTGTCCTTTTCTCCAGGACAAACACCCCCAGCTCCCTCAGTCGTTCCTCACAGGGTTTGTGTTCCAGCCCCTCACCAGCCTTGTGGCCTCCTCTGGATGTGCTCAAGGGTCTCAACGTCCTTCCTAAACTGAGACACCCAGAGCTGGACACAGCACTCAGTGTCCATCCTAAACTGAGGGGCCAGAGCTGGACACAGCACTCAGTGTCCATCCTAAACTGAGAAGCTCCAGCTGTAGCCCTGCAGATGGGGAATACGCTGAATTTCTACAGCCAGGTGACACATCTTATCCCCCTGCATGGCATGGTGCAGCCTTTCTGTAAATAAAGGGGGCTTGCAATAAAGATGGGGGCACATTTTTATCCTGGGACAAGGTGTAATGGTTTTAAACTAAAAGAGGGTAGATTTAGATTAAATAAAAGGAAGAAGTTTTTGACAATGAGGGTGGGCAGGCCCTGGCACAGGGTGCCCAGAGAAGCTGTGGCTGCCCCTGGATCCCTGGCAGTGTCCAAGGCCAGGTTGGACAAGGCTTGGAGCAGCCTGGGGCAGTGGAAGGTGTCCTTGCTCATGGCAGGGGGGTTGGATGAGATTCCCTTTAAAGGTCTCCTCCAACACAAACTGTTCTGTGACTCTGTGCTGGAACCTTTGAAATGGGTTTGTCAAAACTGCGTGGAAATGACCCTGCATCAAATTTAGTGATTTGATTTTAGGGACATCAAATTCAGTGATTGTAAGTGTTTTTCTCTTGCTGGGTAGGGACCTGTCCATCCTTCACTCAGATGTGCTGTAGAGCCACTAACTCAGCATTTGGAGCTTCTCTCAGCCACTTCTGTAGCTTTTGTTCCCCTTTCATCTGCCAGACAGTATAAATGGAGTGGAGAGAAAAATACACCCCTCACTTTCCTCCCCACCACCCAGTGTTAAGAGGAACTCATAAAACATTTTAGTGATGGAAAAAAAAGCAAAAATCCAGTGCAGCCGTTTCAACTTGGTGAAGAATTTTAAACTTGGCAGATAAATTATTTGGGGAGAAATGCTGAGGAGCATTTGCAGGGGAGCAAAAAATCTGTGTGAAACCCTAAACCTGAGCAGCCTTCCATCACGGAGCTCAGCTTTAGCCCATCATAAACTTCTTTTTCTCAAATGTGCAGATATCAGGAACCTTATCAACTGCTGGCAGGCTGCAGGATTACATGTAAATGAAGTGTATCAAAGAGTCGAGTTAGGTAGCCAACATTAGGATCTAAGAATGTTATTCTTGCCTACTTGAAAGCCCTTCATAATGGATTAGAAACAAGAACTTACATCTCTTAATACCAGCTGAAATTTGAAGCATCTTTTTTTGCTCCTAGTGAATTTTAATATTTTGAGAGTAAATGGTACTGGGGATTTCCTTCATTTTAGACAACCCCAGTCGTGGAGGTTTGCAAAAATGATGTGTTCAATTTCACAATCAAAATGAAAGCCATGAGGCTGAATTATGTACAAGAGACTCGATAGAGTTGTTGGCAAATGTTATTTTTAGCACCGTAGAGCAACGGAGATCTTTACAGTCTTGGCATTTCTTGCGGTTTTAAAATGGAGAACAGCTCTTGAAATGTCTGCTTCTCCTTGAATTTTCATCCATATCGTGAGTTTCTTCACGGAAGTTTTTGCACTGCTCTTGGCAGCAGGTAGTGATTTAGTGCCAAGCAGTGCAGAACTGCTCCCTTTTACACCATTTCTGCACAAGGCCCTTTCTTCCAACAAGAAGATGCCGCAGAAAATGCCGTCTGGTCCTGACGTGCATTGTTTGGGTTGTTTCCAGTTGCATGTGTTTGGTGTAGTGTAAAACAGACAGCAGAGAAGGGAAAATAAAGTTGGGCCAGAAGTGCACTGAGCCCTGTTTTACAGATCTCATAATGACTGAAAACCAGCTTGTTTTTTTCTTCCCAGCCCAGCTCACAAAGACCTTCATTCTCTCAAAAGCAGAAGAAGGTAACTGCCCCAGGAAATATCTGATGTCACAGACGAGTGACAATGTGCTGCAGGTATTCAGGAGTGGGTCCTGGCACGAGTCCAACTGCCCTGTGTGACCACGAGCAAGGCAATTAATTTGCTGGTTTCAGACTGGGCTGCTGCGACACGTTTGAACTCACAGGGAGCTGAAATGAGTTTGTCAATTTGTCTTTAATGTCCAGGCTGGAAGAGTTTTCACGCATCCCTGTCTTAGCTGCCTTTAGGTAAAACAGGACTCGTTTGTGAGACTGCTGAGAGCTGGGGAATGCTGTGGCTCAGGGAAGCTGGGGTTTCTCAACCCAGGTGCCAGCTAGGGTTTCTCAACCTTGCCCAAATTCTGCAGGAAGAATGTCTATTGCCCCTCTCTAAACAGCGCTGTACCATCAGGAGCAAGCAGAGCACACTTTGAATGGTCACTTATCTCTCCACATCCCCTCCTCCCATTTTATTCCCTCCCTGCCTGTGTGCATGGGGACTTGCCCGTTTGCTTTGCTTCCCCTTCCATATTGTTCCAATTATCAGACAATCTTCTTTCACCTCCACTCCACTTACTCGTGGGTGTGACTTGCAGCTGGGACAATGCAGTCATTCTGGCAGCTGCATCCTGGCCCACCTTCTGCTGCTTTTTGGACCACCAGCTAAGACTGACGGGGAGTGGAAGTCTCAACAGCATCGTAACAGGCTGAATCCCCCTTCTTCTTGTTATAAATATGGTGAGCCAAATCGTAATAAGAAAAAAATAAAATTTATTTTCGCGTCACTGCGAGCAAAGATGCAGGAAAAAACCCCAAAAGCACAGATAAAACAAAGCCACACTAAAACAAATCCACAATAAAACGAAGCCACAATAAAGAACAAATTCAATTGAATTGGGGGTGGAAGCGTGGGACCGGTCCGCACCGTGTCCTCCTTCATTCGCCCCAAAATCCCAATACCAGGGTCCAGTTTTTATACTTTTTATTTTCCCTGAGGCAGGGTCCTCCTTTTTTCCGTGTTCGGGTGTTGGTATCCATGGGCCCCTTTTGGGATTCTTATTTTCTTCCCGAGCGGACTTTAAGAAGGAACATGATGGTGTCTGAGTGTTGGCTGCGGATCATATTCAGGTTCTGAGTGGGGTTTTTCAGGCAAACAGAAGGGATGTCCATTGGAGAGTCAAACCCGGATCATATTCAGGTTCTGAGTGGGGTTTTTCAGTCAAACAGAAGGGATGTCCATTGGAGAGTCAAACCTGGATCATATTCAGGTTCTGAGTGGGGTTTTTCAGGCAAACAGAAGGAATGTCCATTGGAGAGTCAAATTGTCTTGGAGCCCATGATCCGACCATCAAACATGTTGGTTCAGTCGAGTCTCTCCCTTTCAAGTGCTGATAACTTCAGACCTTTCCCTCTCAGCTCTGTCTCTCCCTCCTGTGACTTTGACAATGTCTCCCTTCCTGCCTGTAATTCCCTTATTTCTTTAGCACAAATTAACACGCGTCGTTTATTTACAACATTCCCATTGCGCAGCTCACAGAATGCCCGCTCTTATTTCTGCAAGGGCCTGGCCTCTGAAACAAAAATAAGCATCCGGGTTCTGCCCCCTCAGCGGGTGAGATGCACCGGGGGCAATCTCTGGTGCCACGTTTAGGGCAGGAGACAAAGCTGAGCTTGATTCGGCCCCGGCCTTCCCGTGTGCTTCCTTTCCATAAGTCACGCTTCCCCTTCTCCTGTGCAGCCCGGCAGCTGCGAGGGCTGGTTGCTTGGTGACGCTCTCAGCAGCACAAAGAGCTCTCAGCTGGGAGGCCAGGGCTGCCCGCCGCAAACAGCTGGGATAATTTTATTTGTCTTTCTCTCGTTCCCGGTAATTGCGAGGACCAGAATCAAAGTCAACAGAATAGAAAAGGGAGCAGCAGCAGATGCTATTTATGGCGTCTTTAGCGCGCACCTTTTTTTCTTTCCCGAGTCAGGGGAGCGACAGCGTGTGCCAGAAGTGGCCTGTTATTTCAGAAATGCAGGAATGAAATGAAAAGGTGTGATTTCCACTGCTGGTTCAGGCAGGCTTTTACCAGGTTCTATATAAAAGCAACATGTGAGACGGGGATTTGGATTTATGAATCATTGTTCCTTAATCCAGTGTGTGACTGCCCGCCTGTTCATTCTTTGTAATAATCCTATGCTGTGCAGGTCATATCTGTGAAATAGCTGTGAATGACTCCTCCTCTGCCTCAAAAGAGCACCCCGCTTCTCCTCGGTTTTTGTGAAAGATAAAACAATGATTAATATGTTGATTCTAGTCGGGTGTTAATGGCTTTTTTGGTAATTTATTTATGCGAGGTGCTAAGTGGTAACAAACAAATCCTAAATGTTTACAGTTCACTGATGAAATGCACACTAACGTGGATAAAGTGATGTATGAATGCAGTAAGGCTCTGCTGTTAAACTCAAGACCAGAAAGTGTTGTTGGTTTCTGGCATTTTCCTCCCAGATCAAAAGCCCTGAAGGTACCAAGAGGTAAAAATACCTTTTGAGAGTTTGGGCTGCTCTGCTCCCAGGGCTAAGGTCAAAAAAGATTGAGGAACATGAACTGAAGTGGAAACATACCTGCCTAACTCAGTGCTAAATGCAGCATGCAGAGCTGCTGGGGGAAAGGGCTACGTCGGTGTGATCTTCTGATCTGATTGTAAGAATGAGGACTCCGAATTTTAGTGCCTCACACTCATGAGCTGTCATAGCAGGTGTTGTAGTGGACACCTGGGTTTGGACCTTTTATTTATGCCCACATGCCTGCACAGGGCCTCATTACATGAACATTTTCAGTGAAGAAACGGCAGCTGGGGTGGAATTTCTTTCTTAAAAAATCACATACTTAAGCCATAATCTCTTTTTTGCCCTGATTTTGTCACTCTAATAGAGGCACTTATGGCACAGATTTCATCCCCGAGCTGGTGCTTCCCAGATACTTTCTTGCATGCGTGGCATTTGCATGGATTTTGTTGATTCCAAACCCAGCAGTTTGCATCACCCACGATGACTTTCGGATGTGTCGAGACAATAATCGGGGCAATCCCCTAGCTCATGCCTTGGGGTTTACATCCATCACTGAAGGGATCAGGAAGGAATTGGCCTTTCCAGGCAGCGTCGTGCAGAAAGATGTAAGTACATTGGTGAAGGAGGAGCTTCCCTGCTCAGCTGTTAACCCCTCACCGAGGCTGAGCACCAGCCGCTGATGAACTGATCCTCTGTGTCAAATCCTTATGTAAATCCACCAGCCTAATCCCCTCCGCCCTAATAGGAATTTCACACCTTAATCCTCACTGCGTTCGGGGGGCAAAGACGTTCCTACCAGGCAGTCTGAGGAGTCCATCCTTTTTGAGGGAAATCACTGGGTACAAGTTTGAGGAGCTAGGGAAGCTCTAGTCTCAGATTTGTAGGGAAGACTGAAGCGTGTCACTAATAAAATAGGGGGGATTATGTTCCTGATTCATCAGTGGATTTCAGAGGATTTGCCACACCAAATGAGACCATTAACCTACCGAGCCCTTCATTTTGCCTCTGGCTGACTCTTTGCTTTAGCTGGAAATGCTCCCTGGACAATACAGTCGGGTCTGCAGGAATGGGAGGAATGGGATTCCCTCCTGAACCCTGCAGCAATCCCTGCAGCTTGACACGGCTCCCTGAGTCCTGGGCTTCCACTGCTCAGGTTGGAGGAAGTGTCCATCAGTGCAGGTGGTGTCATTCTGAATAAACCTGTAATTTACATTATTATGTAACCTCCAAGAAGTACCAAAAGGGCCGGAGCACAGCACGTGGCAGGGGCTGGGCAGTGCCTTGGACTCCCCTTTTCCTATATAGATATGGGTTAATCTCTCAGGCGTGGAGATTTATTCCTTGCCCAGCTGCAGAGCTTTGTCCAAAGCTCACTGAAGTCTGTAGAACACTTCCACAGGCCATGGTCTCAGCCTGACGGTCCAAGGCCTTCCATGACGAGGGGAAAACCAGCACTGCTCCTGAATTGTCACCTCTGACAATAAGGATGCGCTGGTTTCCCCTCACAACAGGGAGCCAATTGCCTCACACACAGAGGCTCCTTTCCTCAGCCTCAGAAGGGCCATGTTTGTATCCCTTGTGTTCCTGGTTGTGAAGATAATTTTGGATGCCAATTAAACACCTGGATGTGCTGCTGTGGAGCATCACTCCCCCATCCTGTTTGCTCTGCCTCCTCATGCCCTGATGTCTTGGTTTGTAAAGACAGGGGTCTGCCAGGGAAAGCCAGAGCTTCCCTTGGAATGGAGAAGGTAAACCCCCTCCCTCCAAATTATTATAATTTTGCAATTAAGGGGCTTTCAGGCAAAAATATGTAAGTAGGAATAACAGTTCTTTACTAGGATTATTAAAAATAAAAAATGTAGTAGTACAAAAAAACCAAGCAAACAAAAAAATCCTAGAAACCCTGACAGAGTCAGAGCACAACCTGACCCCGTGTTGGTCAGGGTGTTGGTGTCAGCCCAGCCCAGCCCTCCTGCAGGGACAGATGTGGTTCTGTTGGAGCAGAGATGATCCTGGAGAAGGGTCCAGTGGTGCTGGGATGGGTCTGGTCTCCCTCTGGGAATCCAGTGCAGACAGGCTGTGCTGCTGTTCTGAATCCCAGCTTTGATCCAGGTGGGAATGCTGGGCTCCTCCCCCTGGGATGATGGAATTGTCTCAGCCCTGCAGTGAGCCTCGATGGCCCATGGACAGCAGATCTCCCCTGGAGGGAGGATGGGTCCTGGAAGGGATAAAGAACATGGCCCCAGCTGGTTTGATCAGTTGGCCTGTTAACAGAACACACCCACCCCCTCCAGCCTGGAGTTCTGAGGAATGGATTATACAAGAGATAAAGAAAAACCCCTCCCCAGCCAGCCTCAACAGATGGCAAATAGAATAGACACTTCTGGGTACACACCCCAGGACACCTGAGCAGGGCGGATCTCACCTGGGCTCAGGCATGCCGTGTGCACAGCTTCACAGGCAGCACTGCCCAGCTGCCCATTCGGAAGAAACCTTCCAAATGTTTAAATGTGTCCTGTTTTGTCCACTGCCAAAGCCTTTCCAGCCCAGCCTTTTGTTTTTTCTTCATTCCTCACCGCAGAGGCTTGTCAGTCCCTGCCTGCTCTCTTGTTGTGGCTCCAGCCCCTCTGGGCTGCTCTTTGGGTTTGCTTTTCACTGGCGCAGAATGAGGCTCTTCAACAGTCAGTCCTTTATCCCCATCCTCAGCAGAGTCCATCCTCCCCGTGCAGCCCTTGCAGCATTTGCATCCCAAATGCCACCACACTGACTTAAATCTGCTGCTACACAAAACAAGCCTTGATTTTATGGTTTGTTTTTTTTTCCCACCCTGGGCCAGCTGGCTGTAGAAAGTTTTGTTCTTTGTAACTCTAAATGCTCGTGTTGTTTTTAATTGAACTTGACTGGAGCTCACTTAAAAGTTTGTGGCTTTTCCTTAGGAATGATATCACTGTCCCAGCCAGCTGCTGTGGAGCAAGGACTGGAAAAACCTACTTAAAGACAAACTATAATTTAGGAATCAGCAATGTCTGATGTAGCAAGAAATGCAATTTTGGAGGGGAAACTATTACCCAGTCATTTAAATGCTTCTGTCATTTGGAATAAACCCATCTGTAACAGCAAAGGTCACAGCATCCCCAAGAGCTACTTTTATTTTGTATTGTTTTACTCGTGTTTAGAATCGAGTTAGTGACCTGTGTGCAGGTCTGTCCCCTCCTGCAGATCTCCCTGCCCTGGCAGGGCTCAGTTTGTGATTTTAAGGAAACCCTGAGAAATGCAGAGGCAGCTGTGGCAGTAATCAAGTCTCTGGGTGGATCCCCTGCAAATGCAGCCTTTTCTAATGGTTTTGATAATTGCATGCCATTTTTTCGGCCTGACTAAAGCAATTCTGATACTTTCTGGTCTTGATGCCCTGCATCAGCATTTTCTTGTACTAAAGGTGCCTAAGCAGAGCCTGTTCCCTGTTGCCCAGTGCTGTTTCAGCACTTTCTGCTTGTCCTCCCATAAAACCAGTGCATCTTGTTGAATGCAGAAATGGACATGGCTGGAGCTGCCACAGCCTTATTTCAGATTTTAAATAATACCTGTAAGAGGGAAAATATCCAAGCTTAGGGAGGGATTAAGCTCTGTGACACTTTGCAGGTGGGGATCTCGGCCCCAGACTGGGAACATCCCCAGTGCCACCATGTATTTGTAATAACCAGGCATGATACTCGAGGTCTCTTTCCCTTTTCTTCCTTTTAGTTAGGGGCAAAATGCTGAACTGTCAGTGGAGAGCCGTGAAAGGATTCCTCGTGGGTCGCACCCATGTAATGGATGGCACAGTGGTGCAGATGCTATTTCTGGTAGCACTCAAAACAAACATATTCCCAAAGCACAGTGCACGCAGGTCTAGACTTTGCAGAAATCCATTAGCAGGGCTGGTATGGGAGTTGTCTGGCTGTCACATTTGGGGATATGTTTGCAAGAGAACTGTTAGGAAAATAGATCCTTCTTGACAACGGAATATCCCCAAAGCATGAATTTGAGACGCTGTAAAAGGGGAGGTCTGAGGTGCTATTTGCAGAGGAAGAACTCACATAAGCCTGGGTCACTCTATTAAAAGCAGTGCAGATTTATTGACTTACACTGGCTGATAATCTGCTCCTAAAGCTGCTTTTAAAACCAAAGTAATGTAGTTCATATTGCTTTCCCTTGTCCTTCCTAACAGTGTTGTCCCTTGTTTAAGTGCTGACAGTTTAAAAATGCACTTGGAAAGGGTGTACAGAGGATTTTGAGCATGATACTGTTAGCAGGAGCATTGCTCTGCCAGTCTCAGAAATTACCCAGTTTCCTCTCAGGGCAAATCTGCCATTTTATCCACTTAGGCACCAGACAAAACAACCTTTACTATTTTCTCCCTGCCAGCATCTGAGGCAGCTCCAGGCAGGAGCTTTGGTGTTTGTCCTCTTCATGGCTGCAGAGGAAAACCAAAATGTGCAGAAGAAAAGAAATCTCTCCTGATTTATCCGAGCAGCTCAGGATCATCTCTAAGCAGCTGCATCCTTGTAGCAGAGTTCTGTGAGCAGAGGGGAGGGGAGGGCAGTGGGGCTGAGCACTCAGCACCCCTGTGCAGCAGGGATGTAAACCCAGCTCTGGCACATCCTTTGTCTGAGGAATTGCCTCAGTGCTAAAGCTGAGCTGCTCAGGCTGTGGCAGAGGAGCTGCTTTTCACAGCTGAGAGCCCCAAGAAATAACTTCTCCTGCCTCCCTTAGAAGGGATGTTTTCCTCAGAGGTGCTTCCTTAATTATTTTGTTTTCATTCTGGTCATGCATGGGTCAGACCTGGATTCTCGGCCACCCAAGCTCCTGCTGCCCAGGACATGGCCCCTTCCCCTCTGCTGCATCACTGGAGGGTAAGACAAGCACCTTTTGAGGTCTTGCTCTGGCTCAATAATTTACAGGGATGTACTGAACAGTCAGACTGGAATCCCGGGGTCCAAATCTCATGTGAGAACCTGTAAGCAGAACTGGACTTCATTAATCCAACCATTTGTCTGTTTACCTGCAGAACACAAAATAATCTCCCAGTTCCAGGTTTCCTCCAGTTCTATGGAGGTAATTTTCAGATCTTTCTTTGACTCCCTGAGCAGACACCTGCTCCAGCTTGCACTTGGCTTCTCCCCTGTGCAGGGGCCACAGGCAATCATCAGTGTGGCAGCAGGAGACGGGGAGATGAACCTGGACAGAGGGACTGAGGGATCCATTTAATGTGCTGAAAGGAAAAGAGGAAAATGTCTGGCTGGAGAGGATGAGGGCATTCTATTGAACTCCCAAACATAAATGTGTGTGCCTGCCCCAGAGCTGCCACCTGTAGCATCAAGCGCTGCAAATTGAGGGCATGGCCCCAGTCTGATTATCTGTAAATTTGTCATCTAGCAAGAGTTTAATCCTGTTAGTGGAGGTGCTTGTTTATTGCCCAGCTGGCCACAGAGCCCCTGATTTTCTGTCTTCCTTTGCAGTCTGCTCTCACTTTTTGTTGGTGTAAACGACTGAACAAAGCCTGAGGCTGCTGGCAGTGGGCCCTGAGGAGAGCTCTGGTGGTGTGAGGTCCCCAAAAGCCAGAGCAGATGAGAAGTGGAGCAGATACAGGGCTGTTCTGCCTTGCTGTGGTAGCAGTGCTCTGGAGGCAGCCCTGGTTGCCCCGGGTCAAGGCCAAGGTGCTGCAGCAGCTCCATCAGTGCAGTTCACTGCCAGGTCAGCAACAGCAGCTCCCACACGTCAGGTGAGGCAGGTGAGGAAAGAGACATTTTTGCACACCCCAGTGGGCAGAGGATTAAAACAGATATCTGCACAGGTGAATGGAAGGGTGCCCGTGGCATGTGCTGCCTCCTTCTTGCAAAAAGAAATAAAATTGTTGTAGAAGGCCAAATACTGGGGTGCTCTAAATGCAGCATGGCCAGTGACTGGAAACGTTCACCTTCTTGTGGAGCTCAAGAGGGGCATCAGAAGGCCCAAAAGTTCATTTCCTTGGCTCTCATCCAGTCTGATGGTTATTTCAGCCTTATCAAATAGGTTGCCTGCATTTGCTTGCTGGAGCAGATGTCAATTCTGAAGGGCCCTGGGTGAAGGTGTCACCTGTCCTGTCAGTTTGTCACTGGGGATAAGCACAGTGAGCAGAGCCATTGGCTTGGCATCTCTGGCTGTGGATCAGTTCTGCTCTAAGAGTTGCCACTGGATGAATTATAACCAAGAGACCAGATCTTGGAAGTCACAAAAAAACTCCCCAAAACCTTCAGGAGGCAAGTATCCAGTGCCTTTTTAACCTACTGTGGTGAATTTGGCCAGATCCTTCTCCAGCATTTATATAAAATAGGTGGACTGAAAATCAAGCTCAAACAAGATTTGGCCCTTGAACACCAGTAATAAAATTCAGTTATATGAAAGTATCAATATTTACCACTTGGGGAGATGTTATAACAATTCCTCTTGCTTTCTATCCTTCTCTTTCTCCCTGGAATAAGGAAGAATACGGATATTTTAGTATCCAGGTTACCAATGCATGGGGCTTGCATGCTTTGGGTTTTGTTTTTTTTGTATCTCTTCAGAAGGAAAAAAAAGTGCAGGAAATTTTAAGTGATGCACTAAGTTAATGCAAGCTAGTCTTGTTTATTTGCCTGATGTCATGGAATAAAAAGCAAGCAGTGGAAAGGGAGCCAAGTCATTTTCTTGCAGTCTGCAGGAGGGAAGTTCAGTGCATCTGGAAGGCAGCAGTGTGGGGACAGAGCGTTTGTAATTGAACTGGCACATGGCAAAAGAAACGTTGTGGCAAATCTGCCTCAAAATAAGGGCAGCGTCAAATTGGGCTCAAATTCAGTAATCACAGGTGCCAAAGGGATGGATTTAGGTTCAAAGTTTAGAATTGTTGTGATTACTTGTGGTTATTCTGGGCTCCTTTTTCAGACGGTCCCAGCAGGCGGCATGAAAGATTAAAAATTTCAGTGTAAGGACACTGATAGGGAAAGACACTTTCTCCTGCAGCAATTCAGAGTGGGAAGTTCAGGGAATATTGATGAAATGGAGGAGTACTTGTGATTCAGTTCAATATAGGACACTCCTTAAGTTTTCCAGCCCTCAAAAGCTGAGTGGTAGCTTTGGTAACTTGCATAAATGGATTTATGCCACAACAAGATGGGATCACCTTGGCTGAGCACACCTTTAATTTGGGGGGGAAAAAGAGCACCTTCCAAAACAAGCAATTAGTCAAGTGTAAGAATACTCCAGGCACCAAGCTTGATTAAATTATTCAAGGGTGAGTCAGACCAAAATCCAGGGAAATCAAGTCCATTTGGAGAATAAAGAGACTTTGGTGTTGGATGTGGGAGGGGATGCCGTGTCCTCAGGAAGGACAGTGCAGCTCAGGTGTGGTACAAATGAAGCCCCCGTGCTACATCTCATTTGGTGGGTAGGATGTGGGCCTGATATTTCTGGGCCTGAGAGATTTCAGCCTGCTGGCAGCTGCTAACTTTTTTCCCAAGGAAAAAATTCTCAAGGAAGCTTCTTCTCAAAACAATCTTGGCAAACAACTCTCCATTCTCAAAACAATCCTTCTCCAGGTGGTGCTTTGCCGTTTCTCTGGTTTAACCCATGGCATTAGAGAGGTGTCGTTCCTGTTCACCAACCATGTTAAGTCTGTATGGGGATACCTTATAAAAAGTAGTAAGGATTAGACAATAAAGTCTTTTTTCTGTGCTCTTTGCCTTCTGAAATAATTTGGAGTCTCTCATCTTTCTTTGCCTTCTGAAATATTTGGAATCTCTCATCTTTCTTTCGTGTCCTACAACGACAGGTAGGAGATGTCACACTGGTCCTAAAAGCAGCCAGGCCCTTTCTCTCACTGCTCTCTTTATTTTTCACCCCCAACCCTCTTGGCTGGCCCAGTCACCCAGCAGGAACCACAGCAGGGAGGTTTCAGCATTGCCCTCCTCCCCTGCCCAGCTCACTGATCCTTCCCACACCTCTCTCACTTCCCCCACTAATGTAACCTGGTCCCCTACAGTCCTTGGAAGGTTTATTTCTATTTTTCCTTGTCAATTAACCAAGCTCCCAACTGCATTGTGCTGAACCGCTGCACTGTGTGCGCTCCATACCTGCTTGAAATTGCTCTTCCCTGACAAAGCACGTCGGCAAATTTCATTTATCAAAGCAAGGACTTTGGGGAGAGCACAATTAATCTCCACTTATCCCTGGAGGGCCTCCAGGTGGAAATGGGGCCTGTAGGTGTGAGCAGCTGGAATAATTTGATTTTTTGCACGGCTCCAAAATGAAGGAAGAAATCCTTGTGGGGGAGGTGTGCTTGGAGAGCACAGGATGAAAGGAGAGGACAACAAACAGGCTGGTGACCTGAAGTTTGGGATCATTCCTTACCCCACGTGTGGCTGGTAGAAGAGCCTCTTTGTCATTAATCTGCCACAGGGAACAGAATGATTTGGAAGAGCAGGAGAAGGGAATTAGCTAGAAAGGAATTAGCTAAAATAGAGCCAGCAGTGCTTTTCCAGCATCCTTTGCAAACACTGAAGCTTCCTGTCCAGTAGATGCTTTTCAAGCTGTTTTGCTGGTCAGATAAATGGTCTTACCTGCTCCTGGAGCACCTGGATGCACAGGGAATGTCCTACCCCTCCTGATCCAGTCTCCTGGGTGCAGGAAAGGAACCCTGGAACTCACTGAGGCACTGCCTGTCACCTGCAGGGGTGACACTGGGCACGTCTCTGGGGCATGGTTGGTGTCAGTGCCCCTCAGTGCTGTGTGGGTTGGGATGGTGGGAACAAGGTTCTGTCACCTCAGTGAGACAGCAGAATGATTGAATTTAGCTGAATTCAGCCACTTCAGTGCCTGCGCTTTACTGGCCAAAGAGCAACCTTTGAAGCCTGCCCAGACAAGATTCTGGCTGCAGCCACGGAGGGGATGTGGACCTGTGCCTGTCTCAGGCTTTGTGTCTGTGACACCCTGTCCCAGAGGACTCCTGTGGCCATCTGCCTCTGGGTCTCAGCGTGCTAATCCAGCCCTTTGGAACCTGCCAGTCTGGCCTTTGTTCTCTGCTCTTCTGCCCAGAGAACATCCAGAGTGGGGGGAAAACAAACCTGCAAGGCCGTCATTTGCTAAAAACCACATTTTTTTTCCTTCTCTTTTTCTTTCCCAGCTCCTCTGTTACAAAATCAGGGTGTTGACTCGGATTTTCAAACCTGCAGATATTTTGGGGTGTGAGTTCCTGAGAGGGCTTCTCTTACCTCGAGTGCTGAGGCTCCAGCAAAGCGGGTGCTCTGAGAGTTTCCCAAATCCAGTTCCTCAGGGGTAACTTCACCTTGAAGACCCTCACGTTTGGACACTTCCCAGTGGCCTGAAACACATTGAAAAAAAATGTCAGTGGTGCTCCTCACTCTTGTGTTTCCCTAGGTGTGGTTGGGTGTCCACAAATCTGGTAATTTTATATATATATATATATATACATATATATATACACACACACACACATATATGCATGTGTACGTGTATGTTTTTTAAATTACTTGCTGTAAATCTGCCCCCAAGTGTGTTGGGAAGGGGATGGATGTATTTTGTGCCGCTAGAAATAAATACATACGAAATTTGTTTATTCCATTTCTCTCAGGGAAATGGCCTAAAATCCATGTGTTAAATTTGAGTGCAGAAAAACACATGTGGCATTTGATTAAAAAGACATAACTCTGCAAGGGTATTGATTTAATTTAGATACGTTCATGGNGGTGAAAGTGAAAATCCCAGGATCCGGTTTCTCTGGGTAGAGTGGCCATGGATGTTGTATCTAAAAATCTGGATGGTGAAAGTTTGTAGGGATGGAGTGGAGCTGGGAATGGGATCATTCTTGTAATGGGCTGAGAAACCCAAGGGGGGAGAACTAAACTGGAAGCAATACAGAGGGAAAACAGGAGCCTGGAAAGATTCTTCCCTCCTCAGGACAGGGAGGGATCACACCAGTCACAGGCACACAGGGCTGCATGCAATCATGGGTTATTAGGCACCATTGCAAAAGCAAAATGCTGCAGGAATTGGTACAAAAAGTGCGATAAAATATGCATCAACATGATGAAATATGTATTGGAATGAATACTAAGTGGGATGAGCGTTATTCTCAACTGAGTGGTGGCCCTGGCAGGGCTGGGTTTGTGGCTGGACTCAAGGATCTGGAGGCTTGTTCCCAGTTTAAACCATTCTGTGATTATTTCCTGTCAGGCAAACAAGACAGGCTGTAGCTTTGGTTGGAGATTTTTTTATGTTTCTTACTGCACAAAACACTCCTTCTCTAGATGAGGCTGTGCTTGAAAGGGGAATTTGGCCCCTCCTGATTTCCCCCTCACAGGGAGGGCAGGCAGGGGCTGTCACAGCCTCCTGGGGAAGGATGATGTGCTGGTGCAGGCTCCAAGCCACAGGGCCGTGCTGGAGGTGAAGTGTCACACGTGTCCCCACAGTGAGAGCTGTTCCTGTCACACTCTGCCCAGAAAGAAGGGAGAGATGAGATATTTTCTGTAACTCATTCCCATTCCAGCACGTGCAGAGAAAGAACGAGGCAATCCCCAAAAGGGGAAGCCCCGGGCTGAGTTCTGCCCTGCCTTGTGTCCTCTTCAATTTTCCTGGAGACGTTGGAGTTGGACAGGGCACAAAGGAGGTGAGGCACTGCAATTCTGGCCCTGAAATGCAACTGAGGTCTCTTGTCTCCAACTCTTCACAGTGGTGTTAAGGCTTGGAAAGGTCTCCAGTGACAAGGACACAGAGCTCTGAGCACATCTCCACCAGACAAGATCTCTCCAGCAAGGAAACTCCAAGGCTCCCGTGGTTGTGTGTCTTAGCAGCTGTTTATGAGTTTGGCCATAATCCTATTGTAACTCTTACCATTAATCATATTCCTATCATATTCCTGCAAAGCACCAGGGAAGGTTTTCCTGAACAGATTAATTGCTAATGAATTTGTAATCTGGCTTTGATCACTCATTCCTTTTGAATGCTGGTGGGTGGAGTTTACATGCCAAAGCTTTTCTGGATAATGAAGATGCTGCCTCTGAGGACCCTTTGGAATTAATTTTTTCAAATTTGGGTCTAATATGTAAGCTGGGCTCCCATAGTCATGAAGAAGGGACTCCAGCAAATCATACAGAGATGGAGGCTTCCACATGCTCCTACTGAAATAAAAAGCAACATTTGCTCTTCTTCTGGAGAAAGCTGGAGCAGACAGGTAGAAGAGCTTGCAATCAAAAGGGCAGACAGGGTGTCAGCAGAGGAGTTTGAGCAAATAGCTCTTGAAAGGTTCAATCCCTGATCCTTCCACGCCGTGGTTTCCAGCACTGAGCCCTTTTGCAATGTCAGCAGCACCTGACAGCAAATATCCAGCCAATAATTCTGGTCAGCTTTGACAGCAAAGTATAAATCTCGTGTCTGGTGAGGCGTAAGTGTCAGAATACAGTCTGCACAACGGCCAAAGGCAGTGCAAATTGTAATTAAAAGCATTTAATTTAAGTTAATCTTCATTAGAAACATAATTATGTCCGCACACAAATTGCTTCAATGTAATTGTCACAGTTGTAAATACCTAGTTCTATTAACCAGCTTTTCTTCAGGATAAACTGGCTGGGAGATTATCAACTGTTTCAGAGCAAAAACCCTTTAGTGTGTCTGTGGCACGTGTGTGTGTGGGGGGATCAGACAAAACTCAGCACCTTTGTCCCTGCAGAGTGGGACCAGCTCACACACCCCCCAGGGCTGCAAATAATCCCCTGTGCACAGATGAGAGGATGCTGCGGTGGAAGTTTCATTAATTTATTAAAACTTGATGATAGAGAAGCAGAACAAATGGCCCTCTTCCAAAAAAACTTGGCTTTCCAAGGGATGTTTTATCCATGATGGCACCAAGGTTTCAGCCTTGTCCCTGTCTTGTAGGTTTGAGTTTATGGGGAAAGTCCACTTTCCATGAAGTTTTCCTTTTCTAATCTGATTATCGATGAAATCTCTGCATGGATTTGCTGTCCTGATGCCCCCAGGAGAACTGCAGGTCTTAGGAGCTGTGCTCCATCAGGAATGTTCCTCTGCTGCTGCTCATGTGGCACCTACCAACACATTTCTGGAATTCTTTCCCTCAGGTCCTTGATTGCCATGGGGATTTGGGTCTGATCCCTCTTGAATTCAGCAGGGAGTTTCCCCTGTGTGGTCAGAATTCACACAGAGGAGTGCAGAACATGGCACACTTGGGGTTCTGCTGAGGGCAGCCTGAATCCAGAGAAGTTTGAGAGTGCAAGATTTATCTTGGAAAATTATCCTTGGATTTATTTTAGGGAAGGAACAATTCAGCCTTCTTCACTGCCTCAGGAAACAATGCCACGAATACAGTCAAACAGCACTTGGGAGATGAGTAAAAATAATCCTGGGGGTGGACTCGAACACTTGAAATGGATGTCCCAACAACACGGTTTGAAAGTTCAGGGAGCTTTTAACTCTTGTCAATGCTCTTTCCAAATAATCTGCACTGTTGCTGCTAATTGGCACAAACCTTGCTGGTAATACCCATAGCAGAGATTTGCACAGAATCCATTGCTAATCCTGTAAACTGGTGAGTTTGAGAAAGTGGGTTGCTCTGGGCATTGCTAATTTTCTTTCCATGCCTTCACTTGCTCTCATTCATTAACCCCCGAATGGCAGGCTGGGCTGTGCACACAAACAAGAGAGCAGCATCATCTTATTAAGGGCTGTAACTGTGAGTGGGAAATTACAGCGTGATGAATGTATACACCATTCAAATTGGATGCCTTTTCTTGTGTGCTGCTATGATGCTACCTGCTGAACAAAAAACCCAAAACCAAAACAAAACCATGTTCTCATCAGCAATTCAAAATTAATTAAATTTTGATTTAATTCAAATTTAAATTTCGATTAAATTCAAATTTAAATTTCGATTAAATTCAAAATTAAATCTAGTGCAAGGAAAATTTTTTTAATGAATGGCATCATTTTTCACATGCACCCAAGGCACCACAACGTGGGGCACAGCTGCTGTTTGTGTCTCATTATTTGTTTCAAAGTACCTGTGTCACATTGCCCAAATTCTGCCCCAAACACAGCTCCAGGAGCAGCTCTCAAGTCAGTCTCATGTCCAGGGCTCAGACCTGCTCCTGGTTCTCACTGGGTGTGGTGCTCACCAGGGTAAACCCTAAATTCCCCCAAACTCCCCCAAATTCTGGGACATCCCTCATGGTCATTAGAGAAGCTGCGAAGGATTGAATGAAAGCACCCCAGGGCTCTTCAGAGATGTCCCTCAAATGCAGAATTGGAGGGGATGGCTGGAGCACAGTGGCAGACCTTACAAAAGTGATGCTTTATTTCTAATTCAGTGGAGGTGAGTTGAAGTGGGATTAAATGGGCACCTTAAATGGGATTACAAAGGCTCAGGTTATAAGATAAGACTTCCCAGATTTCCATTTGCATCCTGAAGAGAAGAAAATAATACCTGTTCTGGAAAAGACTGGAAACTTTTTCTGCCACTCACTGGCCTAAAATTTACATGCAGTAGCCAGAACAGCACTCTTGTTGAGAGTTGTTATTGTGATATAATGCTCAGTTCTGTGATCACCTGGTGGTCCTTAAATAAATGTGTATTTATCCAGTCTGGGTTTGCTTGCAGTGAAGGAGATCTGGGTGTAAAACAGCATCTCACTGAGTAACCAGGAGAGTTTGGTTTGCACACGAAGAACTTCTCCCTGCTCACCCCAGACAGGCTGTGGGTGCCCAGGCTGGGATTTCCACGGTCAGAGCCCAGCTGAACAAAACTGTGACTTAAATCAAACACTCCCTGGGACAATGGGTGCATCCACAGGACCACATCAGATAACCAGGGGAAAGGGACAGCAGAGTTCTCAGAAAAAATTGAAATAAAAGTCAGCTTGGATAAGTGAATTTAATACTTGCCTTGGTGTTACAAAGAAGTGGAAAGGAGTTGCAAAGGGAATGTAGCATTCATTATCTAAGGCTGATTTCCTAGGCAGGCAGTATTTTTCTTTTGTCTGAGGAGGCTGCCTTGGAACTAAAACAAGACAATAGTGTAGATTATGTATCCTCTGGAGGAAAGAAACAAAATATTTAGCCTGGACTACAAAGGGAGAAGAGCGTCAGGTTTTTAAAATTACTTCAGCATGTTTGAGTTCAAGACAGCAAAAGCAAAATTGCTTGTTAAGCTGCTGTAGTGTGCAAGTACCATGGCTGAGTTGATGTTCCAGGAATTGACTGCACCAGCATGGTAATTGTCAGGACGTGATTCCCTAATTCTTTTTTAAGGATGCTCGTGTGTGTTGCCTTATTTGGTTACAGATGTTTTCGCTGCCTGGGCACACAGGGGGAAATGAGAGGAAGTTGTTTTAGCACAGTGACATTTTCGTGACCTCCAGCACCATATTCCAGATGGAGATACATATCCTGAACAAGATTTCTTCAGAGACACCAAGGGAAGCACAACACTGGTTTTGTTACAATTACCTCCCTCCACTTTCCCCCTCCTCTCCCAGGCTTCAGAAATGCTGCGTTTCTGCAGCTCTGGAGCCCAAGTGGAATTGCAGAAATTCAGTGTTTCTTAAAAAAGCTCAGCCCTGGCTGTCTGTGCTGGATGTTCATGAGAGTGCTGGAGCAAATTGGAAGCACAGCACGGAGGGGAGGGGGATTGCCACGGGAGAGGCTGATACTGCTGGATTACCTGTCAGGAATGATCTGGGTCTGAGATGAAAGGGGAAGGCAGCAAAGAGAGGCCGTAAAACATTTGAGGGGGGAAAAAACTAAAAATACAAAGTTTCAGAGGTGCTGCCAGTGCAATCAGGGAGTGAGGCCCGATTGATGCTCTGCTTCAGTGGGTTTGCACCACGAGGCTCGTGTGTCAGGGTGCCTTTGGCTCTCCTGTTTACATCTCTGTTCAAAACTGGGTCCTCGGCCTCTGTGCCAGGCCTACAGAGCTGTTTGTGTGTGAGCAGCATTCCCATCACGAGCAGACAGCAAACCTTGTTCCCTTCTTGGCACCCACAACAAAATTAAAAACCCTGAAACAAACAAAAAACCCCGCCATGACAACCCAAGAAAACACCTGCATCTTTTCATGGACATTATTAATGTGTCAGCTTTGCTGAACCTAACAGAGGGATATTTAACATCCTTTTCTTCAGCTGTAGCTGCAAAGTCGCTGATCACAGTCACAAAGGGCACTCACAGTGCTTTGACCCAGGGCTGGTGGGCACATAATTGAGATCAGAAGCTGACTCAAAACCTGCCAAGGACCAAGAAACTCTTTTGTGCAGAGGTGAGGCTCAGCAGGAAGGGTCAGAGGAGGAAAGAATCTGCAGTATCTACCCCTGCAAGGGTGAAGAGCACTGTGAGGTGCTCCCTGTGTTCATTATTGCCTCACAGCAGAGTGCCAGGGGGGATGACCAGCTCAGCCCAGCTCCTGTGGCAGGACAGGGAAGCCCTGCATGGTGTCCTTCACAGCAGCAGGAAGGATCCATTCACCGTGGAAACAACACTCAGTCTCCAGGGGTGAGGGCTGGGGAAGAGCTGGGGAGAGGAGGATAGGTGAAGAGCTGCTGAATTCACACAGCAGTGGATGCAGGAGTGAAAAATCCTGAGGCACGATTTCCATGGTTCAAACAAGCAAAGCAACAGCCAATTGTCCCCGGGAGTGCACAAAGGAATGTCAGTGCCTGAGCTCTGAGCTCCTGCATCACCTCTGCACCATCCCAGAGCTGGGATGTGCTGTCTCCTGCAGCTGGGCAAAGAAACAGCTCCACTTGTGTGTCAGCCTCAGGCCACCTCCCGTTCCCATCGCAGATCTCTTGGGGGAATCTCACAGCAATTAGTTTCTAATTGCTTCAGCGGTCTACAACCCATTTGATGAGAAATGCCACGCGAGTGTAATGGCTCTTGCACGTTTCACAGGAGCAGAAATTAATTGCATCATCACTTTAAAAACTCGTGTTCCTCCCGTCCCCTCTTCTTCCGTCGCGCCATATTTCACATTGCAGAAGAGAAAGGTCAGATATTAAAAAGTCGTATTTTTGTTTCTCTAATCGGGCGCTCTTCTGCCGCTGCTCAGTGGCAGATCCAGCCCGCTGTGCTGTGTTCATCGCCGTGCTGTAATTTAAAGCAGTGTGAACCCTGCAATGCCTCTCCCAGGTGCTGTTGGGTCGGGGTAGGAAGGTTTTAACCTCCTGCCTCCTGGAATCCCGCCAGTAAATCAACCACATCTCGGGATCGTCTCCAAATGAAATTTGCTCGCCACGCAGCGGCAAGGAGACGTGACGGGAGTGTAAAGCAGGACGATTTTTCACTGCAGAAATACTTGAACTCACTCCAGACAATTATGCAGCCTGCCATTTTACACATCATCTATTTCACTATTCCTGCATCAATTATTCCATTAACGTGGCTGCACACCGACTGTCACCGGTCCCGCAGATGTGGAAGGGACGAAATACATTGCAAAAAAAAGGCAAAAAAAAGGTATTTTCATATGAAAGGCTTTGGGACATCCACTTCAGCAGCCTCTCTACGTGTGCTATACAAAGTATTTTTATCTCCCAGCCTGCTTAACACTGTTAATTTCTACCCTAATATGGTTTAGCTCAGGACATAATGCTGAATTTTCCACTACTCTGTTTGCTGTCAGCTGAGTTGAAAAGACCTGTTAATTAGGGGGAAAAAAATTAATAGCTTTATTCAAAGATTAACAGAAATTAGGGTGAAAACAAAACTCTTTCGATAGGGAGGGGATATGCATTCGCTGTAAATTCAGGATATCTCCCAAAACACAAAGAACAGGTTCAGAATTGTAATTAAGGAGGAAAATTTAGCTCCCTGGAAGAACAGCTTGATAACAATTGTTACTTTCCTTTAGATTTCATGTAGCATCTGTTACAATTTAATTTTTAAAGGCCGCCATTTTTAATTCCCGTTAATCCCCAGAATTAACAGTGTGATAAAGATCCTGGCAAACACTGAAATTTAACAAGTCAAAATGCCTCTAGGAGCCTTTGTAGAATATTTAAGGAATTGAGCAATAGCACTGATGCTTTCAATAAGATGAAATGCAAAGCCAGTGTTAATTAGACACAGACCAGTTGCATCTTCCCATGTAATTTGATAATTTGGCTGACTTGTATCCATAGGCTGTAAATGAATTTATACTGCTGGAGGATGGGACAGTTTGTCCCTCACCAGGTTTGGAGATGAGTTAGGAGGAATTACTTAGAGGTTGAATATTTTACACTGGTGTCTTTTTTTTTTTCCACTCAGGTTGATAGCAGGAAGTCAAAATATCAACTCCTCAGCATTTCCCTGGATGGGGAAGTGTGTAGGGTTTTACAGATGTACAAAACAGAGGGGAAACCCTGCACCTGTGCCCCAGCCCCCTCACACCCCAAGGGATTGGGGCCCACACTCCTGGACATGCTCTTCCCTGGGCTGAGAAACACAGGATGGCACAAAAAACATTTGCCAAAGTGCCAGATAAGACGGAGAGAAAGGATTTATCCTGTCACTTTCTTGATTTATTGGGGGTTTTTTGGTTTAGTTGGTTTGGGG
>VZDJ01000058.1:1836867-1878162 GCA_008694505.1 Cyanoderma ruficeps | reverse complement strand
TTTTATTTTATTGTGGGTTGAAAGACAATGGGTTTACCCCTGGAAATGGAAATGCATGAGTACATCAGTTTTGTCCCACAGCACTCCATCCTGGCTCAGTGTGTTGTGTTTGTGTTGTTGTAAGCAGGGTGAGGATCTATTTCCCCAAAATCTCCCCATCACTGTCAGTGCCTCACTCAGGAGAGACCTGCGGGAAGATGGACATCAGCCTTTCCCTTTTGTGAAACTGCACAACAGGATCAGCAACAGCTGTAGATTTTAGGGGGTTTTGAGAGTCGAAAATCCCATTAATGGATATTCCAGTCTCACCTTTCCAGCCTCCCTGTGTCCTCCCATTTCAATTAGTGCTGCTTGACCTTGGCCTTCCAGTTGTGCCATTTCCAAAGTTTCTGCTGCTCTTCTGTCTCCCCAAACTACAGTTTCCTCTCAAGGGTGATGAGGGGATGTGGCGGGGCGAAGCTGGGTGTGTCCCAATTTGGGGACACTCCAGAGAGACTCAGGAGACAGCAGTTGTTAGAAAACTCTCTCCCATTTTAATTTTATCTGACTCCCAGTTTTATACATGTGTACAGAGGTCAAGGGATTGGCTACACAGGTCGCCACCCCTTCAACCTGGATGGTGGACATCACCACCAATCATTTCTTCTCTCACAGGAGAAGTGTGTAAACATTCTAAGAACAGACATTATTTACATTAGGCTGCGCTGAAAGTTCTACAGAAAGACAAGAGACAAAAAACTCAAGGCAACAAGGGGATGCTGATTAAGGTTCAGTTTCCTGAATTCCTAAGTGATACCTGTTCTGGGGCTGTTTCTGCTGGCAATCTCTCCTTTCCAAGTCAATCTGCCACCCAGAATTCCTCATTTGATGGTTTTCTGACTGGAGAAATGGTAATGTTTTATCTCTGGGTTTGCATGGCTGTGCTCTTTGTTCCCCCAAACTCCAGAGCACATTTATCCTCAGTGTAATACCCTCATGAATGCAAGAGCAAGCCTTTCTTCTGCTCAAAAAGAATCAACAGCCTGAATATCTGTTTCATGGTCTCCTCCATATGTATAGGGAGTGGGGATAACAAACTAACCTTTCTCCCAGAGGCTAATTGGATTTCACACAGTTTGGAAGCACCACGAATTCATCAGATATATTAAAATTCAGCTTTAACATTCCTACTGGGTAGCTTGGCCACTGACCTCCCTCCCTCCCTCCTGCTTTTAGTTCCATTCTGTCTCCAACTTACCCATTTTCCAGTATTTAAATAAACAGGCACCGTGTGCTGCAGCCCCTTGGGAGCAGCATTTCCCTCGTGCATGAACCCTTTACAAGCTGCTGTGGACACACATGCATGAATATTTCTCATTCCACTTAAATAAGCATCACAAACGCTTATCCTGGACATAATGCACATTGGTCAGGAGCTGGTGGCCCTGCTCAGGGTTGGTTGCCTCATAAAGTGGGCACAAGCACAACCTGCTGGAGCCTAATAAGGAGGAAACTGCATTTTTCAGCAACAAAAAGGCGTGTAGATTCCTTCTGGCATCAAAAAAAACCCACCATTTGATCATCTTGACTGGCCCAGGACTTTCTCTTCTGGAGGTGAGAGAGGAAATAAAAAACACCTCTACAGGAGGGTGGAATTTGATTGTTTCAACCACGCTGTTGTAGGTAGGGCTTGGATGGTCCCTGTGAATAGAAGGAAAAGTTGAGATCTCTGAACAGTGCATGAAGGAATGGAGAAATCTCTGCATGTTTGTGTTGAGAGGTCACAGAGGAACCCAGGTGACAGAGGTGGCTTTCCCTGTGCCCCACAGCAGTGAGGGGACGGCGTGGCCATGGTCTGGGCAGGTCACCACGTGGACCTTTGGTGGCCCAGAGATGGAAGAACAGGTGACAGAGGCCCCTTCCCTCAGTGCTGAGGAGCTCAGAGAGGGGCTCCCCAAAGTGCAATTAAAATATTTGTGTGGCACGGGCCGGGCGTGCCAGGTCCACTTTGTGTTAATGTTTGTGGTTTTCCTGCTCCTCTTTTTATTGCTTATCAATTTTAAGCAGTATTTTTCTCAGGAAAACACTAAGGAATTCTCTTTCTGCGAATGCAAATGTGGACTCTATTGAGTGGGCGTGTGCATACTTTCAAGAAATAATTGAATCCAAACATCTCTTATTTTTAAATGCAGGAAACCAGAATCTAATAAAATGTAAATCAATTCAGTGTCTGCTTTGGGCTAGCAGCCTTCAGACTGTTAAAAAGAAAAATGCATTAAGTGCTGCGCATTCCAATACCAACATCTTCATTTTCCATTGCATTCCCTTAACCCTTCAGGCTTCTGAAATCTTTCTCTTTGTGGCTGTGTGGTGAAGAGCTCACTACCCACGTTCATCAATTCCCATATTCCTTCTGCAGCTTTCTGTGGGTCAGTCTGAGCGTGTTTGGTGTTTCTGTGCCGTGCTGACTGCAGACACCCAAGTGACACATCACAAAGCACAATTTTCTTTGTGATTTAGGACTTTGGCCCCTCAGACCTGAAACAAACAGGCCGCTGCCAATCCGACTTGGAGTACAGCTGATGGAGAATAAATAAATCCCTGAGATTGCTGGTGTGAGTTAAAACAGAGTTTAAAGAGGTTTTAGGGACATTTTCAGCCCAGTTAACTCTTGGTGCCTGTCCGGCTGCTCAGCTTAGTGCTGAGAGAGAAAGGACAGGAGCAGGCACCTAAAACACATCCATTGTATTTTCTGGTGATTCTGGTGTATTTTCTGGTGTTCAATTTTACAGCCCTTATCAAAGCAGCCTAGAAAAGAAGAGTGGGCCTTAATCCAGCCCTGTTCTTACAGGCTGCACGTGTGCATGGCATGCAGTTGTCTTCTTTGGTCTTTCTGGCCCTTTTTTGGCTTTTTCTGTAGACATTTCCCCCCTGTTCTGACCTTTGGAAGCCTACAAGCCGAAGAGCTGTGATGATTTCAAGAAAGCAAGTGGAGATCTGTTTTCTTTGAGCACAACCATTAGATTTACAGAAACTCAGGGACTTTGAAGCTCCTCGTGTGCTGCTACCACCGTTCTGGTGTTTCTGGAATTCTGAAATTCCTAAACGGGAGGGATATTGCAGAGAGAATGGTTTACAAAATCATGACTGAGGGAGAGAGCTGAAAACAAGAGCATTTTCTGATTGAAAAAGACATTTCTCTGAGGGGTGGAAAGGACAGTTCACCCTCTGTCACTGCTGTGCCCACGTTTGGAGTGACAGTGAGGGACCTGAGAGGGGCCAAAAGGAGCTGGGAAATCCCAACCCTTCAAAGCAGCCCAGGCTCTGCTCTGCTGGGTGATTCAGGCTAAGGCCGAAGCCTTCAAACTTCTTCTTATTTTTTCCCCCCCAAATTCTTTTAAATTGTTTCATTTATTAATAAATGACAGTTTCCAAATACTGCTGCTGCCTCCTGGAGGAACGTGGGAACGGGCAGTCACTCCGAGCTGTGCCAGGGCAGATCCTGGGTTTTCACTGCTCCGTTTCCAGGTGAACTCAGAATTTCTGCCTGTGCCATCACAGGCATTCCAGCAAACCAGGAGCTCACATCCAGGGTGTGTGTGTGTGTGTGAGGCAAGCTCCATTTTGTCAAAATCCTGAAAAATGCTTAGTTCTACAAGGGCTGTATTAAAATGAAGCAGGGGCTCAGCAGCTCTCACAAGGCTGCAGCTTTTTCCTTCCAGCAATTAAAATTGCTGCAGCAGACACTGATGGACTGGCACTGCAGAAATCCCAGCTAGATTGTTCTCTCAGGGAAGCTTCTTCTCATATAAGCAGAGGAGGATTTAATTTAACAAGGGAAACCTAAGGAATTGCAAAACTAATCTCTGCAACCTTCCATTTCTTCCAGAATATATATATATTATAAAGGTTTTTAAAGCTCAGACCTTGGCACAAATCAAAAATGCTACCATCAGATCTATTAGAAATAATGACTTTGAAAGAAATAAATTTGTGCCTCATCGACTGTGCGTGAAGATATGATTTCCTTCCTCGGAATTGCTTAAGCTACAAGAATTGGAGAGCAAACATTTCATGCAGTATGATCCTTTCCCAAGTCAATATTGTCCTTTCAATCCTCAATTTCAAATTCAATATTATCCTCCCTTAAACAAAGGCACGCTCGGAAATCGATGCTGTTTATCTTGTCTACTGTAGTTATACACACAAGTGAAATTTTTGTTACAGATGAAAAATGCTTGCAGATTGAAAACTGCAGAAAGGCAAAATCTTCCTATTTTGCTGGTTCCTGGTGTCATTGCTGAGGGTGACAACAGCCACCAACAAAATCACCATTTTCAGCATTGGTCCTTGCACTGTCTGGCTACTATTGGCTTTTGTCTTGTGCTTTCAAAAATTAATAACTAAAATCAAAACACAGCATTAAAAAAAAAAATCAGCTTATCATCTGGGGTAAATTTTTTGTTGATATAAACCTTCTTTCAGGGTTGGGTTTTTTTTTTTCAGGGTGTTCCAGGTGAATTATTGGATATGATTAGAGTGGTAGAGCAGAGTGAGCTAAAGCAGAAAATATTCTTTCAAAAAGCCCACCCTGCTTTGGGGGAAGACTTGTACTACATTTATTTATTTATTTGTTATTTTAAATAATTTAANTATTTATTTATTTATTTTAATGGTGAAAACACCAGAAAAAAGACTTCTGAAGGATGGAAGAAGACTAAAAATGTCATTTTGGAGTCACTAAAAGCCTCTACAACATGACTGCAGGTAGAGGTTTGGCCTTGCCTGTCAAGAACAACCCTTAAACATTCCTTACTGTTTAATGAGATCTCAAACCAGTTATCCCAGCATGGGATGAGCACATCCAGGGCTTTACCCTGGTGGGTTTCTGTTTTCCCTGCACCCCTCGGACAAGCTGCTCTCAGCTCCGGCAGTGAAATCCTGTTTTCCCAAGGAAAGTTTACTCCAGAGACTTCCTGTGCACAGGAGCCCATCTGGGACGTGTTTCAGGGACTCGGAGCAATGACCGAGGGCTGGAGTTGAATAAACAGAAGGTAAATTGAAAATCCCACACACGTGGTGAACGTGAGCAGCAGAGCCAAGGCCCCACGGTACAGGACCACAGTGATTTTCGGAATTTTGCACTATTTAAGGGGAGTGGGGTTGGGTTTTTGGCCCCACTTTCTGCTGTGTTGTGGGGAGCTCTTAGTAGCGGGAGTTACAACAGGAAACCAAAAAGGAACAATTAAGGCAAATACAGAAGTGATTGTTTCCTGAATATTCGGAGTTCAGCAAGTGGATTGTCAACTTCTGCACCAGCCTCAGGCAGCTGAGCTGGGTATAAACTATTTTATAACTATAACACACACATCGTGTCTGCTCTGGAGGGACAGGAATGCAGAAAAGTGAATTGCAAGTATCTGAAATGCAGTCAGGTTCCTGTCCTTGCACACTCTGGGCTTCTCCATCGTGTTTGGACTCTTGGATCTGCAGGATCTGCAACTTTCTTTTTGCTTGGGATGGTTGTGGGCAGTCAAGGAAAAAGAAACCACACTTGGACTTCTGACCTGGAGACGACAAAAGCGTCTGTGGGTTCTTCCTGATTTCATGCAAAAAAGGCTGGGAAATTTTTGAAGCGTTTTGATGCAGCTTTAGATCACAGATTTAACTGCACAGTGGAGCAGAGCAACCCACGGGTCCTTTCAGTGGCACAAGTGGAGTGCTTGGTGTTCAGATGGGAACTCATGTGCTGAGCCAAACCCAATTATTTGCAAATGAATCAGTGCCACGCATCCTCGGGGGGAGGGCTGTAACACCAAGGGCTGGTTTGAAATGTCATCTTTTCTTCGGGAGAATTCTCTATAGATGGATGAAGTCAGCTATTTTCAGTCTAATTTTAGGCAATTAGAAATAGGAATTCACCAGAGTTAGCGGGGAAAAATTCTAACTCTGATCAAAGGCCCGGCAGATTTCAGCCCGCCCCGTTTTGGAAGTCACGGCAATGTGAAAGAACAGGCTTTTCACTGAGGTCTGGCATTACAACCAGCGCTGGCACTCACAGGCAGTGCTTTAATTATACATTATACTAACCAGTGTGAAACACTGAGCCTTATTAAGATAGCCAAAAGCCTTCTTTAGAGTTGATTTATTAGAGCTTGAAATTAACTTTTCACAGTCCAGCTCCAAGAGATCAGCGGATACAGAAATTCAGCTCTGCCCCTGGCGAGTTCCCCGTGGTTATCTGCAGTGCTCCCTCCAGTCCCTCCCAGTGCCCAGACAAACCCTGGGCAGCAGCAGCAGCTCTGAGCCTCTTCCCTCCCTTAGAAACATCAGTGCCCACCTTGTGCCTGCTTGGAATGGTTTCCTGGAAAAGTGGAACTTCACCAGCGGTGTTTTCACGTTCGCTGAATTGTGCCAAATTTAGTGTAGTGGTTTGAATATCTCCTCTGGGAGACAGGATTTTTGGGAGAAAAAAGGTAAAACAGGCTGAACTTAAAGGTAAGCAGATAGTTCATTAACACAGGCTAAGGGGAAAAAAAAGAAAAGAAAAAAAAGAATTAAACTTTCAAACACCTTTCCCTAGGAAAAAAAAAAAGAAATTCACATTCGTGCTAAACCATCACACCTGGAAAAGTGGAACTTTACCTGGAAAAGTGGAATTTTACCTGGAAAAGTGGCTCCAGGGAGCCACCTTGGGCTCTGCTGGGTGCTCGGGTGTGTGGCTGCCCCAGGCTGGCTCTGCTGGAGCAGTTCCACTCTGGGGTCTTTGCAGATGAGTGTTTTTCCTACTCCTGACACAATATTTGTCTGGGATATCAGGATGTTGTTAGGAATTGTTAAATCAAGCCCATCACCTGTAGAGAATTGCAGCTCTCTGCCAGCTGAGGAGCTCCCAGCCTGACAGGATTTTTAAATTTTCCTCCCAGCAACCTGGATGCATTTTCACATTTCCAACCTCCTAGGTATCAGTTCTCTGATTAAATCAGTGGCCTGGAGCTCCCACATCTTGTGCTTTGTTTCTGTTTGATGCTGCAAGGCAAGGCAGAGCAGGGAGCTCTGCAAGATAAAACTTCCTCCTCTTCAGGATGGCAAAAATAAGGAGGAAGGCACTCAGTGGCACAACACCTGCAGTAAATCTGGATTTAAATGGCGCTGGGCTGGGAAAGCTGCCCTGTCATGCTTTGGGTCTCTTCACCAATGGCACAGATAAACGTTTTGGCTTTAAAATTTGTCGTCGGGATTGCTGAGGAGGAGTCACATCTCCACATCTGTGCTCACACCCAGTGATTCTCTGAGGTTTTAGGCTCTGCAGGTACCAAGACCCCCGTCAGCACAGGCAGGAGTGTCACAGCCCTGCCACTGTGGCACGGGGGCACCTCTGCTCCTGTTTTACAAGGGGCTGTGCCATTCCTCTGGGTGACTGATATATCCTGTCAGCTGGGTGGGAAATGCCAAAGCCCCAAGAACTTGCAAGGGAGTTGTTTGGGAGTTTTTATCTCTGGTTTTTGCTGGTTTATTTTTAAATGACTCTGTAAGGCTTGGCTTGCCCCGGGGAGTTGTGTGATGGGCAGCAGCCCTGCAGGAAATATTAATGTGGGATGGAGGGAGCAGCAGAGAGGCAGAGCCCCCTCCTGCTTCAGCCAAAGCTGAGCCACACCAGAGTGCTGCTGGAGTTCCATGCCTGAGGTGCTTTGGTTTTCTGAAATTTTTTTCTCAGGGAATTTTCTGTAAACAGGAGAAATGTTTTTGTAACTGTACCTTTGTTATCCATTCCTTTCCCTAGGAGGGACTTCTTGATGTCCCTCTGCTCTGACCAAAGTGGGTGAAGAGGTTTTGCCTTTGTGTCACCAATGGAATTGGTCTGTGTGGAACAGTATAAAAGGGAGACACATCCCAAAAATAACGGAGTCGTTTTCAACCTTCTGAACCTCGGAGTCTGTGTCGTGGTGGTGTAAAACAGCGTCACGCTGCCAATTAAAACTGAAATGAATGACTTTGCTCTCTCTGTAGGTGACCTGTCTCCACGATTTCTTTGGGGATGATGATGTGTTCATCGCCTGCGGCCCAGAGAAATTCCGCTATGCACAGGATGACTTTTCCCTGGATGAAAGCGGTAACGTCAAACACTCGCTGTGGTTTTATTGCAGCGCCACTCGCTCGCTCCTATCTGATAATAATGCTGCATGCTTTTGTTCTGGCTTTGAACACCCGGCACATGGAGTTTAAACATCCTCTTGTGATATTTATCCAGTCAGCAGTATTATAATCGGGGAAATACTCACTGAGGTAGCCCACGTCGGGATAAATTAATTCCTACACCATTTTGACGTTTCCTGCAAAATAAAAGTGTTTATGCTTTCAATTTTCTCCAGTCACAGTCAGATAGAGGCAATTTTCTTGAGAACTAATCATCCTTATGCAGACACATGCATATTAAAAATAGAAACAAGCAACAGTTGAAAAAAAAAAATCAGATTTCCACTGTTTACTTCTGCTGATTCAAAAAGCAGGGCAATAATTCCCTTTTTGGGGGCATGACTGGGACAGCACTGTTATTTCTCCTTGTTGCCACTGCCAGCAGAAGTCTATAATAGTCTGAGTCTCTGTGATCAGTTAAGCCATGAAGTCTTGGATTTTACAGACTGTGCAGAGCTTGCTTGTAGGACATACCACCCACCCCACCTGGCAACTGTACCCACCTGTCTGCAGGTGCCAGGGAGTGCAGCAAGAGGAAATTAAAGCCATTTTGACCCTTTAAACTAAAAAAAACCCCGTGGTCTCCAAGCATCTAGGCTCACTTCCCAAAGCTCTGGGTGTGCTTTGTAAGGAGCACAAGCCCCATCCTGTCCTGTGTGCTGCAAACTTGTCCTGGATTGAGGACTGAGGATTTTTGCTGGTCCAAAGAGGATTTTTGCTGGATGCCAGGAAGCCAAGCAGCCTCTAATCTCCAAACAAGGTGTTTTTTATGACTCCTTTGCGAGCCTGATTTGATTTTAGTGCTGGTGCTTCCGACCTGTGTACTCCAGACGAACCCATTTGATGGTCTTGGGTAATCCACAGAAAGTTCCCAAGGTTCAGCTGAGCCTTTGCAGGCAGAGAATAAAGCCCCTGTCAGGCTGGGGAAGTGATCTGTAAGATGAGCTTCACATTTTTCCCCACTCAGCAGTTGAGTCAGCTCCACAGGGAGCTCCACGCTGGAAAACAGCTTGGATGCAGTCCTGGCACAACAACGGGATGGAAAGCCCAGATCCCTGCCTTCACTTCTGCTCGCTGCACTCTTCTCTAGCTTGGCTTTCTCTGGCAGAAAGAAGCCAAGTTTGCTGTTGGGAAGGCAGCAAGGAGCTCCAGGGGTGTTTTCAGGGGAAATGCAGCTCTCAGGAAGCAGATGAGGAGCCTCAGCCCCGTTTTCCCACTGCACACCCATCACCCTTCCTCCTTCCAAGGCAGACGCTGCCAGGAGAGCTGAGCATCCTGAGGTTTTGCAGATGAGTGTCACTGACTGAAACCTCCCGTGTCATGGGGAAATTTCTCTTGCCTGTTTGGATGACACACACCAGGATTTCTGGTTATTATGTTCACCCTGGCAGGACATCAGGAAACAAAAAAGAGAAGCAACACAAGAGAGGATTATGTCATCTTTTTCCTCCTGGCTGCCCACCACAGCTTCCACCCTCTAATCCCTGCTGCTCAGCACCTTCCAGATGACATTGCTCTGTCCCTTTTGTACCCACAGGTTTCAGCATCGTGGAAATGTCACACTTTGGGGACATTTAGAGGTCTCTTTACACCAACCTCAGCACAGCCAGGTTCCCACCTCCTGCAAAAGCTCAGGGATTGCCTCTGGTGTGCTGATACTTGCCAAGGGCTGAGCTGGAGGAATTCCTCAGAGTCAGCCTTTTTGTGCTGGAAAATGCAAAACCAAGTTGTCTTCCAAGGAATTACTCCCCTAAGAAGAAGATAAATTTGGAAGCTCTTGCGAAGACCTAACATGAAGTGTTTTTACATTTCAGGTTTATTTTTTTCTTTTAGTGAGTAATTCAGGTGACTAAACACAGCTGCCTGACACCCTTTGAGTCCCCTCACAACATCAGAACTGCTCTTCATGTATAAAAAATTGGGCCTATATTGGTGCTGGACCTCTACAAGCCTTTCTGTGACATCATCTGTGATAATCCAAGTACTTTCGAAGGAAAAAACCCGCAACTTTTTCCATCCTTGATTTACAGTTTCCAAAATTGATTTAGCAGGAGGGAAAATGAGCTGAGTGTAGGTTTAATTCTTGCCATGAAGCACCCCTGGAGCACGAGCCCTCCCCTCCATTCTTGTGCTGCACGACCCAACAGCAAAACTCTCTCTCAAACCATCCAGAAGGAGCAGAGACGGACCCTGGGCTGGCTGAGGATGAGGAAAGCCTGGGGAAAAATTTAAGGCAATTACATCTTCGTAGATACGCTGATATATAATTAAATACCACATACATTTAGGTCAGACAGCTTGCTGTTGGTTGACCAATTATTTATCTGCTCTGTGCTGCCTCAATTCCATTGGGAACTCCATTCCAGGGGTCCTCAGAGTGAAGCATGTGGGGCTGAGCTGAACCTTGCCATAAAAAACTGCCTGCATGTGGAACACATAATTCACATCTGTAAAAACGACACATTTTTCACATCTTGGTGAGGACAAGCTGTTGGAGGAGATGAGGTGGGACCAGCTAACATTTGACAAAAAGGAAATCCCTTTTTTATTGCCTTCTTCTTAACGGGGTTAAGTTAATAACTTGAAGGGTGGAAAGTTCTTTTTGTGTTAACTCTCAGTGTAAATAAAGCCTGGTTCTGAAGATCAGGCACGTCTGAAATCCTGGGACACGTGGAGGTTTGTTAGCATTTCAGTTCCTCTCTGCAGGACTCTGGAGATCATGTTTACATTTTCCACTCTTCCTGGCCTATTCAGTTTTTTAGAAAGCACCCTTGGGGTTCTCATCTGCTCACGTCTCCCAGCACATAAATCTGCTGGGCTTGTTTAGACAAACCCTGCTGAAAGGGACGAGTGGCCAGGACAGAGGATGTGCTTTGTAAAACCATTTTGTCTTCCTTTGCTTTCTGCATCTGAGAAGCTGCAGCTTGTTGAGGACAGAAGAGGCTGATCCCAGCTGGGTGAAACCTCCTGGGGCAGCTGCCCCATCTGCCACTTGGAGGCTTTATTTACATCACACCATGAGTTGTTTGCTGGCTTTCTGCACCTGCAGAACGGGCACTCATCATTCCTGTCACTGGGTACTCAGGGAAGGGCTACAGCAAATTAACTGGATTTCCTTGGCCTGAGTGTTCCCTCAGTCAGTATTGACCATTTTCATTGTGCTCACGGGAGCCAAGGGAAGGGGAAGGGCAGAAAATGTTTGGTAGGATGTGGGTGGGAGGCAGCCTGACACCCACAGAGTCTCAGCACCTCCTCCAGAGGAGCAGAGCCGTTCTCTTTGCCTTCCTCTTGAAGAGTCTCCCTTCAGCCCTGGAGAATAAGGGATGATATCAGCTTTCCTCTTGCCCTTGGTATTTTCTGCATCTCTCAGTAGACAAAACACTGAGCTGCCCATGGCTGGTTCCCACCAGGGAGCAGCAGGGCCAGTCCCAGGTGGGTGTTGGAACCCTGGGCACCGAGAATTCCAGACTTTCTGTGCTGACAGGCACTGACCCCCAAGCAAACACTGCATTTGACCTGAGGCCTTGGAAAAGGATTCCAAAATTGAATGATAGCACTGGGATTGTGGGTGTGTGGTTTGAATAGAATTGCGTAACATCGCAGGGTGCAAAAGTTTATAAAAGTTTAGAAGTATAAAAAGTTTAGAGATAGAGTATAAGAGTTTAGAATACAGTAATATATATAAAGCAAGATAGAGGTTTTAGGGTGTAGACTGAGTCCTTCTTTTTTCACCTTCTTTATGGGTTTGGGGGTTATTTTGTAATTGGATAGAGAAGTCTCCATTGTGGGCCGCGAGTGTTTGGTTATTGGGTTAAAAGTAAAAAAAATTGAGGTGTCATTTCTTAATTGGACAGTTAGTGCTTAAAATGTCTTGTAGAGAAAGAGATGGGGGGACATTTTTTAGTTTGTTAGCCAGAAGTGCTGTAGCACTCAGGGTTTGTGAGACTGTAACAGAGATAAGAATTAATAAACATGAAACACCGTCTGGTACATTTAATCCCGACCCCGGCAGAAAAGAAGATAAAAAGCACGGGGTGTGTCTGTGTTTCCCCAGAGTGCCGGGTGATGAAGGGGAGCCCAGCAGGGGCCACGGGCAGCAAATCCTCTCCCACCCCTCAGAAGAGCTCGGCCAAGAGCCCCGCGCCCATGCGCCGCAGCAAGTCCCCGGCCGATTCAGGTAACCACCAAGACGGTGAGTGATCCTTCCTTGGAGTCCGGGCTTCTCTGTGCTCGAGGGAAGAGCACAAGCTCCCCGTGTGTGGGTTTGATTCACACTCCGAGGGTGTTTTGTAAATCAGAAGGTTTAATAAACAAGAAAAACCCAAAATAGCAAATGTTACAGGAAACAAATAAGCCGCGCACAGGTGCTTGAGAAATCTCTTGCACCTTGCTACAACACCCCGAAAAGCCTGGAGTTCCTTTGTTCTCTCTCTTTAGTACTCAACAGCTTAGGTGGGCCTTTTGGCCCTTGGCCCAATGGGAATAACCACAGATTTTGAGTTACATTCTCGGAGCCCAATCCACACTTCTGGGCTGGCCCCGAGCCAACCTCTGTCAGAAGGGTACCAAAGTTTCTAGGTAAACTTCCTAAAATGTCAGAGGTAAACCGAAACTCTTTCCCTATTTGGAAGCACCTGCTGGGTGTGTAGAGATTGCATCACTACACCTGCGTTTGCAGAGGAAACTCGTGGAAAACTCTTGCTTCTAAAACTTTTGGAATCAAGAAGCTACAGGGGGCTTAATAAATATTGGGATGGAATCTCCCAGCTGGTGAAGTGCAGCTGTGGCTCGAGGTTGTCCCACCCCCAGTCTCACAGCCTCCCTCCCCAAAAATATTTTAGTAGAATAGAAACTTCTATTCCCCAGGCAGAGGAAATCAAGGCCCACAGTGGTCCCAGATGTCCCCTGTAGATGCAGAAGTGATTTAGGGTGACCTCCTGTGCAAAGGAAATGGTGATTATTGCACAGGTTAGGAGTGGCTCCTTCCAATCATTATTTAAAGGAGACCAGTGACCTTGCAATTGCAGAAGTGGCGATGGGTTTATTGATGTGACACTGAGACACTCATTCAGTAAGGGAAGAGAAGGAAAATGGGAATCCCAATTTGCTGCAGCAGCTTGCACCATTTGAAATCGCCTCCCTCCTTCTTCAGCAGCAGCCTGGGTTGGCAGCACACGTGAAGAGCTGCAGAGCTGTCAGTCCAAGCCTGGGCTGCATGTTGCAGTAATCCTGGTAATTGATGGTTTTTAGAGTCATGGAGAGTTTCTGGGTTATGATTGATCTCTCACCTGCCTGCCTGTTCTGCTCCAAAAGAGACCCAGACGTGGCCTCTCTCTAAAATGGCCAAATCATCAATTAAAGGTGTCAGAATTCCAGGAGAGCTTCACAGCTTGAGTTCAGGCATCCCACAGCATCAACGCAGGTAATACAAACCAGAAATTCCTTTTCACCATCATGCTGCCATGCTGCATATTGCATGGGGACGTCGCACAACAGCTGACCGTCAGCAGAAACGGGATTATTAGACAGAAAATTCTCTTGGCAGTGGTCAGGAGTTCCCCCAGGAAGAAGTTTATTTGTTTAGGGTGTGTGGGTGTTCTTCAGCTGCCCAAAGAGACAGTGTGAGATTGGTTGGCACATGCCAAAACCCTGTGTTCTTTAAAAAATTGTTTCTCTCTGTGAAGGTGCATTCATAAAGCTTTTCTTCGAGATTCCATTGTTGGCTATTCTCAAACTCAGAGCGTTTTCAGGCTGTTTTCAGGCTGGTTTTTGGGGTATTTAGAGGCTGTTTTCAGGCTGTTTCCATGGTGTTTCTGAGGTATTTTGGGGGCATTTTCCAGGCTGTTTTCAGGCTGTTTTCCAGCTGAATTTGGGGGGATTTGGGGGCATTCAGGGGGTGTTTTGAGGCTGCTTCCAGGCTGGGTTTTGGGGTATTTGGGGTCACTATTCAATTCAATGTATTAATTGCCATAATTTAACCACTTTCACAATCCCTAACGTGTTAAAGCCGTGTGGGCACATTGAAGGCACGACGGGAAACGTGATGCTGATTTACAAAAACCCAGAAGTAACATTCAGTGATGTGGGAGTCAGCTCATGCATGAGGAGCTTTAAACCTTCCCCACAAGCATCAGGTGCTGATTCCCACCAGAACCAGAGTTTGCTGCACGAACACGGAGTTTACTATGAAATGGCAATTATTGTGTGCCTGATTTAACTGATTTTAACCAGGCCCAGGATGGTGAGTCATCTGATGAGCTTTAATGAACACACTTAGCAGAGCTTTTCAGGGGGAGATTAAAACAACCCAGAAAGGCTGAACAATAACCAGTTCCTGGAGTTAAGGTCAGTAATGAAGAGCAAATCAGGTTTCTTTAATCTGTCCAGACAAAGGTCTTTCGTGCTTTCCTGTAATTTCAGTGAAGGAAAAAATGGCACTTGTCCTGCTTAATGAGAATGAAAAGGACTGAGCTCTTTCAGTGGTGAAAAATAGAAGACTCCTGTTTTCTCAGGACAGAGAGAAAAAAGAATACCATTTTGTATTCTTGTGTTGAATTGGTAATAAATTAAGTGGATTTACACATCTTTTAAGAATCAATATTTACATTTAGATGGGATTTCTGAGTTATCACGTTCAAAAAGCAAAGAGAGCTGAATGAAGTCTGATTAATAAAAGATGATCTGACCTATTTTTTTCCCCACAGAATCTCATCCATTTAATACATGGAACTATTTAAAAGCAGTTTTACTTCAAATATATGCAATATTTCTGCTGTGTGTTTGCTCTCCTACCCATCTGTACCTTTTGACTTTGTTGTCTCACTCTGCTGTGGTTGTCACGTGGAAACTCGTGAGAGTTTCCTTGGTTTTGTGTCATTTCTGTTCTTTCCAGCTCTTTTCTGTGTAGCTTTCTGTGTCCTTTCTTCCCACCAAGGTCTCCAAGGCCACTGTGACATATCTGGGCACTGATGTCAGTGCAGCTTTGGGGGTAAATCTTTGGGTGAGAGGGGTCTGAACCCACCTCACAGGGAGGTGTCAGGGCCTCACTGTGAAAAGCTCAATCCCTTCAGGCAGCCAGAGCCCTTCGGCTCCCAGCACATCCAAAAAAGTGAGGTAGCAAACCTACAGAGGCAATTGAAACATTGTTTTCTTGGCAAGGTGCTTTTCTCTTGCAGTCATTTAAATGAATGGATGAAAATTAAACGAATTAATGCAGAATAAAGAAGTGTCTTGCTCTAAGGAGATGGGAACACACCCCAGTCCTTGTATTCCCACGGGAAATCCTTTCTCCCTTCCCTCACTAACACCCAACCCATATCTGTCCTTCCCAAGCAATGCCAGTGGATTTGTGGCAAAATTGCAGTTACAAAGCTTCTATGTGTTTCTGGCCTTAATTTTTCTTCCTAGGGAGTCAGCTTTGCTGAAAGACAGAGCTTAGAGCAGTGAAATCCATATTAAACCACACCTGCACCATCCAAATCCTTCTCCTAACATGACAGAGGAGAACTGGGCACAAGGAGAGAAGCCTCTGTGCTTCTGCTCTGATCCATGAGATTTAAATGGAGTAAGGTCAGCATGAAGTTTGGCAAAATTTCTTTAACAGGCTGCTCCAATGAGGAGTCAGACTAAGCAAAAGCCAGGGCTAAATCTCAGGGGAGAAATAGAGGAGAGAAAAGAATGATGTCATTTTCCATCCTTTCTTTGTTACAAACCCCTGAATTTATCTTACACTGGCTGACATACCAAACAAGGGTTCAGTTGAATAAAAATGTGTGCTGTGACAGGAGAGCTTTTGATTTTTAAAGCCAGGACTGAGCCACGAGTACCTGAACTGAAATTTGAAAACGTCTTTGCCTTGATTTGGCTCAGGGAGAACACGAGCAGGGCTCTGAGGCTGCTGCAGGACCTTAGTGCACTAATGGACAGGAAAAGCACATTGTCCAGGCAGCAGCAATCAGCAAACAGAGTGTCCGTCTGTCCTGGCTGCAGGGCTGCTCCCAGGGGTCATTAGGGATGAGCGTGTCCAAAGGCAGCAGATGTCCGGGGAATGCCCCAGGGGACAGAGCAGCTTGTCTCCTGCTGTGTCCCCTGTTTGTGTCCCCTGCTTGTGTCCCCTGTTTGTGTCCCCTGCTTGTGTCCCCTGTTTGTGTCCCCTGTTTGTGTCCTCTGTTTGTGTCCCCTGTTTGTCCCCTGCTTGTCCCTGTGCCCTGCTCCCTGCCAGCCCACAAGGCACACCCAGGGGAGATCCAAACAAGGGGAAAAAGGTGCCAGCACTGCAGAGCTGAGTGCCTGGAAGTTTGGAGGTGCCTGAGCAAAGGATGCCTGTGCAATCTGAGCCCTCCCACTCATGAGGATTTATTTTTCTGTCCTGAAGAGCAGAATGGCTCGTGCTCCCCGAACAAGCTGCTGTTGCTACATTTGCTTCCTGCTGTCCTTGTTCTGTTTGTTCCATTTCTTTATTTTCTTGGTGGCACTTCAAACCCTGACCTGGAGACAGAACTATCCATGGATTTCATGGTCCTCCCTCTCACTCCTGTGGTGTACAGGCTCCTCATTGGGATCGCATTTGCAGAATCCTGGGAACCCCAATCAAACACAGATTATTAACCTTATTTAACAAATTAGTAGAAATGGATATCTCCACACATTTGGAGCACTCACTGTGAGGCTCAGGCCCTGCTTTTTCCAGCTCTGTTTGTAGACAGAAACTGAGTTCAAAAGATGGATCTCACCTCATTTGCAGGTCTTGGTGTTTATCACCACTGGAAATTTGGATACAGAGACCCAAGCAAACCTAAGCAACACTCAGGGAGCAATTCCATAAATTGATGAAATTCCAGAAATCTGATGAAAAAGGGTCTAAAAAAAAGGCTGAAGAGGGACTTTTGATGAGGGCATAGAGTGATAGGGCAAAGGGGCAATGGCCTTAAACTGAAGGAGGGCAGGTTTAGATATTAAGAAATTCTTTACTGTGAGGGTGGGCAGGCCCTGGCACAGGATCCCCAGAGAAGCTGTGGCTGCCCCTGGACCCCTGGAAGTGTCCAAGGCCAGGTTGGACAGGGCTTGGAGCAGCCTGGACAGGGGAAGGTGTCCCTGCCCATGGCAGAGGGTGGAATGGGATGAGCTTTAAAGTCCCTCCCAACCCAAACCATTCTAAAATATCTGTGCGGGAGGCAGACAGAGAATTCAGTTTACCTGGATCTCTCATCTCAAACGTGTCAGGAATATTCTCCATCCCCCCTCTCATGTGCTGGACAAGGCTGATTTCTCTCCTGAGTACAAACTGCCTCATACCCAGGGGAAGGTGAGAAAAAAGTGCGGGTGCTCCTGCAATTAAAGGATATGACATAGAGCACTTTAAGGTAAATTGATGTTGCAGAGCAAATACCATGAATAAGCCATATTGCACAAAGAATAAAATGGTGGGAAAAATCCCAAAGAATTGAAATAAAAGCTGGTTCTAAAGGACAATTCCTAATAACTGAGTGTAGGTGAGATCCTGAGCTACCCTAAATCATCAGCAGATTTTAGTGGAGCAGCAGTGTTATGCACCACCTGGGACCTGCTCTTTGCCTCCCGTTTTTATCTTGCATTTCAGTTCAAAGGAAATGCAGGCAAGTTTGCTTATGAACACTATTCTTCATTAGCAGGCAGAGAAAATTAAACTGGGCTTCTCCTTTGTTGTTCCTGCTGCAAAATTCTGCTCTGTCTGTAATGATATCCATTTGTCTCATTCCATTTCTGATTTGGATGTCACATCTGGTTTTTTGTTGACGCTCATAAAATATTTACATCCCTGCTGTAGCACTTAAAACTCTCGTTGTATTAGGGAATTTCTGTCCTGCCCTGCAGCAGTCACATCCATTTTGCTGCACCCTGCCTCTGCTGTTGTTCTGGCCTTGTTTGTGGAAGGGAAATTGGGGTTTCTTGCAGAGTTGTTAGGTGGCATTCTTCAGCTCAGGAAGGATCGGTGACACTTGGAGATAAAAGAAAGAGGCATTTTAGAAATTGGAAATGGTTTCTAGCTAATGGAGATTATACCAGTCCTCTTGTTCCCCACATTTTCTTTAATAGGAAACACAAATTCGCTCAGTGAAATAAAACATGAAAGAGATCCAAGTTCTTTTTTTTACTGAATTGCCTTCATTATTTGGCATATAGTTAGAGAACTCTGCTTTTTTTCCCCAGCAGCCTGGAGGGCAGCTCGTTTTGTCGAGTGGCCCAGCTCAGTGCAGGGGCCAGCAGGAAACAGCTTCTGCCTCTCCAGAACAGTTTTTTTTCCCTCTATCAATAAAGAATGGTCTGAGTGGGATGGGGAGGTGAAGTGTCACCCTGGTCCCCAATTATCTATAAATCATTATTTCTACCACCTTTTAAAGATGTCCATTTCCTCGGTAAGGTGCATTTGTGAGTGGGGAAAAAAAGCCGTGTGTGATGAATAACCTCCTCTGTCAACAGAGGAGGAAAGGCATGGAAATGATGGATGTGAAGGCAGAGAAGCCACATCAGGAATTTGTTGCATCCGAGCTGCTTTAACTTGCAGACAGCTCCTCCTTTGAACCCCGGGTTTCTTTTCACACCCGTTTGAGCTCTGCCTTTGCTGCAAACCTGAACTCCCCCGGTTTCTCACGAGGAGAGAACAGAGAAGAGGAGTGAGGCTTTCTCAGGCATTAAAGCAACAGCAGTGCTGGTTTTGCTCTTAAAAATACAGCATTCCCACATTTCACTCTACAATACTTTTATATATTCTTCAGCCTCCTCCAGACACTCAAGTATCTGACGAGTTTTAAGTAACTGATTTGCAGATTCAGCTGTTAAAGTTGAAAGTGTAATTCCATTGGGATCTTGGGTCACTTAATCCCACCCACAGCAAACTACAGCCAGGACATTCCAGGCTGCTGTTTGTCTAATTTTTAATGTGTAGAATTGACAGCCGACATTGTTTGGGTAGGATTCAGGATCTCTTCAGCCTCTGGTTTCCAGTCATGTCCTTAAACAGTTTGAGAACACAGAAATTGTCCTGTTTTGCTGGTGACGCGTGTCTTGGATCGACTTGGTGAATATTTGTTGTGTGAAACATTGCTCCCTCCATTTATTTTGCATCTCACTGTATTTTGCAGTCACCCTGAGCAGCTGAAATCCTGGAGTTATGTTTATAGCTACGCTGTTCACTTTTTGGTGTGTTTTTGTTTTTTTTCCTCCTGCCTAACACGAACAAAAACCATTGTGTTAAACGTTTGGAGACCTTCCATCTCCCAAAAGGAGAAAGATCTTCCCCTTGCTTGCCTGATTTCCAGCTTGTGTCTTGTTTTCTGCCAGCAAACGGGACCTCCAGCAGTCAGCTGTCCACACCCAAATCCAAGCAGTCGCCCATCTCCACGCCCACCAGCCCAGGGAGCCTCCGGAAGCACAAGGTATTATGTTTCTTATACCTTACTACACCCCCTTCTGCCTGAGCCCCTCGGATTTGGGCAGCCCTGAAGTCATGGCTGTACCTTCCGGAAGAATAACAGCAAATCCTGACCTTCAAAGAGCAGAGTTTGGCCCTTTACCTGTAAAAGTTGTGCTTTGGGTCAAGGTTGTGAGCAAAGCACTGACCTGACTCCTCCCCTGGAGTTGTTCATGCCTTGAGCAGGTGATGATCCAGATGATGTTCTCCCCCTGTGCAAACTGCCAGCCTGTCCCAGCCCACCTGCCCCTCACTCACAGCCCCAATTTTAGCACCTCAGATTCTAAAAAAGTCTTAGTTTTATTGTGGAGGGCAGCAAGGGAGTTTCTAGTTTGATGCTTAACATGCCAGCAGAAGCCTGGACGAGATTAGGAATGATTGTGTCAGGTGCTATGTAAGGTCAGTACAATAATTCAAATTATTCAAATATTGTTTGGGATTTTTAAAAAATAATTTATTTAAAAAAAAAATAATTAAACCCCCATAAATCAGCTGAGTTATCTGGAGCAGAACACCTTCCACATGCAATCCAAGGATGCTGCTGGCTGGTAACAAATATTTATACCTCCCCTATGGTATCTCTCTGTCTCTGTTTGGAACAGTAATGCCTTGTGAACAGCCAACACTGAAAACACTGTGAGAATTTGTTTTCAGGTTTGACACCCTATAGGTCACTTTTTATAGCAAAAAAAAAATCAATACACTTTTTATAAAGGAAAATCTTGTATCTGTGTTTTGGGAGTAAGGATTCAAGCTCCTCCTTTTTTATAGACGCTGGTAATTTTCTTTTGTTTAAAAAACACGTTCAGGAAAAAAAAAAGTACAAAAAATCCAACCACAACTGCAGAACAATAATAACAGCAACTCAGTTTAGAAATCTTGAACCATCCAGAGGGATCAGAGGAGACAACTTAACCATGAGCTTGTACTGCTATTTGAAAAATCAACTGATGGATGTGGTTCCACGGAAACCCTCCTGTCCTGAAAAGCCCCAAGTGTTGGAAAATCAGGCCCTTTAAACAGCAGAAGCCAGAAAAATGTTCCTGGAGCTCCAAGACATCACTTCAATGATGCTCCTCAAGAATTTAATTTTTTTTTTTAATTATTTAAGGCCGCGCTCTGTTTTACATGAAGCAGGTGACGTGGTAATTGTGTTGTGGGGCAGTAGCTGTGGCCAACAGGTAGCACAGCATCCTGGCAGAGATCAGGAAACCTGTGCTGCCTCATGGATAATTCATGCATTGATTTATTTAAAAGGTACAGCAGCTGTCACAGCTTTTTCAGTTCCTGTTATTCAGGGCCTCTCTGTGCTGAGTCCTGACTTTCATTTCCGTGGGCCTTTGCAGTTCTGCAGTGGGCACAGTGCTGCTTCCAGCAGTTTTCCCTTGACAGGGGAATTGGAGCTCGGACACGAATGTGGCTGTGAGAGGAGGTCAGGGGGGTTTGTCTTTAGCAAACAGAATGTACCTCTCAGCCCGACTTTTGAGAGCACTGACTCAAAGTTTTTGATGAGTAATTAAAAAAATCCTGGTGGTGCTGAGGTTTTGCAGTCAGCAGCTACGTGGAGCCCACCGTGGGCCAGACTGCAGGGGCTGAAAGAATTCTGTTTAACCAAGGCACAGCTGAATCCAAATGAAAACTCTGTCCTCCCTGGCACCTCACTCTGTTCTCAGCTGCTCAGTCTAAGTTTGAGAAAACACCCCGAATTTAACATGGTGTGTCCAGATTTAATATTAATTTATCATTGAGAACAGAATCTGGCCCATGGTCTGAGTTCAGCAGTTCAGCAGAAGTAATGCTGCAAACTGCATCCTGTGCTTCAGCATCAGGAACACAAAATATCTTCCAAACTTTCCGTCTCATTTAGAACCTTGGAGATGAGGATTTGTTTCTTGGTCAAGACAAGTAAAACTCACCTTTTAAATGTTTTATGTATGTTTTCAGCTGGCTGATTTATGACTTTCCAGTGCAGCCCTGAGACCATTTGTAATAGATGGTGACTGCTGAGGGCAAAGCCAACCCAGCTATGATTTTCTCCACTAAGTTAAGCCAATCAGCAAACACAAATGCAGCATTTTAGCTTACCAGGATATTCATGCATCATTGTCTTTCTCCCAGGAGCAATTTCCTGCTCATGATGAAATTGCTTTTCTTTTTTGCCCTTAAAGCTCAGGTGATAAATGCTTAGGTTGAGTTCACCACCAAGTCCTATTTTACCTCTTCTTATATCAAGATTTCTGTGAATTTCCTTCCTGAATAGTTGGGTTTTTCTTCATTTTGCTCACAGTTATTACCTGTGTGTGGGGCAGAGTTCAAAAAGGTCCCAGGAGAGCTTTGGCCCTTGAGCTGGTTCCTGTACCTTGTCCCACACAGAACTTTAAACAAGTGGAATAAAATGGTTACCCCAGAAAGGGACATTGGAAAAACTTTACATTGAGCATTTGATTAAAATAATAAACTCAGGGTTATTTTATCAACCTTTCCAACTGATTAGAAGTTACTTAAAACAAAGAATAAACCATGGAACTTGTGATTTTTCCTGGAGATTTGTCCTGAGGGCAGCTGTCAAACCAAGGTAAGACTCTTCATCGTGGACTCAGGTTTTAAGAGAAGTGTTTAAGGCAAGGGTGCTGCTCTTCCATGCATGTGCTGGGATGAACAAACTGATCCAGAACAATAAAAAAAACCACTTCTCATCCTTATCCCTGAACAGTCATCGGGAACAGAGGTGCTCTTGCTCCTCTGTGCAAGGAACCTGCCTTGATTTTAGCCTGGAACTCCCCGGATTCTGGGGAGCCCAGCCCAGTCACCCTCTGAGCTGCCCTCAGCTGAGCCACTCAGCTGCCTCCTCTTGTGTGGCCAAGGGGGGGTGTTGGAACCCTGGAGGGTGAAAATTTCGGGCTTTCTGAGCTGAGGGGTGCTGACCCTCAGGCAAGAATCACATTTGACCTGAGGCTGTGGAACAGGCTTCCAAAATTTTGTGATAACACAGGGGTTGTGGGTGTGTAGTTTGAACAGTATTGTGTGATCTCACAGGGTGAAAAACTCAGATTTAAGATTTTAGTATATAGTAATTTGTGTGAGTCAAGATGGAGGATTTAAGGCATTGTCTGAGTGCTTCTTCTTCACCTTCTTCTTCTTTCTTCACCTTCTTCTTCCTTCTTCATGGGTTTGGGTGGTTTTCTGTACTTGGGTGGAAAAGGTTCACATTGTGGGCCTTGGGTGGTCATCATTGGGTCAGAAATATAAATAATATAGGTGTCACCTTGTTATTGGGTAATTAGCACTTTAATAACCTTGGAGAGAGTTAGAATCACTCCATTTTACCTCAGTTCTCTGACTTACTAGTTACAGCTCATGGCTTTTGAGTCTGTAAATAGATAAGAAACAACAAACGCCCAAGTCCAAACTCGCAATCTATGTTTCCCGTGTATTATTCATCCTGACCTTGGCAAGGACAATAAGAAGCCAGAGCCATGACAAATGGGGGCTGATGGTGAGGGTTAACATTTTCCCCTTTCCCCTTACAGGACTTGTACCTGCCTCTGTCCTTGGATGACTCGGATTCCCTGGGGGATTCCATGTAGAGCGAAACGTCCACGCCGCGTTTGGGACACAGCAAAGTACCTCTGCCAAAACAAGCAGATCGGTGACTGGTGCTTTCAAGTCAAAAGGACACACGGTTAAATGTCATTTTTGTTCTGTGATTTCTCCTCTCTGTGCCACAAACCAACACCTGCCAGTCTATAGAGATAGAGGGATACCATTCTTCTGAGTCGCAGGGATGCAAAATGGGCATTGTGAGAAAACTGGGGCCGACGCGCCAGCAATTCTGTGCATTCCCCATTTTCTTCTATGATCTCTTCTTCTGCTGCAACCATGTGGTTTTTCCAAGTGTTAGTAAAGTAGCTCCCCTGGAGGTGTGCAAGTGGACCCCTTGGTGAGCAGTTTGCAAGCTGGAGCAGAGCAGATGATGTTCCTGTGCAAACTGCCAGCCTGTCCCAGCTCACCTGCTCCTCACTCACAGCCCCAATTTTGGCACCTCAGATTCTAAAAAAGTCTTAGTTTTATTGTGGAGGGCAGGAAGGGAGTTTCTAGTTTGATGCTTAACATGCCAGCAGAAGCCTGGACGAGATTAGGAATGATTGTGTCAGGTGCTATGTAAGGTCAGTACAATAATTCAAATTATTCAAATATTGTTTGGGATTTTTTTTTTAAATAATTAAGCAAACCCCATAAATCAGCTGAGTTATCTGGAGCAGAACACCTTCCACATGCAATCCAAGGATGCTGCTGGCTGGTAACAAATATTTATACCTCCCCTATGGTATCTCTCTATCTCTGTTTGGAACAGTAATGCCTTGTGAACAGCCAACACTGAAAACACTGTGAGAATTTGTTTTCAGGTTTGACACCCTATAGGTCACTTTTTATAGCAAAAAAAAAATCAATACACTTTTTATAAAGGAAAATCTTGTATCTGTGTTTTGGGAGTAAGGATTCAAGCTCCTCCTTTTTTATAGACGCTGGTAATTTTCTTTTGTTTAAAAAACACGTTCAGGAAAAAAAAAAGTACAAAAAAAATCCAACCACAACTGCAGAACAATAATAACAGCAACTCAGTTTAGAAATCTTGTCATCACTGCCAAAACAGACACGTGTAGGGGGGAAAAATGGTCAATTCAAAATATTGAATGTTTTGATAGTTTTTGTAATGTTTAAACTGCGTATTTGGTTTTTTACACTTCAGTATTCCTAACTATGGCCAGATTCTCTACTTATGTAACAAACGAAGTGTTCTAAAACCCGTATTTTAAGAAACTCTTGTATCTGAGAAAAACAAACTCGCTGTATTTAGAGAAAGCTTTTGCTTTTATTAATCAGTAACGCCTCCTCCAGAATGCAAAGTTTCATCCTCCTCACGCAGGGCTGGCGGTTTTTACTGCGCTGAAGCTTTGTCCCAGGCCAGCTGCCATTGCCTCCCTCCCTCATGGAATAAGCTTTGATGAAACTGATTCTTGCAGAACTTTACCTAAATGAAATCTGTGCAATCAAGTCTTTCTTTGTTGCTCTATTTGCCTTTTTATTTTTTTTTCCCAACATAGACACCTACTCCCTGTTGCCCTGCAGCCCCTTGTGATTAGGATGGATTTTATCCTTGTGATGTTCGATGCTCCATGAACGCTGGGTTGTTCCCAAAGCCACTCCACGTTTTGTTTGCTTGCATTGCTGGGATGAAACAATCTCTGCGGGCTGCATCTCCCAAGGCTCGTGTGGTCATACTTATAATGCAACTTTTTAAAAGACATTTATCAGAGAGAGGCCAGGATTGGGAATTGTCAAGGGGTCAGAGTTGTCATGCACCAAATTTGCACCCAGTAGTCTTAGTGCATGATCATTTACACCCAGAGTTTTGCACAAGAAACCATTTGTTCTCACTGATAGCTTCATTTGATTAACTCTCTGACTGCACAACTGCTAAATGGTCATTTTAAATATTGTAAATAGAATCCTGGGGTGAGTTCGCAGGCTAAGGGCTCGTGCTGAGGGTTTGTGGGGGGAAGGACAGTGCTGTGGACAAAGCTTGGGTGCAGTAGTCAGCACAGCTCTCAGCCCTTGGCATTGCTGAATTTCGTGTCTGAATGGGAGCAGGTCTCTGAGTAACCCTGTGCCTCAATCTGTCTGTCTGTCCCTGCAGGGACAGCTCTGTTCTACCTCACTGGGGGTTGTGAGGCCAAATGTTGGTGAACATTTGTCAAGTGCTTTCAGATCCTCTGTCAGAAGGTGCTGAAATATTCTGGGTGCAGATTTGGTTATGGGTGCTAATTTTTGGCTGTTTAATCCTGTGAGTGCTACTGTACACACTGGTCATGAACAAAAAGGACTTTTCTAAGCATAAGGACGTCAAAGGCCTTGGTTATGCCAATAACAATAACAATCATCAGAGCTTTTGTCTTAGGGAAAGCTGTAGTGGAACAGATAATTTGAAATGCTGTTCCCCTCTCCCCTGTTCTGTTGGTGGAAATCTCAGAGTCCCTCCCTGAGTCTCTCTGCCTTTCCAGGGACTCTGAGCAGCAGCCATGGATGGGCTGGAGTTGCAGTCCAGGGTGCTGCCACACGGTGACAGAGGCCATTCCTGTCACTGCCAGGGTGAGCCTGTCCTGCCACCTTTCCTCAGACAAACCAGACCAGCCATGCAGTCCCATCCAGGTTCTCTTGCTGCTCAGTGCAGGACACTCACCACACATCCACCAGGAATCCCAAATCCTTGCTGTCCTGGGCTGCTCTCTGCAGGTGGGAGGAAAGGGATCTGGGAGATGCTTTCACCCAGTGTCTGTGAGTGCAGTTTGTGTAAGAGAAAGCAGGATCCCAAGGGAGGAATGATCCTTTGTTTGGATGGCTGTTCAGAAGGGGTTCCTTTCCTTCCTGCCAAAAGCTCTGTTTGGTTATTTGGAGATGCTTTTCCTGGTGGAGAATCCCCGAGCTTTTCCTCCTGAGCTGCATCTGGCGACACATCTAAAAACTGATCCTGCCAGCTCTCCCTTGGGAGTGCAGCTTTGTTTGCATGAGGATCATCCTGTGGTGGGGCTGAGCCCAGCAATTCCTTCAGGGAATTAGGGGGACCTTGAAAAGGCCTAAAAGAATTAAAAAAAAAAAAAAAAAAAGATTGTTCAGTGGGAAAAATAGCCATTCAAACCAGCAGAAGCCACAAAGAAAACAGGGTATGAGGTCAAACTCCCAAGTTTTAAGAAGCAATTTTCTAGGTAGAAATGCCTGGGCAGTAGAAGTCAGTGAGCATTTCAGCTGTAGCATAGAGTGAAGTCTGTGTTAATGCCAATATTGCATGAGTTCTTGTACAGAAATGCATGTGGAATGTTACACACATTCAGAACTAGGTATCTTTGGCTTTGTAGGATCCCTCGTCTAGATTTGAATACAAAGAGAAACAGTGCACAGGCATCAGACCTTAGTTATTGAACCAGAAGGACAGCCCTGATTCAGGAAAGAATTAAAAGCTTAAATTGTAGCACGTGCTTTACTCCTGTTGACTTTTCACGAGATTAAGCTTGGGTTTGGTCAGAAAGCTTTCCTGAACTGCTGTGAATCAGTAATTACTTCCAATATACTAGAAGCAATTCCAGACCCTGTGAGATCCTGGAGCAGATGATAATAATTCCACTGTATACTCCAGAGTTCACCTTTCAATTTTTTTTTCTTTTTTATATTTACAAGCACATAAAGCTCCACATGATATGAGGATTTGCCATATTAATTCTGCTATAAAAACTCTGTCTAATTTGCCTCATGAGGCTGCCTTTAGTGCTTTCAGAGACTAATTGAATCACTGAGACTATATTGTTTTAAAACAATAAAGTATTTAAAAACAAATTGGAGAAACACTTAAAGTAGCAGGGCTTTGTTCCTTTGAAATCTGCCTTTGTTCAGTATAATTTTAGCAAATTTGCATATAAAGATCCCTGTCTCAGACACAGTCATTAGGAAGGAATAGCACAGACTGAGGGGTTTAACATTTTGACACTCAGGTGTTGGTCTTGACTGTAGGAAATGAGAGCAATGCAGCAAAACCTTCTGCCTTGGGATTTTTGTGACTTGTAAAGCCTTTATAATCCTGAAGTTTCTGGTTTAAAGCCTCATCTGGTATAAGATTTGGAGCTAGTTCAGTTCCACCAGCTAAATACCTTGAAGTGATTTGGAAAGAGTTTGATAATGGGATTTTACTTTGTGGTGGGAGTTGGAAGCAGCTTTTCCCTACCACTGTCTGTGTTTCCTATATCTGCACATTATTTATGGTCTTCTCAGGAGCTAGAAACACTAACTGTGTTATTTCCATAGATAATAGAAGAATTCTGCTTGGAAAACCACTTCCACATCTCTCTCATCCTCAGCTAACACATGTGTAGGCACACAAAAACACACACTTGGTCCAGCTGCTATTTCTTTCTCATTTGCTTGTCCAGTACTTTTGAAGGGGAAAAAAGGAGGTAGAACCAAAAATTGTGGCAAACAGCAAAGCAGTGTCACACCCAGACATTTCCAATGGGAAACAAGGGCATTGAAGTGTTAGTTTCTCCTTATCCATATGGGTAACATTTTCTAGGATGCCTTGTCTTTGCTTTTTCACACCTTTGAGGTCAGTGCTGCTCTTCCTGCTGCTTCCCAGTCCACCCTGTGGGAGTGCTCTGGGATTCCAGGCTGAATCCCTGCCCTGACACTCTTCCAGGGACAACCATCCCTGGAAGTGGCATCTTCTCTGCAGGAGCCCAGCGTGGATTTTTCACTCTGAGCCTTCCCCAGTGTGCTGAGAGCACCAGGGCGATTGTGGTGCCCCACAGCCAAGCAAAGCAGCCCAGAGTTCCCTTTCACTGCAGCAGAGGCAGAATCATTTTTAGAGAGAGGGATAAAAAATAGCCAAGTAAAGTAGGTGTAAAATTAGTGTAGAAAGTGTCTCCTCAAGCTAAGACAATCCATAACCAGAGAAAAGCTCTGTAGAGGTGTGTTTGCCACGTGCCAAGTGCTGATCACCACCACGATGGAACAAAACAGCTGCTTTTTCCATGTGGTGACTTAGGCTCCAGGTTATTTTTCTGGATGCTGATGGAAGCAGGCTGGGACAGTGTTTGGGACTGCTGAGGTTCTTGGTAGAAGCAAATGGATGGCACGAGATGAGGATCTCTTTTCTGTGTATCTAAAGAGTCAGATCAGCTCATGTAACAGGACGAGTGCTTTCCACCAGACACCTGGAGGAGATCCAGCTGAAACCCACCTTGGCGTGATGGGAGCAGGAAGGTGAAGACTTTAAGTGCCTTCTAAACATCCCTTGGGCTTCAGAAGCAGGATTGTGCATGTGCCCAGCAAGGCCTAGGGTGCAATGGCCTTGACCAAAAGGAGACAGGACACACTTTAAGTTTCGAGGTATTTAGCCCATCTCTTGAAAACTGCTGTCTCCAGAACCACAGATTTCTCCTGGCTGATGCCTCTGTCCCATCTGCATGAATCTGAGCCTCTCCCCAGTATCTCAGGAAATGTTGGAGCTGAGTCTCGTGTCTCACAGCTGCTCCTCCCTGTGGAGTGAACAGGGCTGGGTTCTGCTGCAGTGGTTGTTGATTCTGCTGGTCAGATGTTCTTCATCCTCGTCCTCCTCTGCTCCTGGCTCGGGAGCTGCTTTCTCCTGGTGCCTGCAGGTGAAAGGCTGGGAGCAGCAGTGTACAGACCCCTCTTTGTTTTGTTTTGTTTCCTCTGGAACAGTTCTAGTCAGTGATGATTGAAGGGCTGAGGCCAAGCTGGCAAACCCACATTTTAATAGGGACAGGGGAGATTTCCAGGGAATATAAATAGGTGGATGGAAAGGCTTTTTCCAGCAGTGCCATTGCACAGCTGCTCTGACAGGATCCCAGCTGCAGGGCATGGTATGAGTACTACACCTGGAGGTGAAAATGTGGAAAAATGTGAAAATTTGGGGTCACAGACCACTGTCCATCCCTTGAGACGCCGCTTAGAGAAGGTTAAACACATCAACACCTGATTTTGGCCAATAGATGAGCTTCTGAGCAAATGAGAATCAAACCTACTGGATTCACACTTTTTTGCTGTATAGTCTTGATTTTTTTTTTTTTTTGGGGGTTGCATAAAGATTGCATCTCTTTTTATTTCCATAAATTCTCACACATTCAATATAAATCAAACGAAACCCAACACACCTAATTTTCTGCTGCTTTAACCGGGCAGAAGCTCCTCTGTAATTAATTTATGAATCTATTTGGTCCAAAGTTGGTCTCCTATTTCAAAGATTGATTACTGTTGATAATTCTTGTGTGGTTGATTGCTTGAGTGCAGATTCAGTTTCCTGGGTGGCAGCTGCAGCCTTGGCAGAGAAAACCTCACTGAGCCCAGTTACAAAGTGATCTCTTGTATGGACCTCGAATAGCAAGTTAGAGATGGGAGATATTTTGTACAGTTTAATTACCGTTAATGATAAAGCTGAAATAGTTTGTTGAAATACCTTAAAAGTTTTAGAATTGTAAATTAAACAAGGAACCTCAGAAAATCGGGGCCTCCTCCATATTTTTTCCTTCTGAAGAGTGTTGGCTTTATCTCACTTTACTCTCACTCAGTCTACCAATGGACATGCCCTGAGCCCAGCAGGTTTATGGAATTAGAAGTAGTATTTCTATGTCTACCAAGATTTTTCTACTCTAGTCCCAGCTAGTACGAGGCAGAACAGAGATTTATGATTGGTTTGGTTTTTAGAGGAAAGCATTGCCAAACATCTCTGAAATAAAAAGGAAGGTTGGGTTCATTTTAGGTGACTCATCCAAACTCAAGGCCGCTTTTGGATTTTATCCAAGCTGGCTCTTTCATCTCTCTTTGCAAGAGTTACATATGGGAAATGGAGCTGAATTGGAGCCACATTTGCACAGTGGGGTTGTTGCAGAGCCCTGGGACTCACCTGGCACGTGCAGCGAGGACGGAACACGGTGGTGACACCTGGTCAGGGAGAGCCAGAACCAAACCCTGGCTTGGAATCCCTGAGTCCTGGGAGACCACACACAGGGTCAGACTTGGGCAATACCTGTAAGGGACCAAATGGATCCCAACCTTGGGTCCTGGCCCAGTTCTCAACATGACAAATTTCATTTCCAGAGAATCCCTGAGAAACATTTTGTGGGGTTTATTTTTGTTGTTGTTTGGGTTTTGGGGTTATGTTGGAGGAGTATTTTGTTATTTTTTTTTTTTAATTACAGAATGGCTGTTTTTCTCCATCTGCTTCCAAACATTGCAGAGCAGGTATGGATGGACTTGTAATTCACTTTCCTTAGCAGGTGGCAGGTGACATCCTGTGATATTCTGTTTCCTTCTCATGCTGACCATACAGTCACAGGTGGGTTGCAGAACACACCTTTTTTTTTTTTTCCCTTTCTCTCCCTCTCTTTAAGACAGAGGAGCTTTTTCCAGATTTAGTGTGATGTCTAATGATGCACCTGCCTAAAAAGAAGAATGTCTAGGGAATTAATTGCACTGCTAATTGGTGTTTTTAGATATGGTGAAGCAGGAGTATTGAATGTAAGAACAAGGAAGCCTGTGAGTTATAATTACATGCTGAATTCTGACACGTGAAATTGTTGTTAGTTTGCTTCTTATTTAAATGATGGGTGATCCAAGCAGCTTTAGCACCGTGGCAGTCCTAGCACAGCTGTGATTAGCCATTAGAAGACACCCAGGGTCTTTTGGAAAGAGGAAACCTGTCTAGCCAAATCTCTTCTATTCTCTGAAATGACACATTCCCCTCCATAATTCTCTGGATTTTGTGACACTGTCTAGTCTGGGAGCACAGGAAAGGAGGATCAGCCTGCTGGCTTTGCTGTCACTAGCCTTTGTCTTGTCTGCTTTCTCAGTTACAAATCCTGTCCCAAGCCGAGGTGAGCAGCTCCCGTCCCCTCAGCCTGAGCTCCTCACGCTGCTCCTGTGGGGAGAGCAGGAGCTGCCTTTGCTCAGGACCCTGCGGCTCCCAGTGGTGCTGAGGGAGGGAGATGTGCAGCTGAACTGGAACCTGATCATGGATCACTGTCTTTAGGTCATTCATCGAGTTGGTATGATTTCCTCATCGACCACAAAGCTGCAATATAATATAACTGAGAGGCCACGATGTATTTTCTCTTGTCGTTCACAGGGTGGGGGTTGGAGGGGCAGCTGGGTTTAAAGTTTAGCTGGTATACTTTAAACTCTGTGTACATAACCTTGGAGGACACGGGGGTGGGAAGGGGGTCCGTGGTTATTTTGGTGGGATCGGTAAACTTCAGGATGTTTTTGTTTAAAGAATAAGGTATTTAATTAATGACACTGTACAAAGAGCTGTTAATTTAAATGGTGCTTTCGTTCTCCTACCCCAGACCTGTCTAACCTTTCTTTTTTGGCAAGCCTGCAGCAACGCTGATCATGTTGACTTTTGTACCTTGGGGGAGTGTGTGGAAGGGGAGGGGAAATGCTTTTCTCTTCAGACAAATAACGTTGCCCATAGTTAACTTCCTGCTTGGATACAGACCTTGAATTCCCTTTATGCTGAATTTTTATGTGAAGGTCTCTTCAAAGGGACGGAACAAGCAGAGGTTATTCCAAAAGATCTCAACTGTATCATCTTGTAATATATTGCAGCTTTATGCCAATGATTCCTTGCTTACCTGTACACAGTCCATGCATGTTTTGAACTAATTTTGCATTCTCCACTTGTGGTGAGTTATTTAGCATTTTAACCACCTTTTGTGCCATTCAACTTGTACAGAAAAAACATTTTTATTGACGTTTTAAAGGGAGGGGGAAGAAAATAAAAAAGACCCCTTCTGCTCTCTAGTTGTAGGTAGAACTCAGTTACTTAGCAAACAGATGTAGATGAGTGGTTGTAGTGTTAGAAATGTTGGCTTGCTCGTGAACAAGCTCTTGAGAGTAAATGCATGGTCCTGTACCTCTCTTTTCTTAATTAGCTCTTCCTTTCCTCCTGGAAAGATTCTCTCTCTCTCCCTCTCTCTTACTCTGTCTTTGTCTCTCTCTCTCTCTCTCGTGGTTGTAAAGTACAGATTTGGGCATAAATAAAACGATGAACGACCAGGTTTGAAAAGCAGTTCTCAACAGGTTCTCTCGGGGAACGTGTTTCTCGCAGTGCCTTGCCCTTGGCACGTTGATGAGACCCAACTTCCAGGATGCAGCAGGTGGAGATCAGTGCCCCGCTGCCTCTGCTGGAGCTGGAGAGCGAGCCCAGCCTTTGGAAGTTCGGCTCTGGTGGAGGGTGAGGTGCTGCTGGGCCACTGATGCTGAGGCAAGAGGCATAAGCAGCATCGGCTCCACTCCACTCCTGGCGGTGGTGGTTGTCCCTGGGACTCGTCCCACGGCCCCTGATTTGCGGAGTTTGCACACACTTTTGATTTTCCTGGATAGGCAGCGAGGGGGTGGGCATGGGATATGGCAATTGTGTTGTGTGGGGGGGTCTGTGGGCAACTCCTTCTCCACACTCCCGAGCTCTGAGATGAGTACAAGGGGCTTCTTGTTTATTAGCCGTGGTTCTGTTGGCAGCGGAGGACAGAAAAAGGTCTTGGAAAAGATGGGGTCACTCACAAAGATGCATTTTGTAAGAAATGGACTTAAAGAAACCCCAAAAAGCCGTGCCACAAAATCACCAAGTGTACCTAGATCCACACCTCTATTCCCTATGGCTCTTCTCCCTTAACAGAATTTCCTTTTGTCAGAAGATTTGACTAGGAAGAAATTTCCATTTTTGTGAGGTGTTGTGAACTGTTTTTACTACTTGTAATAACCATCCCGGGTCTGAGTATTCTTGTAATGCAATGCCATGCAGCAGAGAACCTGTCCACTTTATAGCTTTGCTCTCAATATTTGTTACTCATTGTTTTCTCATCTAAATGTACATTTGCAAGATGTGTGTAATGTCATTTTCAAAAAATAAAATTTGGTTTCAATATTTAGGCCGATAAAAACCTTTCTGAGACTTATTTGTTGAGTGTGTGTTGACTGTGACTTGTGAATTATAGAACACATAGAACAGCTTTCCCAAATCTGCCCCACTTGTATAAATGCAGAAAAAAAAGAGGCTGGGGAGGGAATTTGATGCCCCTGAATTAATTAATTAATTAAATCGGGTTTAAATTAATTAAATCAATTAATTAAACCTGTCTTTTTGCCTAAAGGGATGAGCTCTATGTGGGTCCCACTCTGGGAGAAAAGGGGGAAATAAGGGCAGCTGTTTCCCTGGGTGAGCACTGTAGATCAAACCGTGGATTCAAAGCAGCAGATGTGGGCCCCCATCTGAACTCTGCCCTGGCATCCAGGGCTGGGCAAGGCCTGTGCAGTCCCTCAGGAGTTTGGGGAAGTTTGGTGAAATGTGAAAGCTGCACTGTGTTTGTCCTGCCTTCCCACACAGGCCTGAAAAAAGCTCCAAGCTGTCCTTTCCCAGCCTCTCTGTCAGAACCACAGTGAGGACAAAAGCTTTCTTCCCTGTGAGCCCTGAGAAAGGATAATAAGGCTGAGGCTACCAACCTAAGTGCTGGCACCCACTTGTGCCTGGACAGTCCAGAGCAGCACAGACAGTGCAGTCCTGTTTGCAGGGAAAAGCCACATGGAAAAAAGTGCAGTTCCCATCATGAAACCAGGAGAAAACCACTCTCAGCCTTTTTGTGAGTGTGCATGGGCTGAAGCTGAAGGAAATGTTATCAGAAAAGCAGAACGAGGGCTTTAGAAAACTCTCTGCTTGTGTCCTTGTGCACTTGAGGAGCCAACAAAGCACCCCGGTGTCTCTTCCAGGGGCTGTGTGTTGGATCAGGGCAGTAAAATCCTGGAGGAAGTGCTCCTGCCCATGCAAAATGTTCTGAAAACGGCAGATTTAAAACCTGCTGTGTGCATCTATCACAGCTATTCCAGGGACTCTGGAGGGAGTTAAAAGGAAATGTAAATGTAGTGTGGCATCCCCAACCAGCACTGCAAGCCTTTGGAAATGATGGTGCTGTCTTAGCAGGAATTCCTCTGGCACATACAGAATCACTCCAGATTTACTGTTGTGTCAGTGAGGAAAAATTGAGCTTCCACAGCCCGGCCTTCCTGCTGCATCAGCCTGGATCCAGACAGAATTGGACATCAGGGATCCTGGAATATGTTGGCATGTCAGAGCAGCAAAAGTGGTGGCTCCTGAAAAGTCTCAGTCCAAGTCAGCCTTATGTGGTATCAGTTACTTGGACTGAAATAACTTCTGGCCTGGTTCAAAAGCCCTTGGCTGCTGTCTTCTGCCTGTCCTGGTTTGTGAAGACAACACAGGATTTTAGATCATTGGAAATGATGCTCAGCATCTGTTCCAGACTTTGGGCTTCTTGAACCTGGGGTATCAAATCCAGAGTTTGACCCCACTCTCTGCTGCTCCCTTTCACCATCTCCCATCAAACCTGGTGATTTAAAAAGCTTTTTTCAGGTCGCCACCCCAGGCTGGCTCTGTGCTGTGCTCCAGACAACACACCAGGCAGTGCTGGTCCACCTCCTAAAGCAGAGGTGTCCCAAAGGATGGGAGTGACCATAACCACAGTGAGATTCTCCAGGGAGCCGTGAAAACCCGAGTGGGATAAACACCCCAGTGGCACTGCTTTAATTGTCTCAGTGCTTTGTCAGCTTCGTCAGGCTGACCTGCATCTTTAGCTGCCTTAAAAGCTTATTCATAAGCTTTTATTATTTATGTATTCTGAACATAAAAGACCTGACTTAGGGTTCTCTGGCCTGGTTTTGGCTGGGAGAGAGTTAATTTTCTTCCCAGTAGCATCAGCTCCAGGTGTTGTGGTTTGGAGTCAGTGTGAGGATAATGTTGATAACACACTGTTGTTTTCAGCCACGGCTAAGCAGCGTCTGTGCTCAGATTTTACAGCTCCTCGTGCCCTGCCCCTGAGGAGATTCGGGGGCACAAGGAGCTGGGAGGGGTCACAGTCAGGACAGCTGACCCCAACTGACCCAAGGATATTCCAGACCATCTGGAGTCATGCTTATCCAATAAACTGAGGGGAAAGCCATCCATGGGCTGGACAACTCTGTTGTGCATCACTTGCTTTGCACATTGTAATACTCTTTCATTATCATCATCATGATTAGTTTCTTCCTTTCTGACTTAATCTCAACCCACGGTTCTCTCCCTTTCACCCTTCTGACTCTCTCCCCATCCCCATTAACCCAGGGGGGTTAATGAGGTTATGTGCTGGAGAACTTGAGGACAAGGACAAATGTGTCCTCTTGTGTTCTCCATCCATGGGCTGGACAACTGCGTTGTGCATCACTTGCTTTGCACATTGTAATACTCTTTCATTATCATCATGATTGGTTTCTTCCTTTCTGACTTAATCTCAACCCACGGTTCTCTCCCTTTCAGCCTTTTGACTCTCTCCCCATGCCCTGGGAAGGCAGTGAGGGAAGGCTGTGTGGGGTTGGGGCTAAAGCAGCTCCCCTGAGGTCATCCCCCAGTGTGACAGGGGCTGAGCTGGGCAGCACTGGCAGGGCCCTCCCTCGCTCCCTGATGTGGCCTCGGTGCCTTTGGGGACAGGGCAGGGACCCTGTGAGTGCCACAGCCCGTGGAAGAGAACACCAGAGGACACACAAAGACCTTCCAGAGGCACTGGGGTCTGCTCAGGCCTTCAGGGTTGGTGGAACAGGCTCTTGGGGACAGGAGGGGGACAAAGATGCCACTCTGACACAGCCTCAGTTGTGCTGAAAAATAAACCACCGTTGCCAACATAAACATGAATTAGCACAGGACAGAAGCCTGGCTGGAATAACCCACAGCCAAATCTGTCATCAGCCTGTAAATGGTGTTTCTTCCAGTGCTGCCTAGAAAGGTGAGCAGCACCTAAAGCAGGGTGCAGCAATAAAACCTTCATTCTAAATTAACACACGACCAGCCTGGCCTCTGGAGAGTGACACATTTGTGCAACCAGAGATGAAAATCTTCGGAAAATGCCGTTCTGTCACAAATTGTCCATGCTTTAATTAAGAAGCCCTCATCAGGGAGGAAGATAACTATGAGATACATGAGGGGAGGAACACAGTTGATCTATAATGAAATCAGCTCTCAAATGAGGTCGCCCACCCATGCACTGCTTGTGCACACACAGTGAGAACAGGAGCCAAGTGCAGGGAGATGAGGCCAAGCTTTTGTAGCTCTGCAAATGAATGGGTGGGGAGGGGACACGAGGGGGGTTAAAGCAGTTATGTGCTGGAGAACTTGAGGACAAGGGCAAATGTGTCCTTCTGTGCTCTCCCCTTAAAGGACAATTCCCTAATTCCTGTGTCTCGTGACAAAGCACCCTGGAACAGGCTCCAGGCACACAGGGGCCGTGCAGCATCCCCTCATGGCTTACCCCATTAAAAGAGAAACTAAAAAACACCCTTCTGTCCCCTTGACATGGATTTAGGTACATAAAACCAAGCCTGCCCTTAATATCCTTAAGTCTTTAAATGACTCAGGATACTCTGCTTTTCTGGTCAGAAAAGTAGATCAGCTGCGACTTCAAATGCCGGGCACTAGCACTAGGAAAATATTTAGAGCAGTAGGCTACAACTCAGGAGACTTCCAGCCACAGGTTTCTGTGTCACCTGGGACCACAGACAAAACACAGCAAGTGCTCAAAGTAGAGTTTCTTTGGTCTCCAGGTCCAACAGGATGGGGATAATCACAACTTCACACTCCATGTAAAGAGTTTCACTTGGGAAGCTACAACAGCTGCTAAGAGTTGCCAGCACAAGAAATCCCCAGCACTGTGAGAGCAGAGCTGGCATCTGAAACTGCAAGACACATCTTCACTAAATAAAATAATGTCATTGCACAATCAAGTATCCAAGGTGAAATGTCCCAGGCTCCAAAGCAGATGTAAACTGCAGTGAGCATGGCCTGGGGACTGCTAAAAACCCTAAAGCTCGGTGCAGTGGGTTCTGTCTGGGAGTGCACAGCTGCTTCCATGCTGGGGGAGGCTTGGACAATGTTCCTGCAGCAGCAGCAGAATCCCACAGACCAGGATTACAGGGCAAACTGAGCTAAACCCCATCCAACTCCTGCCAACATTAAATAAGGCTCTGATTTCAGGCTGTGTGAGAGGGGCAGCGCTCCTGGAGGCCTCGGCATCTCTGATGGAGAAGGGGAAAGCGCTAAGCCTGAGCACATTTTCCTGACCCTGAGACAGGAATGGCTTTATCCAAATCCCACCGAGAAACAAGAGCGCTACAGGCAATGTTTTAAATATTTAATGTTTACACAACATTCGGAATACAAATGGCAATTCAAAGAGAAGGGAACTCCTGTCTCTGTGAGCTCCTCAGGGAGTTTTCTCTTCATGTGTGTTTTTCAGCTTGATTGACGCCTGCCCACACAGATGATGAATGGTAGCAGGGGATGTGTCCTGTGTGCCCCAAAAACACCCGTCCCGCTCCACTGCACAGGGCCCTCACACCCAGAAAAGTGGGAAAGAAGCAGTGATTTCAGCTCCTTTAGTCCCTATCCCAGCCCCACAACCTTTATTTCACTGCCAGCTCTGCCGATTCAGCTCGTCCCACATCTTCCCACTGCCATCAGGTGAAGCTGCTCCAGGTTGTCACAGCAGGATCTTTGCTGTAGCTCCAGCCCAGCCCCACAGTGAGCTCCACCTCCACAGCTGCTCTCCCATACCTACCCCAAAGTGGTTCCAGCTCCAGCCCCACAAGCTTTATTTCACTGCCAGCTCAGTTTCCACTCCAGCTCCACATCTCCCCTCTACTGACAGGTGAAGCTGCTCCAGGCTCTCGGCAGGATCTTCCTTTTATCTCCAACCCCCAGTCCCTTCCCTGTCCCTGCCCCGCACGGGTTTCACCCCCTGCCCTACCATGTTCATGTCCTGCCAGCTGTGCTGCCTCAGCTCCAGCTCCTCAGCTTCCCTCTGCCTCCAGCTAAAAGCTGCTCCTGCTTCTCACTGCAGCCCGGGGCTGTTGACAAGGACACGAATCAGCCACTGCCATCAGTTCAGGATCTCCATGAGCTGTCACTCCCATCTCAATGGGGCTAATGAGCCCTGACCCCCAACACACACCTTCCCACAGTCCCACCCCAGCCGGCTATAGGGGCAAGGAACAGCCACTGAGCCCCGGGTTCCCCATCCCAAAATGTGCCCTTGGGCTGGTCCTGAGCCCCAAAAGCCTCACGGGGCCTAGCGGGCACTGGCGGGCCGGGCCGAGCACCGGCACCGCCCCGGGACGCCGCCGCCCAGCAGCCGAACGGGTCGGGTCGGGTCAGCTCGGCTCGGCTCGGCTCGGGTCCCGGCTCACCGGCGGTTCCCGGCCCGGGCAGCCTGAGGCCCCTCACCTCAGCCCCCAGCCCTCAGGGCAGCCCTCACTGCCCCCCACGGTCAGATGTGGGGCAAGGCAAGGGAGCGATCATGCCTTAGCTACGCCTCCCTTCCCTTGCCTTTCCAGCCCTTCCCAAGTCTTGCCTTTCACACCCATCCCCTGCCTTTCCCACCTCTGTCCTTGCCTTTCCCAACCCTGTCCTTGCCTTTCCCATCCATCCCATGTCTTTCCCACCCCTGTCCTTGCTTTTCCCACCCATCCCTTGCCTTTCCCATCTATCCCTTGCCTTTCCCACCCCTGCCTTGCCTTTCCCACCCGTCCTTGCCTTTCCCACCCATCCCATGCCTTTCCCACCCCTGTCCTTGCTTTTCCCACCCCTGTCCTTGCCTTTCCCACCCATCCCATGCCTTTCCCACCCCTGTCCTTGCTTTTCCCACCCCTGTCCTTGCCTCTCCCGTCCATCCCGTGCCTTTCCCACCCTCTCATCCCTGGGCGATGTCGCCATCTCGCGGCCGCCGGGCCGGTTCCCCGTCCCCGGGCTCACGGGCGGGTGGATTTTGTGTGTGTCCTGCAGGGAAATAAATCCTGGAGCAGTCCTCTCGCAAGGGTGTTCCCCTGCTCCTCCTTCCCCCCGTGACTAGCCTGCCTGGAAAATAACTCCAAACGCCCGTTTCAAACGCTGCTGCTCCGGGGAACCTGAGCCATGGTAGTGCTGCCTTGTCTGGTTAGAAATTTTTCTTCTGTTTGTGGTTAGGGGATAAATCCTGCTCTGTGCACTTCAGCTTCTGTGACAGCTGTGGACAGGGGGAAAGCACAGCCTCTTCTGTGCCTTCTGTTTTAGGGATTGTCTTCCTTTAACTCAGTGCTGTGCAGAAGATTCAGTGCTAGCAAGTCTGGGACTGATCCCGTACTCCAACTCCTCCTGTCATTTATAGTTCGGGACAAAGTAGGAAGGAACCTGTTATCAAAATTCCACAGAGCAAAGGATGAGTTATCCAGGTTCAAAATACTGTTGTTGAGCAAAATCAGACACAACTGAATACACAAAAGTTTTCAGCGAATCTTGCTTAGTTTCCAGATTCTGCCTCTTGGGCTCTTCTTTGTTCAAACTGCTGAAATTAGAAAGAGCAGAGTCAACATGTAGGATTTAAGTCAAATCTCTGCTGGAAACCGCCTCATGTTTAATTAATAAATTGTCCCATGAAATTCAGTGAATTATAGATGAACATATCTCTGGTGGGACACGAGAACCTGGCAGTGGAGTGTGTGTGCAAGGTGATGGGCAGGGATTTCTGAATGTAGGAGTGGGCTCTGAGCTCCAGGTGCTGAACATACAGATGTGGGGTGGAGAAGACCTTGTGGAGGAGCAAGTTCTGGTGGTGACTTGTGCTGTGATGTCTGTTTACAGAACGGGCTGGCTCTGGGCTCTGGTTTGCTGCTGAGGGTGCAGGAGGAGTCAGGTTTGGAAAGCAGCGAGTCTGGAGCAGGGGAGAGTGTGCTGGGGCTCTGCTCAGGAGGTGCTTGCAGGCTGTGCAGGAGAGCAGTGAAGAAATTGGGACACCAGGAGATGCAGCACAGGCATGGATAGAAACCATTCCAGAGGAGGGGAAGCATCCACCAAGGAAGCTAAAGGCTGCAGGGTTCATTCAAGGATTTCTGGTACGATGTTGTAAGGTTAAATGATTCACAATAAGTGAGACCTTTTTCCAGGGTTTTGGGTTGTTTTTTTCATTAGTTGTCATCCCTGTAGCTCATCTTGCTGCCTGTCCAAAGGAATTTCTGTTTCTGACAAGACTTCCAGCAAGAGCTCCTCCTCAGCCGAGACAAATCCCATCCAATTCTTGGATTACGCTGCTCACATCAAAAAGTTCTCATGGTTTTGTTCTGCACCGGATCAAAGCGAAGGCAGCTACTGCAAGAACACATAAGCTGTGAATATTTATTATCAGCTCACAGAGTGGAATTGTGTTGTGCTCTTGTGGGGGTTTTCACGTTCTTCCCTCAGCTGTGCAAATGAATCACAGTGTGTGTGAAATACACGGGCATCAGCTTTTTATTACCATTTAAACTCTGGGCTACTTACTCAAGCAGGAATTGGAAACACATGGCTTTAGTATGTCAGGCTTTTTTTTACTCATGAAATGGTAAAGCTGTAGTGGCAGCTTCCAGGGACTTGCAGTCCAAATTTCAGCGTGCCTTCAGAAGGAATTGGGGTAAAAGAGCAAACAGTGCTGCCGTGAACCTTCCAGAACAGAAATTAATGACACTTCTTAATCATCTTCAGAGTATTTTGTGGATGTAACTCATCCTCTGAGATCAAATCTCCTCTTGGAAATTTCTCAGTAATAATGTTAAGGAGAAGGAACGAACCTATTTGTAAACTTGTTATGCTAAAATGAAGATTAAATAGAGGAAGAAAACTGGGGAGAATGTATAAAACTATGATATACAGGAAATTTTGTAGTGGATTTTGAAATGGTGTTTGTTCAAAAATGGGACTACATTTACTAAAATACAAGTAAAAGCCACATAATGGCAAAATAAGGGTGTTATTGTCCTCAAATCAGAAAAAATTCAAGTCAAATTAACCCAGATGTTTGAGATTTACCCAAAAGGAAATTGAGGCTGAGCAAAGTATGGAGAGAAGCTTGTTTTCCCAAATCCATTTCTTGCTGAGAATTTGTGTCCTGCTTTTTATTTTGCCACAGCAAAATAGAAAAATATGTTATTTTCTGGGTTCTAAACTTTGTTACCCCCATAGAGTGACACCAATCCCTTTGCTATAACAGAGAGAGAAGGAAGAGTGC
>VZDJ01000058.1:1804620-1836819 GCA_008694505.1 Cyanoderma ruficeps | reverse complement strand
AAAAAATATCCAAACAACCCCTGCAACTCTTGCCAAACAGCCTGGCCTTATCTCCTTCTTCAAGAGTTCATTCACAGTTCCAGCCACAGCCACAGCTGAGAGTTTGTGTGTCAGGAGCACATGAGGCTCTGTCAGCTCAGGGGCTTTCCTGGACAGTGTCCCTGGGACATCCCTGCAGGAGTTATCCCAGCACACACCCCTCTGGAGATGTGACTGGTTCAGCCCAGAGAATTCCAGGTTAAGAAGCTGAGGGATCAGTGTTTGCAGGAGCCACTTTGGAATTCCATGTGCCCCGAGCAGCGTTTGACACCAGCCAGGTGAGTGCCTGTAACACCTTTGTCACCAGGAAGGAAAAATAACTCTGTGTGAACCAGAACGAGCCAGCACAGTGAGCAAATGCTTTGGGTCACTTGAGTTTGTTTGGTATATATTTCTCTCAGAAAGTCACAGCTCTGGGCTAACTCTGAGCCAAACTTTGTTGCAGGATTTATTGCCAAAGCATGGGTGCTCTCCTTTCTTCTGGGATAGAGTTCTGCTCTGCTCTTCTCTCTACAGGCATCCTTTACAGCTAATCCAAAGGAAGAGGCCAGACTGATAAAGTGTGATTTGATCTTTGCTCACGTAATTCCAGTTTTCATCCTGTCTCTGATCTTCCAAAATATTGTCAGTTCTCACCGTGGATTCTTTCATTGTGAAATTTAAGGTTTTGGGGTTTTTTTTACTTTTTTTTCATTGTTCTTGTGAAGGAGAGATTTTTGTACTGTAGCTAAAATAATTGATAAGTGGATATGTAAAATAATGGAGTGGCCTGATAAGGAGTTACTGATTAATTTGCAATCTCTTTTTTTTAAACTAACTTTTATGAAAAGGCAGGATGGAGAGGTACTGGAACTCTGAAGGAAGCTGTTTTCTGTGGTTTCAGCACAAAACCTCGGCTTGAATGAATCAAGTGACAAGGCATTTTCTTCAGAGCTTTTTATAGATCACTTGACTGGATTAATATCAATTGTAACAATTGGCATCTACTGTACTAAATTACTTTTTTTAAAAATCTAACTGGAATTGTACCTCTCTGATGTTAACTGAGAATGTGTCTGATTTTGAGGCTATACTGGGAGCCACTGAAGGACAAGGTTTCTTGAAACATGAAGACACCTGTGCACTTCGGAAAATCCTGAAAGGAGCCACGGGTTTTGTCTCTGCAATGATCTTTAAGAATTTCATGATTTTGTTGAAGGTTTTGCCTGGAAATCAGGTGGAGGCAAAAGTCTGCTGTGCTGTTAATCCCATTGCTTTTTAAACCTTTGCCTGAGGGGAGAGAGAGAATAGTTAAAAGTGTTTCACAGGCAGCTACTGGGGGATAAAGTCTCGTGGGAAAAGCCAGGAGGGGAGAGAGTCCAGCCAGAGTTTATCCTCTCTGAGTGTGTTCTGGCTGGACTTTAACTATGAAATCAGCACTGTACTGCTGAGCAGTCACAGGTGTATATTGATTTCACTCAGTTCTCAAGCTGAAAGGATCCCACACACCCCTGACCATCGGCCAGCCCCGCAAATCGGGGTGTTTCTGCTCCTTCCACATGCAGTTGTTCCCCCTTAGGCACAGTCACCTGCAAGGGCAGCTTTTCTCAGCTGCTGTTTGCTTCTGTACTCCCATCCTGAAGGGTCAGAATGAGTTTGCACTTTATCTCACCACCAACTGGTAAGATAAAGTATTGGAGAGAGAACAAGCTGTGAAAATCAGTGGCAGGTTCTTGGCTGAGCTCCTGCTCCAATCCTGGGCTTAGCAAGTGTTGGGCTTGGTCCTGACCCAGCACCCACCCTCTGCAGGGCACTCTGAATTCTGACACGGAGCCTCTCCTATCCCAGGAAGCCTGAAAGAAAAGCCTGGTGCACACTGTGCTGTTGCAGTACGAGTGTTGTAATTAATTTTATGGTAGAAAAGCTTTGGTTTATTGCCTGATGACTCTGCCAGGCCGGGATGCTGGCTGTGAAAGCAAACAGGCCGTGCTCCCGATGTCCAGTTACTCTCCCCCACATTCCTGCTCGGAAGTGATGGGATATGGGCAGATACTCCCAGATGAAAACACGTGGTTTCCTCTCTCGATTTTTAAGTGAGCAAAACTACACAGCAGAACAAGGTTGGCACCCTCCTGTTTCTGCAGGAAGGCAAATGCCTGTGTCTCCTTCCACTTCAGCTAATTCTTGAACTGAGCTAACAGAAACCTTCATATGCTTATAAAAGTCCTGAGTTACAGAGGCCGTAAAATAGTCATACTAACCTTATTTTGTTGGAAAATCCAGATACTGGATGAAAGAAGGGCTAATGCTGCACAACCATGGAGCACAAAATAAACTTGGTGTTTCACTCAGTCAGGGAGAGCCCTGCCACCCAAAACATCTGAGAAGCCTGGATCACAGTCATTGATACTGGACAGGGTGCTATTAAATTATCCTCTGCAGCAAATTTGATCAAAATTGAATATATGCTTAGTAATGCAATTGCCATCCACACAGCATGGATTTAACACTGACTTTATACATTTTTTTCTTGGCTTATGCAGAGGAAGAGAGGATATCCTGTCCAGCATAAAGCCTCCCAGTTAATGTCTTGAGCTGTTTAAAGAATTCAAATGGGTAAATTTCTCCAGAAGAGATGCTTCTGCTGCAGCAGTAGCAGTGGAACGGCCAAGATTGTGAAACCACAGCGTTTATGAAGTGGAAGCTTTTCAACTGCTTTAAGTTCCCCTGCACTCTTAACACAGATTTGCAGTCATTGCATTGTAAGGACCTGTGATCACTCTGCACAGCAAGAAAGAGCAATAACCTTTTCCAGCTGGAGCTCTGCAAGTCCCTTTAATTAGTTTTACAGAAAAGCAGTTCAGAGTTATTTAAAGTTTTTGGCTGCAGGGCTGCTTTTTTGGAGGCACTCACTGGTTTGATTGTTCTCAAGCAAACTATGGAGACAGAGATGTTTGGGAAAATACGAAACTCTGTTTGCAAACAGTGAGATACTTGAGTCCCTGTTTTGCTCTCGTAATCCAAACAGTGGCTCTGAGGTTTGGTGAGGAGTCAGTGTTGAAGGAGCAGAGTTTGGAGGTTTTTGTGTGTTGTCAAGACACAGCTGCAGGTACAACAGAGAAACCTGAGAACCAGCTGTGGGTGGCTGTTACTCCTGCCAAGGTGAGAACTCGGTACCTGCAAATGGACAATAATCTTCAGGCTGGGGTTGTAAATAACAGGGCGGTTTGGGTTGGAAAGCTCATCTCATTCCACCACCCTGGGCAGAGACATCTTCCACTGTCCCAGGCTGCTCAAAGTCCAATCCAACCTGGCCTTGAACACTCCCTGGGATGGTGAGCCCACAGCTTCTCTGGGCAGTCTGTGCCAGTTCTCAGGAAAGAATTCATTCCTGGTATCCTAATTTAAACCTCTCCTCTTTCAATTTAAAACCACTGCCCCTCATCCTATCGCTGTCTGCCCATGTAAAACGTTGCTCTCCCTCTTTTTTATAAACTCCCTTTGGGAACTGAAAGGCTGCTCTAAGGTTTCCCTGGAGCCTTCTCTTCTCCAGGCTGAGCACCCCAGCTCTCTCAGCCTGGGAGGCTACCCCAGAGCATGGAATATGCTGTGTGCATCATTTCTGCCATCTCTCCATGGCCTTCCCAGACATTCTTGCTGGAGGGCTTTCCAACAGGAAAGATATTTTTATTGAGTTTAAAATGGGTGGCTCTGGGTCCCTGTGGAAGTGGGTTCCTCCTGGTTCTCCAGGTGCTGACGGGACTTAAGTGCCTCCTGGGTGGGGGTGAAACATTGATCCTGCTGGTTCAGGAGCTGCTGTCTGGGGTGGGCCTGAACTCAGGATCTGGAACTCTGGAAGAAGCAGTTTTATTTTCAAAGCTGTGCCCAACTGTAGCCTTAAATCCCGCCTGGAAATGCACTTTGCCCTTTTAATCCTGGTGCTGTGCATGGAAATTCCTCGGAGTCCTGCAGCTGGAACAGCAGAGTGGGGTGTGTGACAGAATTTATGTGTTACAACACACCAAGCCTCCTCCTTGCAGAGGAGTTTCATCTGGCACCGAGGGCCCTCTGCAGCTGCAAGTGCTGGGTTTGGTTAGGAAAAACCCAGCCCTGCCGTCCCTGCACCCCTCAGGCCAGGATGGGAGTGGGAGGGATCGCTGGGTTTAACTGCTGCAATAACTGCTCCGCCTGAGCTTTTGCCCTGCATCTCACTTGGTCACACAGAGTGACAAAACTGGAACGAGAGCAGGTGAATTCTGTTCAAGTTTGTGCATTTATTGCATGAACTCGAGGATAAGGAGGGTGTAGTTGTCCCTCACACGCCTGTCTGGACAGTCAGTGCTGTTTGTTGTGGATCTCCTGTGTAGCAGCTGGGGGAGAGAAAAGTTAAGACAGGGAAATTGTGAGTGTAAAGAAACACTGTTGGATAGTTTAACACCCCAAGCTTATCTCAATGCTCTGGTGAAGACCTGGATTTCTAGTGAATGTCCCTTTAATTTATGGCTGCTGCTAAGGGCAGGAGTTGGTATTTGCCCAGTGCTGAATGTGATTTAGCTGTGCTCTGGCTGGCACCGGCAGAGGAATCATCTCTGAGGATAAACTGTAAGTAAAACTGAGATTGTTCCGTGGTTAGACTGAAGAGGGGACTCTGCACCAGCTCCACTTCACTCTTCTGCTGAAACCCTTTTTCTAATCAGAATGGGAGACTCTCTGGAAAAACAGAGGGGCAAAGAAAGACTTAAAAATTGAGAGGTTGAAAGACATGAGACCTCCTGTACTTCTGCTGATACCACGGGGGATTTGGTGACCTGTAGAGCTCTTCAGGATTTTTTTCCCCCACTTCTTTTCTCCTCTGTCCCTCCCCTGGAGTGATCCCTTCTCTCTGCAGAACGGCAGTCTCTGAGCTGGGGTGCAGTATTTTTAGGACTGTGTTTCTTAGTCCACTGTCCTCGTTGTGTATCACATGGCAGAGCAGGGGGCCCTGGCAGAGCAGCTGCCAAGCCCTGCAGTGTTTGCTCAGCACTGCAAGGCTGGAGTGCTGGGGGAGCCAGGGCAGAGCTGTGGGTGTGGAGCAGAGGATGCTCTGCTGCTCCCTGACTGGAGGGAGGAGTGTGGTTCTAGTTTGGGAGCTTCAAACATCAACTGAGGGTCAAAAACTGGGAGCTGCTTCAAGAATAAAGCTTGCCGTGGGAGGCAGGTCTGCCTCAGGAAATGTCTTGGTAGGTGAAGGCTCCAGGAGAGGCAGGCTCAGCTGTGCTCCCCCATCCTCAGTGCTCAAACCACCAGGCTGTTGTATAGAAACTGCTCTGACACTCTTGATGGAGGGCTTTCCAACAGGAAAGATATTTTTACTGAGTTTAAAATGGGTGGCTCTGGGTCCCTGTGGAAGTAGGTTCCTCCTGGTTCTCCAGGTGCTGATGGGACTTAAGTGCCTCTTGGGTGGGGGTGAAACATTCAGCAGCCAGGATGGGCAACCCTGGGAGCCTGAGCCCCTAAAACACACTGCAGATGTCACAGGGAGCCTGGAGAGGGGCAGGATGAGAGACTGGCAGGAGAAGCCTTCTCCTTTGTTGGTGTGGCCCTTGTTGAGCACTGCTGTGCAGCCCAGGGCGAGGCAGGCAGTGTTTTATCCCCACCTTCTGTGCATTGCCACAGGACATTCCAGGCTGCGGTGGAATGGAGTGTTAATCCCGGAAGGACTCACATTCCTGTCTGGCAGATAGGTGGGGAGAAAGGGCAGGGGAATGAGATCATGAAAGACCTGTCGCAATGAATTAGGCAGTGACAGAAACCTCATCACCCAGGGGCTACTTTAAAAACAAATAGACTCGATTTAGAATGTTAGATAGCTCATGATCAAGAATGCCAATTATCATGAAATAATCTATATCCCACCCAAATTAGTCAGACTATCTTGTTGTGTTTGCTGAGGTACCTCTGTAAAATTGACAAGTTGTTCTACACTTGAATTTGAAGAACTGGTTTGTGGGGGGAAGCAAATCTATTTGCCCTGTCTTGGGAGGCCACCTGCCAAGTGAGAGGCCTTGGGACTTTTTTTTTTTTTTTGAGGGAGATAAGTAACCAGAAAGTAATAGAATCACAAAATGGCTTTAGTGGGGAGGGATCTTAAAGCCCATCCAGTCCCACCCCTGCTATGGGCAGGAACACCTTCCACTATCCCAGGTTGCTCCAAGCTCCACCCAGCCTGGCTTTGGACACTTCCAGGGATGGGGCATCCACAAACAGCTTTCACTCACCAGAACAAAGACCACGATAAATTTGACATTTCCAAGTGTCCCTCATTACTCTTCTGTATTTCTCTGGCTGTGCTCACTTGCACAGGCCTGCAAAAGCTTGGTTTATTTTCCTGCAGGTCTGTGGAATCTCACCCAATGTGTGCTGCAGGTGGCTCGAGGAGCACCAGCTGAGCTCCCTGCAGCTGGAGTGGCTGCCAAGGCGATGTGGGGCCATGCTCCAGAGCAGGATGTTGGTTAATTCACCCTGCATTTGTCCTTATTGCTGTAGGCAAGGAAGGAGAGAGACATCTCTAATTCCAGCCTGTGTCCAGAAGGAGGAGGAAAGGAACTGACACACAGGACCTTTCCAAACAGGGTGAGTTCAGATGCTCCCACCACTCCCTCTCTTGAAGCAGGAGGACATCCCTCATGTCCTTCAAATATCAAACTATCCTGAACAATTTCTGTGATTGATTTCTCATCTGTAAAATGTTTTAAAGCAATTTATTTGAGCTCTGTGGGTGCGACCATAAACTTGCCAAGTTTGATAGTCAGGATTCTGGGAATGAAGGTCTGAGAACACATTGTTTGGGGTTTTTGTTGTTGTGCTTTTTAAAAATACTTTTCGTTCTCATCAATTATTTGCAAATATTTTCTCCTTCTGGGAATTCAGTTCCCTGAAATGTAACATAAAGTTCAAAGACAATAGTGCAAGCCAAAACATTGTCACTTAAATTAAGATGGAGAAATGTGGAAATCGGCTTTTGGTTTTTTTAGGCATAAGATTTGGAGTAGATAATTCGAGCTTTAATGGCCAGAAGAAGAATGTAGGACAGAAAGATGGCCCAGCCCTTCACAAATGGTGCAGACTGGGAGCCAAGCCTCACTCTGCTACCTTTCCAATCAATTAGACAAAGCAAAATGTTGCGTTTGTGCCTGGTCTGGACTCTCCTGATAAGAATTCTGTTCAGACAAAGGTATGATCCTTATTTATAAGACCTTTTTGGGTTTATACTTTCCTAGTCTTTAACATAATCTAAATTATAATCTGGGGTTGGGTTTTTTTTGTTTTATTTTAAATAAATCAGTCACCTCATTTAGAACAAGTCACATGCTGTCTTGTTAAAGACCAGGGAGTGGTGTGGACTTTTATGGAGCCTTCACAGTTTGTTCAATATTGATCTTACCCAGAGAGGAAGATGTCTTCATCAGTGCAACTCTTCCGAGATCAGAGGTACCAGGAGCTGAAGGGGCAGTGCCTCCAGCAGGGCCGGCTCTTTGAGGATCCCGAGTTCCCAGCCTCGGATGAATCCCTTTACTATGACTCAGCAGCCAGAGGGAAAGTGGAATGGAAGAGGCCGAAGGTAATGGATGGATGTGTTTTCACTGCTGTCTCCTCCAGCAGAGACACTTCCACCAGGAGGTGTCTGAGCAAAGATTTGTTCTGTGGTGGATTGTCACCCTCTCCCTCAGCTGTTTCAGTCTGGTTCTGGTGAAGCCTTAGCAGCAAGTTCTGCCCAGAGAGAGTGGAGAGATTTCCTTTGTTGGTTGGTGCCAGCTCTGGTCTCTGCATGGCCGTGCTGAATTCACACTGCATTTTGCCTCTGACTTGTGTAAAACCTCAAATACTCACCAGTGATTTTCTGTGCCAAATGAGCAGCTATTATCTGTAAGCAACCAAGAATGTTTGTGTCTCTGCCACTTTTACTGGCATCTTAACAGGAAAACAAAGATGTCATTTGCTTTGAATTGTAACTAATGTAGTAGGCATTTGAAATCATTAATGCCATCTATACTCGGGGTCTGTTAGTTGGTTTGCTCGGGGGTTTTATGCTTCACATATATTTTTAGATCAGTTCACAACCACGAGCAAACAGTTCAGAAGAACACAAACCCATTCCCAGTCTGGCTTTCCATCAGTGTCATCTGTTCTCTTACTGTGACAAGTGTAATGGAGAGGACAGTGGAAGCCTCTAGCCAGATGCAGGCAGTATTTTTGCCCTTAAGCATGATGAATTTCTCCTTTACCTCACCCATGTCCACTTTTGGGATTGGAGTTAACCTCCTGGAAGCACAGGCTTGGGTGTCTTTCCTTAGAAAACACAATGCCAGTGTGATGTCCCTCATATGCAGCTGGTGCTGTTCCCTGCCCTCTGTGACAGGGGACAACAGGTGAGACTGACCAAGGCTGGACTCTATTTGCCAGGGTGGCCTGAAGCTGCTTCTCTTTTTTGCTTCTTCTTCTTCTTCTTCTTTCCTGGTGGTGCTCATTCCTCACAGCAGCTTCTCTACTGGGATTTTACTGAGCAGTCCAAAGGTTGCTTTCCTGCTTCTCATTTCAGTTTTCCAAGCCAGACGTGAGACTGAAGAATAGGGAGAATGAATTTGGGAAAGAAAAAGAAGACATTCCAAAGTCTGTGGGTTTATTTTTATTTCTGAGCACACACTTTCCTGTTTACTGGAGTCTTTCATCCCCTCCTGGAAGAGGAAATACTGCACAACCAGTCACAGTGAGGTCAGGAAGAGTGTTTGTTCTTCGTAGGAGAGGTGAAGCAAGAGCTCAGCTCCAGCCAAGGATGCCATTTTGGGCCATTCTTGTGCCTATGACTTTGTTCAAGGTGGTGGTCAGTGGCTTGAAGTCTAATTGTAGGTCAGTGATTAGGTTTGAGTTCAATTATTACTCATTAAATATGTTGATGTAGGAAACCTCGCATATTAATTAATGTTTATTTACATAAATTTGATTATCATTTACCATAAAACCACATTCAGACTGACCTGACCCTCCTGAGGTGTTGAACCATATCCCAGCAGTCCCTGGCCTCTGCCAGCCAGGAGTTCAGAGGGTGAATTCTGATATTGATGCCAATACCACCAACCCATAGAACCTTCTAGGCTGAAAAACACTTTTAGGTTGAAAAAGACTTCTAAGGTCATTGAGTCCAACACTTACCCTGACACTGCTGAGTCCGCTGCTAAGCTTTGTCCCCAGCACCACATCTGCAGGTCTTTAAAAAACCACTTCCCACGGCAGTCAGCTCCAGTGCTTGACAAGCCTTTTGGTAAAGAAATTTCTCCTTATATCTAATCTAAACCTGCCCTGGTATGTGAGTCCTTTGCTGGTGTTTCAGAGCACTGGGCTCTGCTAATACCCCAGTTCCCCTGAGATAAACCTGTGAAATAACAACGGAGCTGAGCACAACCATTTCAGACGTGCAGCATCTTCCAGAGCCCTTCAGCTCAGGCGGGAAGCCCCTTGGGGAGGTTCTCTGTGGGGAAAACCTGCTGGTTTGTTGGGAAAAGAGTAAAAAAGAATCCCTCTGGTTAGTGGGCATCCTTTCTGCCCACTGATATTAGCATCAGAGCCCATCCTGCTCTTTTCCTGTGATTTCCCTGGGGTTTGTCCCCTCTGCCAGGCTGAAACGGGGCTGGGGACAGCTGTGTCCTGCCAAGAGGGGGTGTCCTCGGCCACCTGTCCTGGTTAACACTGCCTCTGTGTGGTGGTCCTGCTCAGCACGGGCTGAAAATAACCCAGGAATGATTGTCACTGCTGAATGGATACTTTGTCTGCCTTATTTTTAACTAAACCTCGGGTTTGTGTGAACTTTTTCATTGACCCTGCAGAAAAAAAAAAGGAAAAAAAAAAGGATGGAATCTCAAGGACATCTTTGTGAGTGTTAAACAAACAGCAGTGATCCCTCAAGCAGGGCAGGAAGGCACGTGAGGAAAGAGTGGGTAAGCTTGCTTAGAGATAAGCAGTGTTCTTCAGTAATTCACAAAGGAAAATAGTCTGATCCTACAGAATGAGACTCTTACCATGAGCTTTCCTGGTTTCCCTGCTTGACCCTGCGTTTTATAAGCCCTGATTCTGCTTTCATCTGCATCTTCTCTTTATGAGAGGGCTGTGGTTGCACCCTCGTGCTCCGGGAACACGGAGCTGGTCTGTGTCCAGGGAAACAGCACAGAAAGACACCGTGAGACAGGGCTGCTGAACTGCTTCCCAAGAAACCCCTCCTGTGTCCCAGCCCGGAGGGACACTGCTCTGTTTGATTAAATTCCCATTCACTCCAAAGGTCAGATACCTGGCTGAAGGGGGAGAGTTGCATCTGCACAGCCCAGTGCCCTTTTTCCTAGAAACACTGCCTGCCACGGGCCCCATTCTCCACTCTTCTCACCAGTTTTCCAGCATTTTCAGGCGTGGTTATCACCATGCAAATGAAAAGCTCAGGAAATAAGGCAGTGCTGTGTTCTGGAATGATCCAGTGATAAGAATAAACAGAATAAGTGTCTCCCCACTTCCCCTACTGGGAGTGTGTGGGGTGAGCAGGTTGGTGAGTTTTCCAGGGCTGAGGTCCCAGAGAATTCAGGAGCTCTGACTTCTGCACCTTCACGTTTACTGCAGGCAGCACCAGCTTTTGTTTGCTTCTAACTTGTGGAAAATGATCCATTGTCTCAGGAGCTGAAACACCTTCATATTTACAAGTGCTGATTTAAACCTTAATTCCTCCCCTACCTTGTTACCTGCTTAAGATTTTGCTCTCATTTGGAAGGCAGGGGAAGCCTGGGGCAAATCCCTGAGTGGACACTTTAGCCTGGGTGAGCTTTACAGATTTTGCATTAATGTTCTTTATTCCACAGTGACAGAATTCGTGGTCTCAGTGTCTTCTGGAATATTCAAGAGTAACCCAGTTGTCATAAATTTCATGGAATGAGGGTCATGAAAGAGAGATCATGAATGAGGGTCATGAAGAGTTGGCTGTCAGGTGTGAGCACGCCTGGGTTAAACGTCCCTCAGATGTAATGTCCCTCAGCTGTAATGCTTTTCATCATTAATTCCTCAGTCTCCTCTGTAGCTGTGTCACTGCACTCTGACCCTCTTTTCCAGTCTGAACAAGACTAGAGGCATCTGCTTGTGTTTGGGCCTCGTGTGGAGCCCAGTGGTGCCTGCAGCAGAGGGAGGTGTCCTGGCACTGTGTCAGGCTTTGAGCAGTTGCACGACCACTGCAAAGGAGTTTCAGGGCCTGGAGTGGAGTGACAGCTCATCACACCCTGGGATATGTGCCAGGATGGGGCCTGGGGGGAATCCAGAGCTGGAGGAGCGTGGATATTGAAGGGCAGTGCCATCAGCTGGTGTGGCAGTGACGTGCACTCCTCTCAGTGATGTGCATCGTGCCTTCTGTGTGACAAAGCGATGGGATTGTAACAGCCCCGTGAACAGTGACATTTACCTGGTTTGCAGATCCCCTCTCCGTGCCCCAACACCCTCCTGGAGTGTGGCTCATGGTCTAATGATCACTTTTTCACATCTGAATGTGCCTTTTGAATTCCTTCAGCCACTTTTTTTTCCAGTTGAAAATATGGAGCAGCAGCAATCCTCTTGCTTAATCAGAATAGGGGTCCCTCCCCATCTCTCCTCCTCACCACTAAAGCTTTGCATGATATAATTATTGTTTTCCTGAAAAAATTACGAGTGCTACATGTACTGAAACAGCTGAAGTTTAGGCTCCTGTTTCCCTGCCTATCCCAGAATTGTCCACATTTCTCTGCTGTCGGTGGTTATTGGCTCTTGGTCAAGTGTAGGTAAACACAAGTTGCAAAGCTGTGTGTGCTGTGACATTCATGTTTGCACAGGAAATAATGGCACATGTGGCATCTGGGAGGTGAGGAAATGTGTTTCAGAGAGGAGCTGAGCTGCTGCTGAGCTTTGAGGGACCTCACAAATCCTTTCCTGTGCCTCAGGCACAGCTGGGGACACAGAGGTGGTTTCAGGTTGGAGGCTGAGTGAGCCAGTGTCTCGTGGTTTGCTTGTTGCTGTGCTTCTCTGGGACCTGTTCATAGCAGCAAAGGGCTGTGAAAGACTCAGCTTTGCACAAAGATGAAATCAATCCTGAACTGGCTTCTTTTCCTTATGTGTCTGTCACATCCTGGATCTCAGCACCGTGGATGTTGTCCTCCACAGACAGTCCAGCATCCTTCAGTGAGTGGCTTTCAGACATTCGCTCCATGAGTGCAGCTGGACAGGGCTACTGGAGGATTTTAGGGCTTCCTAGAAGACACTGATGACCATTTCAACAGGCACTCCTGTGTAATTAGTTGTGAGTTCCCTCACAGGGAGGCTGTTTGTCCTTGTTGCAAATAGTTTTGCTTGCCATTAAAAAGTAGATTTAGCTTGTGATGTTCAGCTACAGCTCATTATCTGTGGAAAAGTTAAAAGTCAGATATTTCTTTGTTAACTGCACGTGTGTGTACATAAAGAGAATTATTGGAGTGCACCTTAATTTTCAGAGAAGGGCTTAAGCCTTGCAGGCTCAGAAGTGGTATAAAAGGTCATAGGGAAAGTAGGCTCTGACCCAAGTTTAAACCCTTCATCTTAAAGAAACAGGAAAGTTATTAAGAGCTAAACTCTGGGAAGCAGTCTGCCCTGGAAGATAATCACAGATTGATGGGGAGGTTTCTGTAGACATTAATCATGGTTTTTAGGTTCAAATTGTGGAGGGAGGGACCGTGTAGTCCTCCAGACATGATGCAGCCTTCTGTTAGTGCAGAGGGGGCGGGTGAGGGGACAACAACAGGCAGATGGGAAACCACCAGGAGAAAAGAATTCCTAAATGACGGTGAAGGACCTTTCCATTCCTCATTAAGGACGAAGCTCCTGCCAGTGGAGTCTGGCCCTGCTGCACGTTTGAGGGGAGTTGTCCCAGCCCCCTGAGTGCTCGGCGGGCTGAGCTGGAGCCATCTGTGCCCGTGTGTGGATCTGCAGAGCAGGAGGGGCTGGCCGTGCCGGGGAGGACAGGCGGCTCCGGGGAGGAAGGTGTTAAAGCCAGCCCAGCTGCGGGAGCCCCGAGGTTGGCACGGCTCCCGAGGATGCCAGCGGCGGCACAGGAGCATCCTCCTCATCCTCCTCATCCTCCTCGTTGCCCTGGCAACCGCACATTCAAACGGCGGGGTTGGCAGAGGGGTCCTGCCGGAGACGGTGCAGTTGCAATCAAGTCGAATTGTCTTCACGTTGTTAGAATTAATTTTGAGCTGGGGGGGAAGGGGAGGGGTGATGGGTGCGCGTTAGGGGTCGAGCAGTGAGCTGCCACCCCTCTGAGACCCCGGGCTGGGCAGGGCTTCATCGTGCCCTGTGCTTCTTTGAGGGTGAAACGACTGCTGGCACTTGGCTTCTGAACCTTGAGGGTTTGTTTTTTTTTGTTGTTGGAGCGACTAAAAATCTGCCTGGGGAGCTTTATTTGTTTAATGAGGGTAGATTTGGTGGAGTGAGTGATCTTCAGCGCAGCTATTGCTGTTCTTGCACCCTGGTGATCCACGGATTGGAAATGCGGGGTTTATCCAGGGGAAAATGGGAAACTGGATAACAGAATCGAGATGATTTCAACAGAAACCCCTTTACTGTTTACATTAAACCCCAGTTATAGATTCCAGCACTACTGTCCACACGTACAGGTGTCTCTGAACTGGCAAAGCCACTTGTGCACGAGGCAGGCACGCATCCTCCAGGACACCTAGCTGGTCAAGCGTCCATCCTCACGTCGTGTGTCCTCTATCTAAGTTTTGCAATTTTTTTGTAGACAGTTTCTCAGTCTCTTGGTCCTTATTTTGAGCCCTGCTGTTTTCTCAGTGACCCTGATGAATTCCTGAGAGCTCTGAAAACAAGACTGCAGGTGGCTTGTTATCTACAAACAGTTTGGCTGCTCCACAGAATGGCCCAAGTTTATTCAGACACATCACTGCAGGTTTACACAGATCCCAGGGAACTGGGCTCCAAAGGAGATGGTGTCCAAAAGTGAAGGGCAAGGTCTTTCAAATCCACCTCAAAACAAATCTTACCCTTCCTGTATGGCTGCAGTTCTTCAGAATCTGCTTTCTTGTTTTATTTGGTGCAATCAGTTGTTTTGGATCATTTTCACCAGCAGCTGGAGATGCGATGTCATTTTCAAGAGAAGTGTGGCCACCTGGTTTTGCTCTGGAGCGATGAGATAAAGGAGGCCGGTTTTGATTTGGTGCATGAGATACGCAGGAATTCACTGAAATTCAAAACTTTCTGAAGCACTTAGCAGCCAGGATTGTGGAGGGGATGTTGAAATCTAAATGCAATCTAAATAAGAGTTCTAATAACTCAAATGCATATAGGATGCACTGATCTACGGAGATCACAAAGGTAACTGGAACCTCTTGGGACTGGAATTCTCATTTTACCAACCAAGAATGGAAGTTCTCATAGAGCACATCATGATAGAATAACACTGTCATTATTTGTGCCACCCTAATGTGATCATGTAATCATTGTGAAGTTAATAATAGTCCCAGCTGTTCCCAGTAATTGTTCTTTTTGAGGAGCACACACATTTTGTGATAATGGAGCGGAGAAATAATGCCTTTTTTTGTTGGGGGGAAAATACTGGGTTAAAATACTTTTTGGTTTTAATTTTAATGTTGTAGCATTCCCCCAAATATGCTAATAAAGCTGAAATATTTCTTGGGATTTTTTTCTCAGAGGCAAGGAAACATTTTTCAGCTCTAAAGGGCTTTCCCTTCTTGGTCTTTTAAGATGCTTGGAACAGCATGTTCCGATGGTGTCCAGCCAAACAATCCACTGAAAACATTGCGGGCTTTGTTTAATTTTTCCCCTTCTCCCATTATTATTTTCTCCTAAAGTTTTGAGGTAGGGTTGGTTGGTTTGGTTTTTTTTTCACTGAAAAGTCAGTGTGACACCTTCTAGCACCCTGGCAGGTGAAGGCAGGGAGCTCCAGGCAGTTGTTTCCTACAGTCCATTGCCCTTTCTTGGCTGAGAAATAGCAAAGGTGGGGTTTTCTGGAGCGTGTTTGTGTATTTCACAACTGGGAGGTTCATTTGGGTTTTTTTTTTTCGTAGCTGGATGGAAAAGGATGAACCAAACAGGAGGATTTTTGTTACATCAGGCGTGTAAAATGTGCTTGATAGCTCCCAACATCTGAGAGCAACCTCCTGAGGAACCAGGGAGATTCCAAAGGAGTCTCCTGTGTTCCAGGCTGATATTTTTTATTTATGTGTTTGTTGTTAGCTAATCTTTTATGGAGCCAACCTGTAGTGCAAAGGGAAGGGCCTTTATTGCCAGAGCAGGAGAGACAGCTGCCACAAGATATACCTTGTTGAATGTAGTAAAAATACATAATAATCCATTGAGGAAACGTTATGTTGATCCCAGGAAAAGGGGATGGGAGGGTTGAAATGCCCAGGCCGTGCCCACTGTGCTAATTCATGTTCAACATGACACTGATCCTTTCCCAGTGGCTGTGACATCTCTGCTGCAAGCCCTGCCTCAGCTCCTGCAGGTGTTCTGCTGTCACCAGACAAACTGAAAAATGTGTGTTGACTTTGTCTGCAGGTTTGGCCTATTATTATTCCAAAGTAACCTTTGTCGCCAAAGCCTCAAAGTAATAATTAACAGGCTTGTCTCTGGAAATCTAATGGGCATTGGACCTTGAGAGGATCCTGTTAGCAGCAAATATTTCATGTTGGATTGCGTTTGACTCAAGAGAACTTTAAATGAAACAATATAAACTTTACGTACAATTATCAATTTCACCAAGGTAACCCCCCCCCAGCAAGCTGAAATCTTGCTTTGTTTACAACAGCATTTCTGTCTGTGATGAGACCAACCCGATTTCTGACACAAAAATAAAGCCTGGATGGCGGGCTGTGGGGGCATGAACCCCGAGCAGGCAGGCAGGGAGGTGTTTAAATGGATATATGCACATGGATGTGGGCACGTGACGTGGGGAAGGGGCTTGGGAAGAAGGCTGCTGAAGGGTGGAGCAGTGCTTTGGACTTGCTTTGTCAACCCAGGGTGAATCTGGGGCGTTTGGAAGGCAGGCAGAGCCCCAGGATCTGTGCTGTAGAATTAAGGTGGTGATAGCTTTATAAGGGAAATATATATTTTATTTATTTTTTGGTACTAAGAGCGGTGATGGGAAAGAGGATGGGTCCAGCTGGACTGAGCAGTCACCAGACACGAAGGGTTGTTGCAGATGGGTTGTTAAGCACTTTCTGTCCCAACTCTTTGCTTCCTGGAGGCAGGAAGTGGAGCAGAGCTGTGTGTGGTGCCCCCAGGACTCCTCTCACCCGGCCAAACAAACAGGGATGGATCTCTCCATCCCCTGAACCCCTCCCAGCAGTCACTGCTGGCAGGGGCTGGGATTCCACTCTCAGGGGGTTGTGTCCAGCTGTGTGAGCCTTGTCCAGGTCCCGTTTCCCCAGGCCACCTCCAGGCTGAGGGGAGTGCTGTGTGCTGTGGCTCTAAACAAGAGACCCTGAGAACCTGATAAAATTTCATTCAGATGGGCTCCATTTCTGTGTCTGTGAAGGTCCACCACAAACAGGACGAGGAATGGTGCATTGTTCCAGGATTTTGTGTCTCTCCTCACCTTTCTGCAGCAGGCTGGTGATGCCCAGCTCTGGCAGAGTGCTTCACCCTGAAGAGATCTTGTGTGTTAATTTGAAAAATTAAAATACGGGAGCACACAGTGCTCCAAAACTTGGGAGGACCTCACTTTTTTTGAGATGAGTGTTTAATTTAAGAAGCTCTACTGAGACTGAAGCAGATGTTGTTTTGTTCTTTTGGGGATGTTATTTTATGAAAGTGTCCTTTTCTAAACAATAGAAACTTATAAACATAGTTTAATTCACTTTTATTCCCACCAGTGATTTATGCTGGTACACCTCAATATTAACATCAGGGTTTTTGGTCCCTGGCTCCTTTCAAAGCTTTGGGAATCTCACTGTGCTCCATTTGTCACCTTGTCTGTCCCCCAACAGGCTGAGTATGGGAGTCATCATGAAAACATTGTTTGGCACGTTTCCATCTGGTTTCTGACTGGATAAAACATTCCTCCCATAATATTTTGTCCTTAATGTTTTCAGCTGGGTGAGTTGTGACATGTTTCTTCTGGGAATTGCCAAAATGTTCCCAGAATCTGAGCTGTTGCTCACCCTTATTCTATGAAATCCATCATTTTATTTTTATTTTGCCTGGAAAATCTCATTAATGTAGGGCTTGCCCAGAAGAAGAGATGAGCAAGGAACTATAAAGCCTCCAGGTCTGACCTCTCCAGCACAGCCTGGTGACTGAGTGGAGCCCATATGACATCAATTTGATGGCTCAATCCAAGTTTCTGGTGTCATATCAGAAAACTCTTTGGTTTTAGTTGTGCCCTTCATTGCTGGCTGTGTCATGACAGGAAGCAAAAAAAAAAAACCCCACAGTGGCCACCCTTTATTTCCATGGGGTGAAGTGGCAGCGTTTGGAAAGTGGCAACTTGCTCCGTGGTGTTATTCACCCAAGCCTTCCAGGAATATCATTAAAGGCAAACATTTGTAAATGACATGCGTGCTTGCCAAGCAGACAGCTCTCCAGATGCCAGCATTTTGTTATCTTCTCTCTTGGCACTTTTTCCAGTTTTTATTTCCCTCCCTCAGATCGGATGAAGGTTTTCTTGCGTTGTCGTGGTTGTCTCCTCTAAAGGCAAAAAAATATTAAACAACCTCAATGTCGTGTCTAGAACACAAACAGTACAACTCCAAGGCTCTGAATGTTTCTTTAAAGTTTCAAATGTCAGGTTTTATTTAGTTCCGTTGCCATTAGATGAAAATTGGTTTCTCAAACAGTTTCTGTTTGCCCTGAGGCGATGTGGTGATGGTAAGAATGACATGGTAAAATTCATTTTGAGACTGTAAAACAAAAAGCCTGAGGATCATATCCCCAGCTAGCATAAGTCTTCTTACAGTAATTGTTAGTTCATTGATTTAGTCTTCCAAAATAATTAAATGTCTGACTTCTCTGAAGGAAAAATTACAGCCTAAACATGCCAGTTGCTGAGGAAATTGAGGTATTGTTCTGTCAACACTCTTCAGCAAGAGTGGAAAGCATCCACATTCAAAAAATGCTTTCTGTATGAAGAGCTTCATTCTTTTGTCATATTATTTCCATATTTAAAAGGGCATTTGGGATGAGCTGAAATTTGAGGTTTAGTAAGCCATTCTGCCTTCGATTTGCAGAGTAATTTGTTTGAATTTCATGCTGTGCTCCTGTGATCCAAATGTGTGTTTCCTTCAAGATTAATTCTATTTAAAGATTAAATTAAAATGTATGCTTTCTTGGCTAAAAAGAAGCTTTTAAAAATCCTTCACAGCTGAAAGAACCTTTTAGAACTGCTGTCTTGCTTGTACGTGGCATTGTTTCTAACTTAATCACAAAGGCTAAAGCATTTGGAATTTGCATTTTTTTTTTCCCCAGCTTTCTGGAAATGAAATGTTCCTCGGGAAAAATGCACTTTTTGTTGAGACCTCCCAATTTTCATGCACTGAACTTTGGCCAGTGTTGGAGGTGGCAGAGGCCACCTTGGCCTCCTCATGTGCATCAGGAGATGGAATCTCTGTCTGGAGCTGTCCAGGACATCTGGGCACTGCCAGGTGACCCTTCCTGAGCTTGGGACAAGTGGCTCCCCGAGGTTTGGTTAATAAAGAGTGTCTGTGCTGTTTAAAGCACACTGAGATCTGATTTTTGTCTGGAGACAGACTTTCTAGTCCGATACAGTGAATAATGATCAAAATAGGGTTGGTTTTCTTCCTAAGACTGTACTAAATCTTCAGATGGTGAGTAAAAAATTAAATCTCATTTAGCAGTGGCCCACATGTGGGCTGAGCTTTGGTCTGCATCTTTGGAGATTTAAACTTGCTGCTGCAAGTTTACCACAGGAGCTTTAAGGAAGCACTGGTGGGACTGATAAAAGGCAAAAATTCAGGAATTTTCTCTCCCTGGGTCAGTAGAATAACCCTGTAGATAATCCATTTTTGTGCAGAGCTGCATTTGGTGTTCATGATCACTGCTGTCTGTTTCCTCCTCCCTTCAGATAAGGGCATTTAAGCCTTTGAGATCTGATTTTCCTCCCTAAATGGAGATGTGAATGCAGCACCTCGTCCTCTGGCCTCTCCTCCCTCCTCCTTCACTCCCTGACTCTGCTCTCCACAAATAAAACTCCTCAGAAGTGACAGTTGCCTAAAAGCTGCTTTCCTCATTCGGGCACGTGATCTAACTGCTCGAACTGCTGGTGTCTGCACTCTAAGAGGAATAACTCAAATTTAATCCAAATATTTCAGATGTAATCCCACCATGGCATTTCTCCTTCCTGGCCTTAACGAACTTAACTATTTCCCTAACACGATGAATGTCTCATGAACCAAACCAGAACTGCATCTGCCTGTGGACGGGGGTGGACTGGGGGGACTTGCACCTATAAAGCAACATCAGCCCTTTGTTTAGCTAAAGTGATGATGATTTGCAGCTGTCTGGGTTTGGAAAGACAGGTGTCTGCCAGGGAGAGCCGGAGCTTCCCTTGGAATGGAGAATGTAAACCCCCTCTCTGTGAATTATTATAATTTTGAAATCAAGGAGCTTTCAACCAAAGATACGGGAATAGGAATAACAGTTCTTTACTAGGAATGTTAAAAATAAAAAATGTAGTAGTACAAAAAAAAGCAAACAAACTAAAAAAGAAAACACTGACAGAGTCACAGAACACAACCTGACCCCTGTTGGTCAGGGTGTTGGTGTCAGCCCAGCCCAGCCCTCCTGCAGGGACAGATGTGGTTCTGTTGGAGCAGAGATGATCCTGGAGAAGGGTCCAGTGGTGCTGGGATGGGTCCGGTCTCCCTCTGGGAATCCAGTGCAGACAGGCTGTGCTGCTGTTCTGAATCCCAGCTTTGATCCAGGTGGGAATGCTGGGCTCCTCCCCCTGGGTGGAGCCTCTCCCCATGGGATGATGGAATTGTCTCAGCCCTGCAGGGAGCCTGGATGGCCCATGGACAGCAGATCTCCCCTGCAGGGAGGATGGGATGGAAGAGATAAAGAAGACGGCCCCAGCTGGTTTGAACAGCTGCCCAGTAACAGAAGGCACCCACCCTCTCCTCCCCAGAGTTATGAGATAAATTTTAAAAAAAACCAAAACACCACCTCTTCAATCAGTTTCAACAGATGGGAATAAAATACATCTTGCATTGCAACCCAAGACAACAGCTGAGAATCTGCTCTGCCTTTGGGTGGAGTGAAAACTGCACGCCCTGAGGGGGAGGGTGTGCTTGGGAGACACAGGGACACCAGGTTAAGCTACTTGTGCAGACATTCCAAAACCTGCAAAAAATTAACAACCAACATCACCCCCCATGAACATAAAGGCTGAACTGTAAATACTTATGTTGTAAGACAAGGGAAAAGCAGCACTGGCAGACGTCAACATTATTAGAAACAGGCCCTTCTCCTGCCTTTTGGGAGTTAAGAAATGTTTCCTTTGGTTTTTCGCTGACTTTACTTTAGCTATTAGTCTCTGATTAAGTAAAGATGATGGAGTTCTCACAGCAGATATTCATAGAAAATATTCATAGGGAATAATTCATAAATAAATGTTTCAAATATTCAGAGAGAATCTTCATCTTTAGAGGAAATTCTGTGGTGCTTTGAACACACAACAGGAACTAGGAGCTGGAGGTCTGGATCCCTTTTGTTTTACCTAAAATACTATAAAATCCATCATTCCAAATCAAGCACTTTGTGTTATCTGGGAAGTGCTGTGAGGTTGGGCACTGTGAATATTCCTGTGGCTGCCAGTAGTCATTGCAAAAGATAGGAGGGAGGTTATTGGGATTCTAAAGATTTCTAAGCTGGTAAATCAGGAGGGTAATTTCTCAGTGATGGCACTGATGTTAGTGTTTAACAGAGAAATTTGTCTGAAATGAAGTGGGGAATTCAACTCAGTGTATTTATGTCACATTGGGAAAAATCAAAAATTAGCTCAAGCAGTGAAAGAGCAGTGGAAAGAAACAGCATGATATAAATAAGGAAAAGAGTTTCTTACCCTGTCTTTGCAAGCAAGAAGTCTGTTAAATGTCTGAACAATTTAGTCACAAAGATGAAACTCAGTGTGCTTCAACTGGGATAAAATCATGACCAAGTAAATATTCTGACTCCACCCTGACAGGCTGAGTCCTCCCAGGCAGCCAAAGGCTCTTGTCCATGGATGTGTCTGACTGAACCTGCTCCAATCTTTGTTTTGGGTTGAAACAGAAGAGAATCCAAAACTGATTATCATTAATGGTGCTAGGAAACTTATTGGCCATTCAAACAGTGATGGAACTCCATGTTTTCACAAGTTATTAAATGATTAAAGCATCCAACTTCCTCTGGCTTTTCAATGGTTTGGGCATTTAAGTTGCACAATAGTAATATTTGCAGAGTTTGTAAAAACATTAAAGCATATTCAGACTGGTTTATCCTGGAAATTCTCTTGAGGCTGGAAAGAAGAAATCCTCAAGATGACTTTGTATAACAGCATGTTATCCAAACATATTTTATTCATTTTAGTACTGTAATAGCCGTGTGTGCAAAACAAAATTATCCACATAGAGAGAAAGGGATGGGCTTGATTACCTGGCAGATACAGCAACTGTGATTTTGCTTAATAATCTTCCTTTGGAAGTCACTGATGTGGGTTTTTCAGTGTCATCACACGAAACTGAAGAAACTTATCTCACATGCTGATAACTTTATTGCTACATGAAAATCTTTCCAAGACAAAGTTTAAGAAGATGTCGTAGAGATAGAAGCTGCTGTTTGTTTTCAAGATGTGCAAATAAAATCCTTCCTGGTAGTTATTGTGAGTTTATGATCCTGTGACACACTGATTTGACTGAGTCATAAAAGTGCTTTCAGTATTCAGGAGTGAAATGAAGGCTGCTGTGTCACTTTTGAGGCAATATTTGTATAGCTTAGAATGCAAACTCTCTCTCTTCCTAAAAGGAAAATACTCTGGCTTACATGTTCCGAGGCTGATCTTTGCCAGAAAGGATGTCCAGACTGGAATTTTAAGTCTGATATGTGTCATGCTGGGACAGAGACCCTCCATAGACTCTGACCTTCATAGGCTCACAAAGTTGTGTCGTGCTGGCTGAAACAAAACTTCTGTTAAAAACCAATTCAAAATCCAAAATTTGATACAGTTCAACTCATCTCATAGTCTAAGAAGCTTGTGTCTTGTGCTCAGGGCTTTGTGTCATTTTACAGTTCCTCTTTGTATGTTATGGGCCAAACATCTAGTCCAGAATGGTGTGGGGTGGATCCCAATTCCAAAGGTTTCTGTGGAAGGCACTGGATATGCCTTCAGCTGTTATCCCAGGCATTCACATATTTTTTCTTGAAGCAAATAAGTGGCAGAACACCTCAAGGTGCTGTCTGAAAAAGATGAGGAGTCTGGGAGAAGAGGATTTTTAAAGGATTTTTATCCTTAAGGAAGTGTCTGAGATAAATGCCGTGATTGGTAGATAGTGGAATCTAGGCTGGAAGCAAACTCTGCTGGAAAAGGGATGTGGAGAGGAGGAACTTGTTGCTGCTAAAGGGGTTTATGCTCTTTAATGTGGTGTTTAAACTTATGCTTTTTAATCTCTGACGTCTGTGCATTGCCACTGGGCCAGGGAGAAATATCTCCTTTCAGGAAAAACAATCATCTCCCAGATTCATCTGAATTCTCACTCCAGACAATGTTTAGATGACTTGACTTTAGTTTTGCCACAAAATACTCAACGTAATAATAATTTTAAAAAGTGACTTTGCTGAAATCTGCCTGATACTCTTTTGTAAACACCAAATTCCCTTCCTCATAAAAGGCAGTGATGGAGAATTCCATCTGCATCAGTTGCCAGCCCCCTGAGACAGAGCAGAAGGTCAGACTGGACAAGATCGTGACCCCTGAACCAAAATGATGCTCATTATCAGGCAAACAAATATTTCCCTCCCCAGCCAGAGCTGGACAGTCAGGAGTACTGACCTGGGAATAATTTATTCCACACTTGCCCCGTGCTGAATATTTCAGTGCTGCGAAAAAAAAAAATGCATGTATGGCCTTTTCCAACCTCCTTTTCTTATTGTTTTTATTCCCCATCTGAGGAAAGTCGTCCAAGAATTTGATAGACAAACATGTTTTGAGGAAGCAGTGGAGAGATGGAGCTGAACAGTGGGTGGCCTTTGAGGAGAGGCCTCACAGCCCATGTCTGACCTCGGCCACCTGAGGGTGTTTCTGGAAATGATGTCAGGGATTTGCTCAAGGACTGCCTTTGCCCCTGGCCATCCTCTTTTATTGCATTTAAGGCAAGAATATTTCCCCTGCTTTGGCATGGCTACATTCAGATTTTCTTTAAAACGTTGCTGCTATATCGACCTGTTTTTCATGGAGCATCACCACCTCAAAATCAGAGTAAATCCTTGTAAAAGCATTTTGCAAGAAAACTTTGGATTAGTGACCCCAAAATGGTCACTAGGATGGAAAACTATCACTTTTTCCAGGAAGTTTAAACAGGATAAACAATTAAATTGGGACTTTAATTAAATTTTTTCCCCCTCACATTGCGTCACAGTTGCTGTAGCTTTGGAATAGCTGAAGATCAAGTTTCACAGGGGTTGGAATTGCTCTGAACTTTTGGTTTATATGATCAGTAGAGACACAGCACCATGGCAGTGGCAGGGCAATGTCTGTGCTCTGCCCTTTGAAAGGACCCGAGCTCTGCTTCCAGGGGAGTTTGGAGAGAATTTGATGTTGCCTGAGGTGAATCCTGTCCCAAGAATGGCATCTCTGATTGCTGCTGGTGAGGAAAAGCCAGACAAATTGTGGTACCAAGTTTGGAGAAGGGAATGGCTACAAGGGGAAGAAGGCAGGAGGCAAAGGCTGAGATAAATCAGAGATAAGTTCTGGAAAATTCAGTGAGAAACAAAGTGTTATTCTCAAACAAGGCAGCTTTTCTCTAGAGCTGTTACAGATGTGCTGCAGGCCTAGACCGTCACAAACTCAGTACAGCAGGAGGTGATTTGGGGTGGTTTGTTCTTGTCTGAGGGTTCTGGGAGAACAGCAAATCCTTCATTGTAGCCTGGAGTGATTTCTGGGCTGCCAAGGACTGGCAGGGCTTCAGCAAACACTTTGTTTGGAGGTTCAGGCAAGGGTCAGCCCCAGGGCCCATCACTGAGCCCTTCCCAGCCCTGTCAGCATTCTGCAGAGAGCAGCTGGAGTGATCCAGGGGTCAGGTGAAGCCTACAGGCAGCCAAGATACACACCACGTTGCCCAATTCCAATTTGGGGGGATTTTTTTCCTTCCAAAACATTGATTCAGATCCTCCCCAAACACACGTGTCCCACAGGCAGGGCAAGGCTGGAACCCACGGACTGAGCATTAGTCAGCACTAGCCCCACACTGAACATGGAAAAAAAGAACACCATAAATATGTCTGTGATGCATTTGGTTTTGTAACAGGATTTAGTGGAGGGGGAGAAGGGGGAAGAGGCATTTCTCAATCCCCAAATAGCTGAGTTTTCTTTTACACCAGGCTGGAGCTCTGGCACACTCTCCCCCTTGCTCTTGTGCTGCTGTTTCTGGGCATTATCTCACTGTCAGGAGCTGATGCTGCTGGATGGTGGGCGCAGAGTTCCCAGGGGAATTGCACGCCCTGAGCTCAGGGTGTACAGACATAAACCCGGGGCTAAAGCTGCCTTTTGTGGGTTTCCATGGTGGAGCAGCACTGCAAAGTCCCTCCTGATCTCAGCAAGGGCTGTTTCAGTCAGGTCACATCTGACCCTGCATTTTTTTGGATGGAGATTTCTCTGAGAACTGTCCCCTGAGGGGTCACTTCTCTTTTTTCACTCCACAGGCAGATTTTTTTCAGCCACAAGAAGGTTGTAGAAGTCTTTTTGCATGCTCTGGAGTATCCAGTGCAGTTGGGTTGGGTGGTTTTGCTCCTTGGGGCTAACTGCAGATGCTTTGGCACACAGCCTGCTCTGGGGAGAGCTTCTGTGGCCAGGCCAGCACAGCTGGGCTTGAACATAGGATGGACAATCCCATTTATCTCTCCAGCTCCACAGCCACAGGGTGCTCTGCTGCCTTTCTTTAGGTGAGGTTGGTTCGGTGTCAGCTGCAGCCAAAGCTGAATTTTTACATCCCTGTTTAGAAAGAATTGCCTTTCCCCCTGCTTCCCCACACTGTCTCTACAGGAGTGAACTCAGGATGATGTGAGGGTGGGAGAAGGGAAGGGAATGGAAACAATTCTCAGCTCTGACAGAAATCAACCTGCTTTAAAAACAATAAGGGAATGGTTACTGGGCTTAAGTAGATCAGTCTGACAGTGCCTGCCTCTGTAGGTCTCGTGTGCAAGCAAAGGTGGATTATTTTTCATGCCAGGGCTGGGTTCTTTAAAGGATGCTGGAGAAAGTAAGTTCTAAATTCTACAGAAACCTTTGAAAATCTTAGTTGCAGACAATTACTGCCCTTCTTTCTTCTTCTCTTGACTGAATCTCTGTTTTTCTCTGAGAGAATTGACAAACGCATGTCTGTTAATAAATCATCTTTCCCTTTTCTTGGACAGCTGAGCTCTCTCTTAATGTTTTACAATTAATGTTTTTTTACAGTGCAACTTCAGCTAATGCCTGTGAAGACACACAGCTAATTAATTAACCCTATGAATGTCTTTCTCCCTACTTATAACCAATAATTCATAACTTTTAGTTCATTAATATTGGTAATATTCATGCAGGAAATGCATGTTCAGAGCTAAGTGGAATTTCCTTCTTTAGCTAAATTACTCTAAGAGTCAAGGCATAAATCAGAGCACAATCAGTTACCTGCTGTACTTTCACTGGTGCACCTGGTCTCAAATAAAACCCATCCTTTCTTTTTTAATTTTTTTTTTAATATATTTTTAGGGAATTGTAGCAGAACAACACACAAACCATTTCACAGCTCCGGTGCATCTGTTGTCTCCCAGGGCTCACATTGTTTTGCAAAACTTCTGTCATGGGGATGCAGAGCTGGTGAAAGAAGTTACTTGGAGTACTCTGGAGTTGTGTTGCTGGGGTCCTACAGGGATCTCCCTTAGTTTGGCCCTCACCAGAATCTCCATTACTGCCTGGATGTGGGGCGAGGAAGGCACATATGGGAATTCTGTAGGATCCAGACTGCAGGGATAGGACTGCAAGCCAGGTTGCTCTGTTACAAAAAAAGGGACCATTTAAAATCTGGGCAAAAGGAGTTTGTGAGCAGGTTTATTCCTCACAGCACTGTCAGATATTTCAAGCCTGCACAGCAGGGATGGGAGGTGGCACAAACAGATTTCTGCCATGCAAGTGAAAGCCTGGCAGGACAATGAGATCATCAGGGCTTTCAGCAGAACCACGAGGCCCTGAAACCTCCGACCTCCCTTCCAGAGTCTGCCCAGCCCAATTAGAGTTCTGCAGATGGTGTTGATCTCACTGTGTGCGTGTGTGAGGGGGGGACTGGGGAGGGCTCTGCATTTGGGCCGGGGGATGCTCCCTGCAGGCACAAATGCTGCAAAAACCACTTTTATCGTGGTGCTGGGTCAGAAATGGGGAGGCTGTCAGGAGTTAACGAGGTGTGGTTGGATCCAGTCACTGCCTTTCCACGTTTCCTTGGAAATGGGGAGGATATTTCTCTGTTTCGCAGCACAGATGATGCAAGATGATCCTGAGAAGAAGGACTGGGGTTAAACCATTTTGTTTGCAGAGGAGGAGGTTCTGGTGGAACTCACAGCCTCGGTGGTTGGGTGCTTGGGCAGCCAGAGAGAGAAGGGATTGGGACTCCTGAAATGTCTGGATCACATCTCATGTCTTCTCCTTGTGATTCCTCTGACATGCCTTGGTCCTCAACTATCCTAAATTGGGAACATTATATATCCTAACTGCTGGGAGCATTATAGAAAAATATATTTTTACTTTTTTTAATATCTACTATACTTATTTTATATTTTTTTTACATGCTTGGGGCGACCAAAAATGCTTTAAGATCCTCACAAGGACTGCGGTAAAATATATTGAAATAGCACAGTTCTGACTTGTGTTGGGGGAATTGTGGCTTTAGATAGATAAAAGTATTCCTAAGAATTCACTATATGGCATAAGTGGTGAAAATCACAAAGCCCAGGAGAGAGCAAAGAGCTGAAATGAGCTCTAAGTTGTGCCTCAGTGTTACTGTGTCTCATCTGAACAGCGACAGCCACCAGGGAAGCTGTTATAATGACAAGAGAATTAATGACAAGAGAATTAATGACAAAAGAAACAACAACAACAAAAAGCTGTTCTTTAGCCCCAGAACTCCAGGGCTCTTAGGTGGCTTAATCAGAAAGGGTTTATCAAGCAGGATCCTGGAGGATTTGGTGACTCTGGTGGAAGCAGGGAGGTGCTGCTCCTGAGCTCTGCTGTTCCATGTTTGCTTTGGACCCCGGCACCCGGCAAATGCTGATCTCCTCCAGAAATGTTGGCAGTTGGCACAAGCTGCTCTGTTTTTCCCTCTGAGGACTTTGTGAGATGCGAGACGCACGCTTCAATTTAAAAAATGGCAGTTTAATGTGGTTATTTTTATCAAAGCAAACCAAATAAGATCTTTGTAATACACAGCAGAGCTTCATTTCTTTCTAAAACTAATTAAAGTTTTGGCTTCCACTAGTGACGGAAAAGTTTGGGCAGTTTTAACCCCGATGGCTCCATTTATCCCTCATTTATTATTCTAACAAAATAACGTTTTGAAAGGAAAAACAAACCAGAAATTACTGATGCCAGAGATGGCAGGAAATGGGATATAAAACTGAATCTAGCCCATGTGGGTGTGGGATGTGTGCTACCACCACGAGAGCCAAGCGGCCAAATGATGTCAGGCCCTGCAGCCAGGTGGATTTACATCTCTGAAATCCCTGGAGCTCCTGCTGCCATTCCATGTCAGAGCATCCAGTGTATTTGTATCACACTGAGAAAATCAAAATTTAGCTCAAGAAGTGAAAGAGCAGTGGAAAGAAACAGCCTGATATAAATAAGGAAAGGTGTTTCTTACCCTGTCTTTGCAAGCAAGAAGTCTCTTAAATGTCTGAACAATTTAATCACAAAGATGAAACTCAGTGTGCTTCAACTGGGATAAAATCATGGCCAAGTAAATATTCTGACTCCACCCTGACAGTGAAGATGATGCCTGGAGTGGTTACCTAGAGCAGAGGCCAGACAGAGTTAAAAGAATAAAGTGGGTGTTTACTAAAGGCCTTTAACAGGTTCACCTTGGGCAGTCCAAGGCCTGGCAGAGGCTACACCCAAGGTGGATGATGGTCATGAGTTTTCTGGGCAGATAAAAGTTTTGTCTATTTGCACATCAGAGGTTAATTGTCCAATTACAGCTTCAGGTAATGAAGTCACATTCCCCCAGTTTGCTCCCCCCACAATTCACTTTTGTTTATACTTTTCAGGGCCTGAGGCTGTTGGGTGCCCTTGAATTCCAGTCCCACAGGAATAGTTTCTGACCAAGCTGAAGACAGTAGTTAACACTTTCTATGAAATGTAGAGTTATGCACTGTTGCAGCACAGGATTTGAAAAAGATAAAGGCTGAAACCTTAAGGCATCATTCCCCCTCTTTAGAGGCTTGACCAGGAGAAGCTCAGAGCTCAGGTGTCAGCAGCATCAACTCCTGCTGCTTTTCTTGACTGGAAGGGTGCTGTGATCATTTCTGGAGTGGAGTCCCCAGCAATCTCTGGTTTGCTTTGCCAGGACCTCTGTGAAGACCCCCACCTGCTTGTGGATGGAATGAGCTCCCACGACTTCCACCAGGGCAAGCTGGGGAACTGCTGGTTTGTGGCTGCGTGCTCCTGCCTGGCCCTCAGGAAAAGCCTCTGGCAGCAGGTGGGTGACTGGTGTGTGTGGGGCAGGAAATAAAGCAAATAAACCAAGCTAACCTTGGTTGTTCCCCTGCCTATCAGCCAGTGGTTTTCTCCCTAGGACTAACAATTTGGGCGAATTTTGGTAGATTTGAATTGTGGGCTCGATATTTTCTGAGCCTGAGAATTGCTGAGCTCTTCCCAAGGGAAACTTTTCAACAGTTTTCTTTTTCCCAAAACAACCTTGTGTAAACAATATTCCCTTCCTGTGACAACAGGTGTTGCTATTTCTTTTACTGAGCCAATGGGAGAGGTGTCAGCTCTACGGACTAATAACGTGTCTTTTAGTGCAGCGTGTTATAAAAGGGCTGAATGAATTGTAAATAAAACCTTCTGATTTCTACTGCCTCCTGACTGAGTCAAGCACCTTTATTTCGTGTCCCATTGCGACACAAATTTTCCCTTTCTTTAATGTTTCAGGGCAGTCTGCCCTGGGAATAAACCCCAGTGTGGTGCACTCACTGAGCCTCTTCCCCTTCCGTGGTTTCTCAGGTGATTCCAGACTCTAAGGAGCAGGAATGGGACCCCAAAAACCCAAGGAAATACGCCGGGATTTTCCGTTTCCGTTTCTGGCGCTTTGGGGCGTGGACAGAGGTGGTGGTTGACGATCTGCTGCCAACGGAGAACGGGGAGTTGATCTACTGCCGATCCAACGTCAGAAATGAGTTCTGGAGTGCTCTGCTGGAGAAAGCTTATGCCAAGTATGAGCTGGTTCCTCGCCCTTGTAGTTCTCAGTGTCGTCCCTTTGTCTGTTTTTTCTTTCAGTTCTGTCAGGCTTCCCACAGGGTTTAGTTTTGCTGCTGGTTGAGTGATGCAGGTTAACACCTGGCCGGAGTGTAATGAACCAGGTGTAAATGTATCAGTCTCTGAGGGTACAGCCCTTGCAGACCGGCTTAAAATAATTTCAGCGAGACTGCTCTTCAGAGGTGTTTTGTAAAGCAAAATAATAATTAGGAAATAAGTTTAATAAGTTTAATAAGGAAAAATAACAAAATAACAAAAAACGTTACAGAAAACAAAAGAAAAGCCGCTTACAAGTGTCCCAGAAAACCTCTGACACCCTGCTAGGAACACTCCAAAAAGCCCTTTACTTCTTTTTTGCTCCATCCTAAACACTGGATGTTTTAGGAGGAACATTCTGGCCTGCTGCCAATAAGGAGAGACACAGGATTCGAAGAACAGCAAAAAGGTTCATTAGCTGCTTCTCTCTTGGCACTGAGCTAATCACTGTAAGAAAAAACCAGAACTTTCTAGTTAAACTTCCTAAAATGTCTAAAGGTAAACTGGAACTCTTTCCCTATTTGGAAGCACCTGCTGGGAGTGTGGGGTGCATTACCACAATAGAGAACTTAAAAAAGGCTGAAAACTCCTTCTTTAATCTCTTTTCTCTTCTTTAATCTTCTTTAAAGTTAAGGATGTAAATAATAAAAGAGTGCAATGCAGTCTACCTCAGCAGCCCAAATCCTTAAGGATCCTTAGAAACCAGGGGAGATTTCTCTGCAGTCTGCTCAGGCTTTTTTTGCTCTGTTCTGTTTTTTCCCTTGGTGAGACACAAACATGTTCCCTTAGAGCACTTGTCCCAGCCCCCTGTAAATGAAGGATATTCCGTGTTGCCCCCAGGCTGGCTGGATCCTACCAAGCCCTGGATGGAGGCTGTGCTGCAGAAGCCCTGGTGGATTTCACTGGAGCAGTGGCAGAATCCATTAATTTGGCAGAGGGCAAATATGGTGAGGTTATTTCTGAGCAGATGAAGCTGTTTGAAGACTTGATGAAAGTGCATAAAAGAGGAGGGTTCATCAGCTGCTTCATTTCGGTGAGTACAGACAGCTGGATTTTCAGGGGTTATTTCAATGAAAATATCCTGGAGGAAATACCATCATTGGGATATTGAGTATGTCCTTCCTTTGCATGTTGGGAAAAGCTTTGTGTGGAGAAATCCAGCAGGAGCTTTCAGCTCCAGGAGCCACTAAATACAATCACAACTGCCTGTGCTGCTGTGTCTGAAATTCTTTTTTCTGAATGGCCACAGCTGTGAATTGACCTGAGGTAAATCCACCCTAATTCACAGAGCAGATAGCAGCATTCAATTGCTTTATTCCTCAGAGAAGTCTCTTTAGAGAAAACAATTCTGGCACAGAGGGCTGAGACTTCTTGATTTTGGCTGTGCCAGTTCAGCCAGGGTAACAGTGGAGCTGAGCTGAAAGGCTGAGCTCACCTGGTTGTTCAGGTAAGGCTGTTTCATATTGAATATATTCAATATATTCAATATATTGAACGTATTAAATATATTGAATGTATTGAATATATTGAATTTATTGAATATATTGAATAATCTCTCCACTGGAATTAAAGTGCAGAACTTGCCTGTGCTGCCTCATGTGAGGCTCAGGTAACTCAGTGCCCACATTTAGGAGGCCACGGCCCTGAAGTTCTCACAGTCAGGAGAGAGAGGATGGTTTCTGAGGAAGATTTTCCTCTCTCTAGTCCTGTGCTAGAAGATGGATGAATAACACCTCCCAAAAGATGCTTTTGTGCTTCACAAACCACCTGTGGCTGAACTCCCCTTCTAAATAAATCCCCAGTGTCAGGCCCTGGCTGGGCAGTGCTGAGATCCTCACCTTGCCCAAAGCTGTTATCACACGTGAAGGGCCAACAAACTGCAACGGCACCTGAGCATTTCCTGAAAGATTGCTTTTAAATGATGTTTTAAATCATTCATCCAGCAGCCCACAGAAAAGGGATGGTTTTTGAGGAGCTGCAGGGTTGGCATCCAAGTGCACTTCAGCATCTTCCTCCCACGGCCCCTGCTTCAGGTTAAGGCCTTGGCTAAGGCTGATCTTAGTTAAATCACTTAAACATTTTGCTTTAATTTCCCCATCTGTGAATGAAGATTATTCATTCAGAAATTCTTGTGCGTATGAGGAGGGCTGTGGAACTGTCAAGAACAACAGAGAATCAGCTGGTTTTGGAGATTCCTGAGAATTTTGCCTATTTATCTGGCCCTGGCCATGCAGCAGGGCCTGACACCAGAGGAACACCTGGTACCTTCTGGGACACAAACTTTAACCTGAGACAGTCCTGGACTGTCCCTTCCAGCAACATCAGGAAACAGCTCAGAAAAAAAAAAGTTTGAAAGTCTTTTGGTTTTGTTTTACCTTTTTTTTTTTTTT
>VZDJ01000058.1:1753695-1804597 GCA_008694505.1 Cyanoderma ruficeps | reverse complement strand
TTTTTTGCATAAGGGCTGATTTTTTTATTGGAAAGAATTCCGTCTGATTTGCCCAGACCAGGCTGGCAGAGCAGAGTGCCTGGTGTGAATTGTTAATGCAAACATTGTTTCTGGCATGACAGGTTGCTCCCAAATGCTAGAGCAGTTCTGTTTCTTAACAAGAATTTGGTGAGGTGATTGACTCGGTACAGGGAGCTGTGTTTTAAAAAGCAATTAATTAGACAGTTGTAATGCTTTCAATGATTCCTGGCATTATGTTTCTGCCTTCCAAATTAAACACAAATGCTCCTAAACATTGATTACAGAGAGGCTATTCCTGCCTTTGCCTGTATTTGTCACTTTTTGATGTGTTATAAACACAGTGGAGCTTGCTAGGTGTGGAATATTTAATACTCAAGTGGCTTCATTGCTGCCTTAACAAACACATCACCATTTTCCTTGGGTTTAAAAAATGTCCCTGAGCATCACCATTTGAAAATCTGAACAGACAGGAGATGTTTAAATATCTCATTTGAATAAAGAAATAAATAAGCATCTCCAGAATGAGGTGGGGAAAGGCAGCAGTGAGAAAAGCCTGGGGGGTACTGAGGGCAGCAGGAGGAGTTACAGACTCCCGCGGGGTCAAGGACTCCCTGTTTGCTTTTAGTTGTGAAAAACTGGAGTGGAAGTGCCCCAGTGCAGGGAGCCCAGAGCCAGGGGAACGCCAGCCAGGCTGGGGCAACACTTGAGCTGATTCTTTGGGAGCTCCTGTCAGCGAGAGGGCTTGGTGAGACTCTCACAGTTGCCAGACCATCTGTCAGTTCCCATTCAACAGGAATTTCTCCTTCCTCCCACCTCCTTTTTTTTATTTTTATGTGATTTTTTTACCTTTGGGGACTGAGCGCCGTAATATCAGTGCAACATTTGCCTGAGGACAGGGACCTTGTCTGTTTAGGCCAGTTAAATTTTGAAATGGGTAAAAATACCTGAGGAAGCACTGTGTGCATTTCATAACTGTGATAAGTCCCTGTTTATATTTAAATATTCATATATTTATACTAATATATTAACGTGTGACAATAAATTATATATTTATATTTAAATATTTGCATTAATAGCACCAAGAGGCCATACCTCTTGTTCTCTCCTCCACAGCCAAGGCTTGATTTAGCTTTAATTAGGTAATTACAAGTTTACACACAAGGATTTGCACTGAGTCGAGTCTTCCTTCCTTGATGTCCAAGGGAAGGAGTGTTTCCAGGGCCTGTGATTGACAGATGGGAGAGACTCAAGGGTGGCTTGGCTGGACTCAGTGAGGGTGGGGAGAATCTGGACTCAGGAACCTCAAAACCACTCCAACATGTTTGTACAGTGCTGCTTTTTTGGGTTTAGATCAGGAGATTTGGATGCATTAATGAAATTGTGCTCTTTTTCAGAGCTTGATTGCTTTTATGTATTCTTAGATCAGCATCTGATCAGGCCTAGGTCATCAAACCGTAGTTTAGGGTTGATTTAGGGACAGTTTAGGGACAGCCTGATCACTGCTGGAAACGGGGATTCTTATGTGGAGCTTATGATGAGCAAACCCAGTTCCTAAAGCACCCTCCAGATCTTCCCTTTGCCAGGAGAGAGCCGTGCCAGGAGTGAGTGAGGTGCAGCCCAGGCTTCACAAACAGCTTGGAAGTTTTCTCACTTGTTCCTGTGCTCTTGTACCCATTGCCAGTGGCTCTCTCCTGAGTATCAAATTTATTCCAACACAAGAACAACCACTGGCCTCACCAGCTAAACTCATGAGTGTCCAGGTCACCCCCAGCCAGTCTGGGCACAGTGTCCAGAAGAGCCTTTTGGTAGAGATGACAAGATTTTGGCAGGGCTGATAAAGATTTTCCATCAGCCCTGCCAGAGTCTCTAACCCTGAGGCCAGGGGGAGACAGACTGGCTGCAGCAGGCAGGGTTCCCCTGTGCTCTGGGGTTGTCTGGCACTCACACCAGACTAGTGAGCCCCTAGTTCTGAGTCCTGGATTAATGAGCCCCTAATTCTGAGTTTTAGATTCTGACTCAATGCTGTCATTTTCCTGCTATTTTCAAATCACTCAGAAAAAGAATGAAAAACAAATTTATCTCATCCTTCTCCTAAAACTTGGAGCCATCAGGTTCCTCAGAGACGTGAGTTCCTGTGGTTTAATTTTCATTTTTGGTGGCCCAGGAGTCCTCAGGGCGCCCCAGCGAAGCGGAGACAGAGATGGGGCTCATTGTGGGCCATGCCTACTCCGTCACTGCCATCACCAAGCTGCGCCTCGGGGAGAGGCTCCTCTTCTCCTTCAAGGCTGAAAAACTCTTCATGATCAGGCTGAGGAATCCCTGGGGGAAGAAAGAATGGCACGGTGCTTGGAGTGACAGGTAAGAGCTGCAAACCTGTGCTGGAGGTTTGTGCACAAACGGGACGGGGCCACTGTGAGACGTTTCTCCAACTTTTATTGCAGCATCAGCCTCATAACAGGGTTTGAGACAGCTGGAAGATGGCAACAGCTCACACCTGCCAGCAGTAGCCAAAGATTTCTTTGTTCTAGGGCATTTTAAAAACTTTCCAGCCAATAGCACATTGCTAAAGGTTGCAGGCAATTGTAGCCAGTCACTGAAAGCACACACACACCTGCTTCAAACAATGCTTGCTTGTGTACTTTCTATCAACAACACACAATTTTCCATTATTAAGCTTAAAACCTTCTACTGTCTTGCTAAGCATGTTTTTCTGCAGTCTTAAGGTCCATCCTAACCAAACCTAAACACTCAAACTATTGTTTCATGTTCTTGCTTCCTGTACTGTTGTAACTTTTCCCACTTTCAAGCTTTGCAGCTGCAGGTAATTCTAAATTCTTGTGCTCTCTCTGTTTCTGGGGCTTGCTTCCACAGCTTTCTGAAAACCTTCTTACCTTTAGTATTTCCCACAACAAACCCAGTGTCCAAAGGGTGAAACTCTGCTGGGACCAGTGGAATTTGTGGTTAAACACTGCTGAGACCCACCCATAGCCGGAGATGGCTGAACCTCTGTGCCATCTCTGCCCATTTTCCACTGAGAAAATGAGCATGTCCTGGAGGAGTTTATGGCTCCCTGGACCTTATTTACTGTTTACATCATTCTTCTGGCACACTGGAAGGTGGGAAGAGAAACAGCTCATGAGTCAAGAGCTTGAGGCTCGTTCCCAGCTTCAGCACTGAGCCTGTCTGTGGCTCAGTTTCTCCTCTGTCATTTCCAGCTGCTGGGGATGACTAAAGTCTTGTAGATCATTTAAGTGACTGGTGAAAAATGCTGTGAAAGTGCCATGTTTGTGATTTCTTACTAATTAGCTTTCTAATGAATTTTCATGTGGGCCATGGGCTTAGCAGGTACTTCCACAGCAAGAGGAATGATTGCTGGAGGGGATGTCTCCCCTCATGGGTGATTTATACACGAAAAATATGTGACAGCTCAGCACTGGGCTCACCAGCTAGCATTTAGAATTCAGCAATGCAGTGTTCTCAACAGCAGCATATTAATTTCTTGTCATCCATGCTTTAGCTAGCAAAAATCTGCTGCTTTCAGAGAGATTGGTCTGGGTGAAATGCAAAGAATGCACAAAAGAGCTGCTGTGTCTGGTTTAACTGGAGCCCTTAGGGTTCTCCAGTGGCCTGTGTCTGGCACAGCTGCCACTCATGCCAGCACTGAGGGCTCTGATGGTGCCCCATGGCTTTTGGTCTAACAGAATTAAATTGACAATTTCCAACTAGGTTAAGAAAGTGTCTGTTAGGGTGAGCAGCCTCCCTTCCCTCCTTCCAGCCACCTTCAGCTTTAGCCTCCAAGAGCTTTAGGAGGGTCAGGGAGGAGTTGTGGCTGTGTCTGTCTGGTGTAACCCATCGGGGATGGGGTCTGCTTTGGGTTTCAGCTGCTGGAATTTAGGGTCTGCGCTCCCCTGTGTGCCTGAAGGGTCTGGGCACTGTAATGCTCCTCTGCAAACTGGACACTGTGCTCAGGCTCCAGCAGTTTCTTCTCAAAGGCCCCCCCGGGGAAATCTCAGACCTCAGGCCTGTTTTATTAAGGTGATTAAAAGACAAAGAGGATACTCTGGTCTAAGTGAAGCGTTCAATAATCTCCCGAGGAAGACAAGCAGGTTTCATTTGAGGGGCCTTCAGGGAATGGAGTCAATCTCCTGTGACCTCAGAAACCAGCTGTTTAAGTGTTTAAGAGTCCTAATGGAGGGTGTGACAAAGGAAATCAATAAAGTTCTGCTCTACTTGAGCCTGTTTCCTATCCATCTCTCTCTTTTTTAGTAGCTTTCAAATCAATTAATGTTTTAAAACTCCTCCTGAAAGCCTCACACTTCCATCAATATCATCTGCCCTTTCCGTACTCTGATATTCCTTTTAAAACCATGGACCAGGAGAGATTTTTACTACAACTTTTTTGTTCCAGGTGAGAGTTTTTATTTTAAGTTATTAATAATCTTAATTGTTTTGGGGTTTTTTCTTTNTTCTTTCTTTCTTTCTTTTTTTTTAATTATTTCCTTTTAGTTCCGAAGAGTGGAAGAAAGTCAGCGATTCCGAGCGCAAGAATTTGGGGCTCACTGTCGAGAACGATGGAGAGTTCTGGTGAGTGGGAGTGATGCGAAGGATTTGGAGACACTGGGTACACTGATTAACTGTCATTAATCTGCCACTTAACAGCTTCAAAACCAGATGGATGAAGTTATCCCAAGGTCTGTATCTTTCAAACTCCCAAGGGATGACAGGGAAGGATAATAAAAATGGGTTTAAAACTAGTAGAACAAAAGTAGTAGCTCTCAGAATCTCGTGTCAGTATTTAGGATAATCTCTCAGAAACCAGGAGAGCACGTGCTGGTTTACATGACACAATGCCCAATATTGAACACTGTTTAGACCAGTTACGTTTTGAAATGGGTAAAAATATCTGAGGAAGCACCATGTGCATTTCACACCCTGTTTACTGACTCCTGTGCCTGTCTGTAGGTCAGCCAACTCTAAAAATAGAGTTACATCCCGTGAATTTTGATATTTGTTGGTGTTTTCCGGCATGGGACTGAGAAGTGTTCATTCTGTATACAATGTCTAGAGCTCAATTAATTCTGACCTTGCTCAAAGCTTAGATCCTCAGCCCAGCAGGTCCTTCAGGAGATGATCAGTGCTGGCTCAGAGTGAAAAGGATTCTGTTGGCTTTGTCAGGGCTGGCAGCTGCAGGGTTTGGCTCTGGGCCATGAATAAGGCAGGCCATGATGGTAATTCAAAGAGCCAAACTGTTTTTCAGTTGCTCTGCAGTCCAGCCCGTTCCTTTAGCAGGCACAGGTGGGATGGAGTTAAATAAATCTCTGTCCAGAGTGCAGAGGACTGAGTTGTGTTCAGGGACAATAAGGACTGTAATAATGAGGAGTGGCTCCTGCTTGAATTGCAGGTGATCTCTTTGGCCTTTGTAAAATATCTGATCAAATCCAGCCTGGGAGGTCCAGCCAGTCCAGGCTTAGGAGATGCAACAGAACAGATCCTGATCTGGCCAAACACAGAGTGATGCTGCTCTGAATTAAGCTCTAACACTCTGTGATTGTGGCTTCACGAGTATTTCCACATGGAAAGCTTTCCAGTGAATCAGTTTGTCCCCTGGCCAGCTGAGCAATGCCTCCTCTTCAAATTACTGGAAGATTTTGCGTTTTGCTTTGGCTCTGTGTGTGAATATCACTGTTTATTTTTAAACAATCCATTATTTCCCTGGTGTTCCGTGGAGCAGGATGACGTTTGAGGACTGGTGTAAGAATTTCACCGATGTGGATATCTGCAGGACTGTGAACACCTCCTACTTCAGCCTCCACAAGACCTGGGAGAAGGAAATTGTGTTTGGGGCTTGGGAAAAGCATCCAGAGCCCCGGCTGAACCGATCTGGGGGCTGCTTTGATAACAGAGAGACCTTCCTGCAGAACCCCCAGGTGGGAATCCCTGTATTTTGTGAGGTTCTGTGTATTTGTGAGGTATTTGATACCAGAGACCTTCCTGCAGACCCCCCAGGTGAGAAGTTTGGTGAGGTTCTGTGTATTTTGTGAGGTATTTGATAACAAAGACTTTCCTGCAGAACCCCCAGGTGGGAAGTTTGTGAGGTATTATCTCCACTTTAGCTGGGGCTCCTGAAGTATCCACCCTGTTTAGGAGTTGGCAGTGACCACTGGACAAAAATCTCATTGCCCTGGGGGTGTGCTGTGTACTGCACATTTTGGTGATTTTGGTGCAATTTCTCAGAAGGGTTTAGATATTTATTTAGGACTGATCATGCCTGGGGCTGGTGAGTCACACACACAACACAATTACTGACGTCCTGCCTGGGCTTCTTTCATTTTCCCAGTCATAGAAAGGCAACAAGTCTGATTTTCTAATGACAGAACTCAACCCCTTAAACAGCCTGGGGATTTGATCTGCTGTATGAAGTCAGTATCCCTTGGCATTAATGGAAGATTCAAGTACCTGGTCTCTTCCCCAAGCTCACCCTCTCACCAGCATTACAGAATTTTCCTTGTCTCATCCTACCTGGTCATTTCAAGCTATTCAGTTTATCTCTTCATTCATTCCTGTTCCCTTTCCCACCTTCCAGCCCTTCTCTCTCCCAGCACATGCAAATTCAGGCATTTAACTTCTGTTACTGTCCGTGGGGTCTGGGCTCTTCCTCTGTTAGTTACTACTTTGAAAATGGATCTTTCTGTCCAGATTAATTAAAGATAGTTTTGGATCTGCTCCTCTGCACTTGCCAGGGAGGTTTGTGGCTGCAGCCTCTGTTTTCAGAGCAGGATGCTGGAGCAGTGCAGCCTCTGCTGCTTAGATCAGACCTCAGATTTCCCAGCTCATCCTGCAGCTCTTCACTGCTCTGCCTTCTGTCAGTGCCTCATTTCCAGGGAGTGATTTAATTCAGGTATTGCCCGGTAAGATTCTGGATGTGTTCCAAGTGCTCGTCTGATCTCATTTGTGTTTAGCTGCCTCAGAGAACAAACTACACCGAGTTCCAGCTGAGTGCAATGCCTGGTGCAGTGGGAAGCCTCTGGATTGCAGTGTTCTCTCTGGGCCAGTTGATTAAAAGGCTCTCAGCAGCAGTGCTGGAACACAGGGATGTTATCCTAGGGCCATTGCAGGTCACTGTGGCACACCCCACCACAATCTAGAGATAATCTCTGTCTGTGCTCCTGGCACTGAGGCCTCCTGTGAGGTTTATCTCTGCCGGGAGGGATTGTCACACTTCCAGCCCCTTTGATAAGGCAATTTCAGCCAAGGATTTGTGTATTCTACAGTCACCTGCTGGCTTCTAGATCACCAAGACAGCTGAAGTGTCATCAGAAGAGGGTCACAGCTGCAGAGCTTCATCACACCAGGAGAATTTTCCTGGTTCCTCTTGTTCCCCTCCCACCCCTCCATGGCCTTGGAACCCTCTGGGCTGCCTGAGGGGGCAACCCTGTGTATGGTTCAAGAATCACAGTGTGCCTTGGTGATGGCTTTTCCCTCAACCTCCTGAGGCAATTCCAACAGCTCTCCTCTCTCCTCTCTCCTCCCAGTACCTCTTTGATGTCAAGAAGGCCGAGGACAAAGTGTTGGTGTCCTTACAGCAGGAGGATCGGCGCAAGTACAAGAAAGAAGGGAAGGGAGACAACATCACAATTGGCTTTGAAATACTCAAGGTAGGCAGCTCTGCGCTGCTGCTGCAGAGTTTGTTCAGTTTGTTGGCCTGTGGGGCTGATATTTCTGTGCCTGAGAGATTTCAGCCTGCTGGCAGCTGTTAACTTTTTCCCAAGGAAAAATTTCTCAAGGAAATTTCTTCTCAAAACGACCTTGGCAAACAACTCTCCATTCTCAAAACAATCCTTCTCCAGGTGGTGTTTTTCTGTCTCTCTGGTTTAACCCATGGCATTAGAGAGGTGTCGTTCCTATTCACCAACCATGTTAAGTCTGTGTGGGAACACCTTATAAAAGGTAGTAAGAATTAGACAAATAAAGCATTTTTTTCTATGCTCTTTGCCTTCTGAAATATTTGGAGTCTCTCATCTTTCTTTCATGTCCTACAATGACATTTGCCCAGTCCTGCTTCACCCTGACACTGAGATTTTTGGCAGACAGAGCCAGGATCATCCCAGGGTCTGGCTTTGTGCTCAAACTTTGTGTGGGCACTGCACTCAAGCCATGGGAACTCAACTGAATTTGGTTCAGCTCAAACTCTATTTGAACACATTTCATTTATTTGAAATAAACGATTTTTGCCTCTTGCAAAAGATTTTTAAGTGCTTTTCTTACCCCCAAACTTTCTAGAGAAAGGCCAAATTATATTAATGCTTAAAACATGGAGGGTTTTTTATCTTCCTTCTGCCTCCATTTCATCAGCAAATACAGCCAGGTGAATGAAGTTGAAAAGTCTGCAGTTTTTCTGTTGCCACTTAGGAAAAAAAGGGTTTTCAAAAGCTGGACTAGAGAGCAGGAAATGAATAAATGGGAAAAAGACCACAGGGATCCCAAAAGGTAATTTAATTGCACTCTCAAGGCAAATTGAGTAAAATGGAAACACTCAAACTCAGAGAAGGAGGGAAACAAAGAAACAGTGATTTTTCTGCCCTTCCACTGAGGATTGGGGTAATCCTGTCATCTGTTGCTCCAGCTCCTGAGATTACATTAAACCTATGGCCCTACCCTAAAAAAAGTGAATTTTTAACAGTTGGTTAGATCTGCTGACATCTGCATCACACCTACTCATTTGCCAATCACCTGTTAAGCACATAGATTGAAAAGTGTCATTGCAGAAAGCAGAAAAATTTCCTTTGTTCACACCTGTAATTTGGAAAGGCTTGAAAAAGAAAACCACACCTTCCTAACCGTTTCAGTGCTCTATTTTTATTTCTGATCAATAGTTTTTCTATTTTAGATATATTCTAACACCCCAGGCTCATTAGCATGACTAAAGGCCTTGGGAAGAGAGCTGCCAGGAAAGAATGAAGGGCTGCCTTTGCCCCAAGAGCTGCCTGAGAGTTTAGTTTAGATTTAAACTGTGCCCTGGCAAATACCAGGCCCCTGGAGAGGATGTTGAGTTAAGCACAGCTTCAAGGCTTAGAACAAAACATCAGTGGGTGCTCTGTGGCTTTTGCATTCAGGAAAGGGCAAGGAAAATCCAGCTGTGTGCATCTGGATCGGGAGCCTGCTGTGAAAGGCTGGAGAAAGGAGGCAGAGGGATCCCAGCCTTGGCTGAGCAGGGGCAGTGTGTCCTTGGGCTGCGTGTCCATCTCTGGAAGTGTTCCAAGCTCTGCAGTAGCATCACGTCATCCCTTTCAGTGGGTTCCTGTCTTTGCCAGCCCCAAACTTTCACCTGCCACAGCTTAACTGGGGGAGAAAACACTTGCCGAACGATTTGCCTTTATTGCAGGTATTTACAGCCGTGAAAAGCCGTGTGGTGCTCAGGGAGGGTCCTGCCCCTTAGCCCCGCTGGCATTAACCCCTCTCCTGCTGCAGGTGGAGGACAACAGGAGGTACAGGCTGCACAAGCTCACGGTGCAGGAGAGAGTGGCCACGTCTCCCTACTCCAACACCCGCAGCGTGTTCCTGAGGAGAACCCTGCAGCACGGCCGCTACGTCCTCGTCCCCACCACCTTCATCCCGGGGGTGCCCACGGCGTTCATCCTCAGGCTCTACACAGACGTGCCCTCAAAACTCAGGTGGGTGCCCCGTGGGAGCTGACAGGGGTCAGGACATGGATTCTCAGGCTCCAGGCAGTGTCTTGAAGCCTGTGGGAAAGCCAAGGACAAACTCTCTCCATCTGGCCCGGGAGATCATGAGGAGGAACCCAAAACAACGTTGTAGATCTCCTCCTCCTGACACCTGGTGTTCTTCCAACTTGTTTACTGGTAGAGATGTTTACAAAAAGGTGGTGCCCTAAAGGACCAACCCTATTCATTGTACCCAAACACTGTATGAAAAGAATCTTTCAATCAACTTTGCTCTAAGCCCTCTGAAGAAATCGGAGTTCTAGGTGTCATTACATGAGCTGAATGGTAACAACAGTGGCACTGCCAGCTGCAGGAGATCCTCCTTAGCCCCCAGGCTGCAGCTCCGTGGAAAGGAGTTGCCAGGTCCAACACCCCTGAATCACTCATGTGGCTCCAGGACTGGGCCCTGGAGACATCAGGGGCACCTCTGAGAATCTCCAGGTTTGTGCATGGTCGGTTTATGGTTTATTAACTAAACATGGCCAATGTTTATTTAGGGGCCTCTTGGATGATTCATTTTGAGTCTTTTGGCTTTTTTAGTTCAGTTCTTGTAGTGGCTTCCAGTTCTAGGTCAGTACACTGAGCTTGTGGTCACTTGTTTCTGTGACCGTCTCCTCTGAAAGCAGTGGTTGCTGCAAGAGTAGAACCAGTGCTTCATGAATCAGGCCCACTGCATTTATTTCTTGATTTGACAGTATTTTCCACTATTTAAAATTGGGAATTTTTTTTTTTCACCACTTCTGCTTCCACGTAAAAGATAACACAAATTTGTTTGCTTTGCTTTGCTCTATTTTTGTTTCTTGCATCTGTCATTTCTGCACCACGGAGCTCAAAAACAGCAGATGAGGAAAAAGTACAAATCTCATGTTCTAAAAATGCCAGATTTCCACTACCATTGATTGTTTGCTTGACATTCTTTGCTCAGGTTGATTTTTCCATGATTTTTCAGGGAGCTGAAGGCAGATAGGCCTGAAATGACATGTTGGAGTCTTCTTTGTGGCTACCCACGCAGAGTCACCCAAATCAAAGTCCACTCTGCAGAGGGTTTGCAGACACAAGACGGGTCAGGAGGTGAGTGGAAAGAGAGTCTGGAAGAGTGGAATTGGCTTTTCAGTCCTCTAAAGATGATTTGGGTTGATATGTAAGCCATCAGAAATTATCCAATTTATGGGGTTTGCTTTTCCACCCTGTTGTAAAGAGATCAGAGGAATATGGGGATGCACAACAGCAAGTTACGGGCAGGAAAACTGGTCAGGATGGACAGGAGTAGCCAGACCCTCCTGAGGAGCTGATTGTGGGGATTAGTAATGTTCTCCTGTCAGGGCTGTGTGTTTTCTAAATGGCAAATACCCAGGAGGCAGCTGAATGGCACAGACTGGGGTAGTGTGTTACATTTACCTCATTAGAACACTTTGGGCAGGACTTCATGGTTTTCAAACAACCATCTTCAGCTGAGTAAATTACAACAGGTTAAATGCTTTGGGAGTTAAATGCTTTGTACATGACTCTGTATCTGTCAGAGGAAATGTCTTTCTAGCACCTGATGTTAATTAGGAAACTTGCCCAGTCGTCCTTTGCTTTTTCATTTTCTACTCCTGCTCTCTGATAGCCTTCACTTTTCACAGCTCAGTGCTGGTTGTTATCAGAGCCCTGTTCCTGGCCAGAGAAAATTGATTTAATCTTTATTTTAAATGTTTATTGGAAAGCTCCTCCTTGGTGCTGTCTTTGATCCGTTGCCCTGTCTGGACAAGGTGATGGATGGTTTGCTGTGGTCAGGGGTAGTGGATGAATGGAATGGCCCAGACTCAGTCCTGGATGCTCCTGGTGGAAGCTCCTCTCTCCAAGTCAGTGTGTTCTGAAGTGGATCCAGCTGTCTGTGAGCCAAGCACAGTGGCAGGTCTGCAGGATGATGAGGAAACTCTTTGTGCTAGAGGATTTTCTGTCTCTCATTCCCAAGCCTGTTTTTTAAAATTGCTCTCACTACTGTCTGTCAGGTCTTTTCCCCGAGTTTCTCTTTGAGAACAAATCACCTTTGAGTCTTCCTGCTGACATTCCATGTTGCATTTGTTTTTCATCACCCATATTCTAAGCAGAGTGTTGAGATCCACGGTGTGTGACAGCCCTGGGAGCAGAGAATCTTTAGTGGGAGCAGCCTTGGGAGCAGCCTGAGAAGCAGAAGGAAGGAAAGATTCACCTGCAAGAGGCAAACCAACCTGCTGTGATTGCCAGGGCAGTGCTTGTGTCTCAGCACTGAATCTCTGTTTATCCCAAGCCCTTTTCCAGTGGCTGAGGGGTCAGAGCTCTCCAGGTTCTGGTCAGAGCAGTAGAGAGGAGTGGGAATGCAGCTGGGAACATTCCCTCAGGAATGTTTTCCGGACAGCCTTTTGCCTTGGTACAGTGCTGCAGGATGTGGGTATTAGATCCTCAGTGCTGTTCTCAAAAACCTAAAAATTAAGCCTCAGACTACTGAGCACAGATTTCTTTAGGCCTTAGAAACGCCATTACTGTCCAGGTGTTTCTGGCTTTTACAGATTCCAACTTTTTCCTTTGCACTCTTCTTTTGTACAACTTCCCAAAGCAGCAGCATGGGCAGGACTGAGGTAAGAGAGCTGTTCTGGGGTTCAGGACAGAGCTGGAGCAATTTGTGTGCCCCAGAGCTGACCCCAGCCCTCCTTCCACTGCCAGAGCCCTTTCCTGAGTGGCAGCTCCAGTTTCATTCCCAGCTCCAAGCCAATGCCAGGATATTGCTTTTCCACTCTAGCAGACCTTTGTGTTTTTTTCTTTGTCCTGTAAATAAACCAGGCAGGGAACTGGGCCATCCATGGCGGAGAACATCTGATCCCCCACGTGCTCTCCCACTGCTTCCTTTGGTTTCCTAAAACAACTGACCCATCCAGCACTATGCCCTCATGGGGTCAGAACATTCTGGAACATCATGGGTGCAGGAACATTTTGTGTCCCCTTTCTACCTCCCTCTGTTTCTCAAGGTCTTGCTAAGAATTTGAATGTTTCCATCAAATATTCTCTTTCCTTTTCCTTTCACTTAGACAGTCTCTTCATTAACTGCTCCCTCATCCATCCGGCAGATGTGCCTGTCACCTCTTTAGCTCTGTGCCCTTTCCCCACTCCTCCTTATGCTCTTTATCTCTTAATTACTGTTAATGATCGAGTGTTGCTCTGATCTTTGCCCTCTGACAAAGCTGTTAACACCATCGGGGGTGACCGGCAAGACCCTGTTTTATGCAGATCCATTTTCCAAATTGCTCTGCAAAGAGGGCAGCTTTTCCACCCTGGTGACAGGGCACGGTGCCACCCCGTGCCCCAGAGCTGAATTCACCCTTCAGTGACACGGAAGGCAATTTCCCACCAGAAAAGCCAATATCCTGCTGCCTGCCGTGGCACTGTCGGGGGTTGTCAGGGAAACAGGCCCTGGCAGCTCTGGCCAGGTGTAAGCACAGAGCAACATATGGAAAAATCTGCGTGTGCCTTGCACATGGAAGTGGCTGCCTCTGGTTTGGGTGCAGCTGTTGATGTGGTTTGTTTCTGTGAGATGTTGGTGCCTGGTCTCGTAAATGAGGGATGTGTTTGAGGGAAATCGTCTGGGCGTGGTTTGTTAAAAAGCTAAAATTGCCTAAAGTTGTGCTGCCTTCTGGCTGTGGTGGTATTTTTAAGTAGGTGGTGAAAAAATGTGTGTTAGAAACTCTCATGAGCCTGACTTACAGATAGCCTGGGTTTATTTCAAATCTGTATCTAAGAAGTTGCAAGGTGTGGAAAAAAACAGATATTCTGTCATTAACAACAGAAATGGACACGGTTGTGTTGAAATACAAAACGTGGTATTGCCTTTGTTTAATTAAAAGTTAATTAGAAAGTGGAGTGGCCCATTCTATTTGAATGTGTTTGGCGTTTATAAAATGGTTTTTGCTCCTTACTGTAAAGGAAAGAGAATGTCAACTTTAATAAGAAATAAAAATGCTCAGTGTTAAAACAAAGCATGTCTAGAATGTTGAACAGTTGCAGGGGGTCATGTATGAGGGTTAGATTGGATATCAGAGAGAAACTGTTCCCTGTGAGGGTGGGGAGGCCCTGGCACAGGTTCCCAGAGCAGCTGTGGCTGCCCCTGGATCCTTGGAAGTGTCCAAGGCCAGGTTGGACAGGGCTTGGAGCACCCTGGACAGGGGGAAGTGTCCCTGCCATGGCAGGGGTGGAGTGGATGGGCTTTAAGGTCCCTCCCAACCCAAACCATTCCATGGTTCTGTGTTTTCACCTGGACAGGGAACATTGGCTGTGACGTTCGCTGTCACCCTGTCCTGTGCTGCTGCCAGGCACAGGAGGGGATTGTCCCTGCTGGCTTTCTGGGCAGCTCTCAGCTGCCATGTGCCCAGAGCTGTGCTGCTGCTTGTGTTCCAGGAGCAGATCCCTACGTGCTCATCAAGTGTGAGAACCAAAGCCGGCGCTCCGCGGTGCAGCGCGGCACCACCAGCCCCGTCTTCAACACCCAGGTCATCTTCTACAGGAAGGACATCGACAGTCCTGTCACCATCCAGGTGAGACAGCCACAGGGCAGCTGCTCAGGGCAGGGAGGGCAGCACAGAGCCTCCCTGGGCTTCTCTGGGCCAACCTGTCCTTTGTGTGACTGACACCCAGGAGAGAAGAGGGAGAACCTCTGTTCCCCTTGCTGGGCTCTGCCTGGAGCTCTGCTGCTGCTTCTCTTCCACAAACACCAGCTGATGGCACTTAGGGGGCAGAAGGCACGTTTCATCCCAAGGCATGTTTCATCCCAAGGCATGTTACATCCCAAGGCATGTTTCATCCCAAGGCACATTTCATTCCAAGGCACATCTCATTCCAAGGCTTTGAAAGAGTTTACACAATTCCTTTTGCCCCACGTGGAACCTGATGAAACAGAGACAAAGAAAAGCCAGGTGTTGCCCAGAGTCAGTGTTTGAAGCAAAACCGAAGCTAAGGCTGTTATTAAGAAGTTATTTTACCCTGAATTCTAGTCCTGTGAGAACTAGACCTCACTGTTTACCTCTGCACTAGCTGGGGAAATAGAGCTTGGTGTTGAGATGATCCAGTCCAGGAAAACTTTGTTTTCAGTCTAGTCTGTGGGCCAGACTGAAACTCCAGCACTGAGGAGGTGCAGAGGTGAGCACAGGCAGGCAGAGCAGCACAGACAGGTTATTGTAGGTAGCTTTTACTGCTGGTGAGCTAAAAAAAGGTGATTTTTATTCCTCTCCTAGGCAGGCTGTGACCTAGAAAGCAAAAAGCTGTATTTCGCTCCTTATTTCCATAGTCTATGTAAACGAGCATGCAAATCCAGACTCTCTCCTCACGCTCTCTAAGACAATTAGCTAAATTTAGACTCACACCCCCTCCTCGCTGCTTTTCCAAGGGGATAACAGGGGGGTGGCGACCCTTCCCGGCGGAGTGTGACAGCGGCGCTGCCTCAGCCGGCTTTATCGGTGTCTCCTCCTCGGCAGGTCTGGAGCAGCCGCCTCCTCCGTGACGGGTTCCTGGGGCAGGCGGTGCTGGCAGCGGCCCCCGGTGAGCCCCGGCAGCGGCAGCGGCTGCGGCTGCGGGGCAGGGGCGGCGGGGAAGCGGCCGAGCTGCCGGGTCACATCAGTGTCACCGTGCTGTGCAGCGATGACCTCGCCGAGCTCTGAGCGCCGCCGAGCCCCGCGGAGCTGTCGCCTCGCGGCGGACTGCGGGAGCGCGGGGCGCGCATCAGCATAATCGCTTTAAAAAGGGGGAAAAAAACACAAAAAACAAACGCGGAGAGGCGCTCGGAGAGGGGGGAAATGCATATTTATGTGTGTCTGTGCTCGTGATGCGGCTCATGCGGGAGGAGAGGGGCCAAATGGGATGCTGGCAGATGAGTTCGTGAGGGTGTGAACATCTTCCCTGCAGCGTCGGATGCACAACAGCAAGTTACGGGCAGGAAAACTGGTCAGAATGGACACAAGTAACCAGACCCTCCTGAGGGGCTAATTGTGGGGATTAGTAAAGTTCTCCTGTCAGGGTTGTGTGTTTTCTAAATGGCAAATACCCAGGAGGCAGCTGAATGGCACAGACTGGGGTAGTGTGTTACATTTACCTCATTAGAACACTTTGGGCAGGATTTCATGGTTTTCAAACCATTTTCAGCTGGGTAAAGTAGAACAGGGGTTAAATGCTTTGTACATGACTGTGTGTCTGTCAGAGGAAGTGTCTTGAAGGACACCAAAATGTCTTCGGTGTCCTTTGAGGATGCAGGCAGGAACTGCTGCAGCTCCATCGGGCACCCAGCAGCAGCTTGGGGACTGGCAAGTTCAAGGGGGATTCACGGGGATTTTTTTCCCCCTCATATAAATTCCTGATGGATTTCACTACAGATTAGGTGTTTCTGTTCCTTGATGGAAATGTCACTACTCGAGGAGCTCTCTAGTTTGTGGCCTTAAGACCAGTCTTACCAGTACACATTAAAACAGAGGGGCAGATCTTGCAGTGCCTGTTTGAACACCACAGCAAATAAGAGCTTTTTCCACCCAAAAGGCTCTCAGATTGACTTTCTGATTCTTCTCTTCTCCACCTCGAGCTGGTGACTCACAGTTTGGTATCTCTGTCCAAGGGCACCTCACAGTTCAGCTGTGGCTTTGCTCAGAGCACAGATTCAGTAATGGGAGCCTCCTTGCTTTGTTTAAGCCACATAATGGTAAAAAATGGAATAACAGCCCTCTTGTTTTGGTAAATGCAGCACCAGCCTGAAGGAGGAGAAAATGAGCTCAGGAGAAGGGTGGGTTTGTAAAAGCAGGGTGCTGTTCTCTGGCAGGTGTCAGGTCTCACTCTCAAATTTTTTCAGTCATTTATTGCTGGCACGGCTGATATTTGATGGAGTTTCACTCGGATACTATGGGGGATGGGTGTCATTTCACATTTCCCTGACAGCAGGGGCCTGGTGCCAGCTCCTCCCTTCCCCTGCAGCCCATGGCAGGGTTCCCTCAGCAGCTGCCTGGGGTGGGCACGCTGGGCAGTGACCCTGGCACTGCACGGGGCTCTCTGTGCCAGACACTCACAGATGGATTTTACACAGCTGCAGATTCTGGGTGCTAAAGTGAAGCTGAAGGACTGTTCTGCCTTTTTGGTTTTTTTACAGCCAGGAAATTGGGATTTCTATGTGCCTTGTAGCCACACTGTGCAATTTTTGCAGTTTATGAAATGGCCCTTGACGGAGTTAATGTTTTCACAAAAGGTTTTGAAGTCTCCTCAGGGCTCCAAAAGGATTATTGCTGTGGAAGGAAAATGCATTCTCTGACGTGATGGACTGTGGGGCTGTGCATGATGCCGCAGTGCCAGCTTTGCTGCATGTACCAGGGACCTAAACCCAGCCCTTTTCAGACAGTTTGGTCTCAGGCCGTTTTGCACAGCAGAGATCTTGTCAGAGGTGTGAACTGCACGCCCCACAGGCAAGTGACATTCTCTGCAAGCTCATGGCTTCAGGGCTGCTTACTCCCACAAATGTTTGTAAACTGAGAACTCTCTCTTTAAAGCATAAACTGTCTCCTGCAGACCAGAGCTTGGGCGAAGGGAACTGCAAATGTCAGGGTTGCCCTAGTCCTGCACTGAGACCTGTTTGCTTCGCTTTTCCTCACACGCTGTTCCAGGCTGTGGGATTCCTGCAGCGTTCCCTGTGGGATGGGGCCATTCCCAGGGCTTGGCTTGCCCAAGGCTCAGTGTTTAGCCCGAAAAAAGCTCCACTCCGAGCTGGCACTGGAGGTTTGTGCCTCTCTGCCCACGATGTGGCTGAGAAAGCTCCTGAGGGCACAAAGCCACCTCAGCTCCCAGCTCCCTTGGCTCTTTCCTTGGAGCCCCACAGCCCTGGCCCCCAGTGCCAGCACCACCACCCCCCTGTCCCAGCCTCTGTGAGGGGCTGTCCCCAGCATCAGAGGGACAGAGGGAGCGTGGCCAGCAGCTCCTGGGCATGTACAGCCTGGCAAAGTGGGCAGTCAGGGTGGGGAGCAGAGACACGGTGATTTTAGGCCCTGATCATCCCCCAGTTTGTCCCTGTGGCGTGGGGACACTGCTGGCCAGTGCTGCCCTGAGGGACTGGCAGTGCTGGGAGCTGCGGGAGGCTCAGCGGGATGCCTGGACCTCTGCAGGGATTATTCTGGGGAACTCTTTGGTTTTCCCATCAGGAGGAGCCTGGGAACACAGTTGGCTCTGCTGGCTCACAGATGCTTCTGCCTTCCCAGGTGGAGCCAGGCAAGGGCAGGCTGACAGGGCCTTGTGCTGCTGCCTGCTCCCAACATTGTTCGTTAAAACTGTTAATTTTTTAACAATTAATACCACCATGTGGGAAAACACGTTTGGGGTTGCTTTTTTGGGAGGGGGGAAGGGCTGCGCGTATACACACACTCGAGCCACCTCAAAGACGCAAACAGGTGGAAATGGGTGTAAAGTGTTCCGTTGCAACTTTTTGTAACTTTTCAATATGAAGCGACCTAAATAAAATTTTACCAAAAAAAAATTTAAAAATAAATAATTTTAAAAATTACAATTTTAGCGGTTTCGGCGGCGGCGGCGGCCGCGAGAGGGCGCTCGGTGTCCGCCCACACAGGTGAGACCTGGGCCAGGTACCGACACCTGCCCGCGGCCGGGGCCAACGCACCCCGATAAAAACGGGGTTTGATTTATGGAGGATGCCACACGTTATCCTACACACGCCATTAGATCTCTCTATACATCGGGTAACAGTTACAGAAGTGCCTCTGAGTGTATATAAAAAATTATATATATATATATGCACATTATGTATACACACCCTATATATGCACACACCCTATATATATATAAAATTTTTTTTATATTTTATATGTTTATATTTTTATATATTTATATATTTTTAATATATTTATATATGTAAGGAGCGTTATATAGAGAGAGCAGGAGAGTTATGGCATAGGGGACAATATAAGGTACAAAGTGAATGTATGTCCAAAGCTCTGTAACACACTATCTATACATATAATTATATAAAAACATATATAGAGTAGCATAATAGTTATAAGTATATAAAAACATATATAGAGTATAATATAATAAAATATATTCTATAAATATTTATACAGGTAATAATTATACATATATATCATATATACATATATAAAATATATACATATATAAAATATATACATATATTATATATACATATATATGTATACACACATATATATGTATACATATATACATACATAATTATTGTGTGTCTATGTACATTTGCACCCCCCCCATTTAGCAATCTATGTTAGAGACATATCTTTCTCTGTAATCTCTATAGATGATATATGTTTTGTGTCGACCATGTGGAGGGAGGACAGGGAATTCTCGGAACACTCCACAGTCCCAGCTGACTGTGTGGATCCCACAGGATGTTTTGGCTGCCCCGTTCCTCACTTGGTTTTGGCTGGAAATGCAATTGTCCTTTCTTCCTCATCCTGAAGGGCCATGACTGGGCAAAACCCAGCCCGTGGGCATTGCAGAGGCAGTGTGGTCTGGGGCTGCTGAAAGAAGGATTCCCCATTTTCAAACCACACCAAAACCCCCGTAACTGGGACTTTCCATCTTTAAGAAACAACCCACAATTCAGAAGCGAATGTAACCATTGAGGGAGAAGGGAACAAATGTTCCAGAGGTGTGAGAATTTTATTCCTGGATTTGTTCTGTGTTGGCAGTGTTGGGATGACGTGCTTCCACGGCCTGGCAGATTCTCCTGGCGATACGGATCATTTCAGGCAGGAGGGAGAGACTCATGGCTGTTTTTAAAAACGGATGCTGCCCAAAGGGGGAAAAAAAGAAAGAATGGAACTGTTAATTTCTAAACCCAGTTTCTCACAAGAGGAAGCAGGATTCCTCTGCTTGCCAGAAATACACAAAAATAGGACTGAGGGGACCATCTCCACCTCAGTCTTAATGTTCAGGACCTTGCTGTCAGAGGCAAATGCAGCCCAGTAATCCCATTAATCAGTTTATCAAGGTGTTTTCAGCTTGCTGAGATTTTGGCCCTGCCAGCACTCTGGGAATGCCACTTGCTGCCTCAGGGCTTTTTTCATTTCAGAAAACTCAAAGGACACTCACTTAGGTTCCTTTTTTCTAAATGTAGGGGCTACTTTAGTTGCCAGAAAAGATGAGTGCAAGCTGTTCCACAGAGAACTCCATTGATCCCATTAGGATTTAGGATTCAGTGTTCTGAAGAACACTGAGGTGCAGGATTTCAGCACCAAGACAGGAACAGCCAAATCTCTGACTGCTGGGCAGGGACTGGGGTCCTCTTCCACCAACACCATCTTGGGCCTCTGTACCTGGCACCATTCTCCTGCAGTTCTCTTGGCACCACCTGAAACTGAATGCACTCCCAAAATACACCACAGGGATGATCAGAGGGTGGATGGAACACCTTTCCTCTGAGGAAAGGCCAAGAGAACTGGGATTGTTTAGCCTGGAGAAGGCCTCAGGGAGAGTTTATTGCAGCCTTTCAAAACTTCAAGGGGACACAATTTTAGCAGGGCCTGTTGCAAAGGGACAAAGTGCTGGATCTAATCACTAATAACAGTGATTAGTTGGAGTGACTAAGAGGTGTTTCACAATTTTTTATTTCATTATTAGTCTTAGTGAAGGCAGAGATATAAAAAATGGTAAAACTCATGCTACGACAACAGAAGTCAAAGTTCTCTTTGTTACAAGGCCTTTTAAAAGTTTTTTAGCCAACAGGCTGATGCTAAAAGCTTACAAGCATCCACTTAAACTAATTACTAAACACTACACGTACACCTTACAGCATGCAATAGTTTTTTGTTCCATGTTTTTTGCAGCTCAAAAACTTTCTGTGCTCTAAATATTTCAAGGCTTAACATTCAACTCTGTTTCAAACCTTTCAGCTTATTGCAATGCTGTGAAAGTCTTCTGCTTTTTTTAGTTCCCACACAAAGGGTAATGGTTTTAAACAAAAAGAGGAGAGATTCAGGTTAGGTCTGAGGAAGAAATTGTTTGTGGTAGGGGTGGTGAAATGTGGACTTGATAGTTTCTGAGCTTGAGAAGAGCTAGCTCTTCTCAAGAGAAATTTTCCAACAGGTTTGTTGTTTTTTTTTTAAGATGATTTCGGGTAAACAATGTTCTTTTCTATAACAGCAGGTGTTGTTTGCTATTTCTGTCACTTAATCAATAGGAGAGGTCTCAGTTCTATGGACCAGTGGCATGTCTTCTTAGCACAGCATGTTATGAAAGGGCTGAATGAATTGTAAATAAAGCCTTCTGATTTCTACTGCCCCCTGACTGGAGTCAGGCACCTTTATTTCGTGTCCTGTTGTGACAGTGAAACACTGGCACAGGTTGCCCAGAGGGGTGTTGGATGCCCCATCCCTGAAAACATCCAAAGGTCAGACACAGCTCCCAGCAACCTGATCAAGTTGAAGATGTCCCCGCTCATGGCAGGGAGGTTGGACCAGAGGGACTTTTAAAGGTCCCTTCCAAGCCAAATTCTTGTATGATTCTACTTTGCAAAGCCCCCAGCCTGGGGATTAACAGGAGAGGAGGGCAGCTGGTGAGGAGGATTTCCCCCTTCAGCCAGCACCCTTTACCTGCAGGAGCTCCCTGGCTGTCCAGCGGATGCTGGGGTCGATGTCCAGGCAGGAGTGCAGGAAGGCGTGGAACAGGACTGACATCCTGCTGGGCATCCTCAGGGGAGGGTACGTGTTCCGGGCTATCAGGCGCTGAGCCTGGGGACAGAGTGAGCACAGGACACTCACTGACCACCCCCAGGCTGAGCCTGGGGACAGAGCGAGCACAGGACACTCACTGACCACCCCCGGGCTGAGCCTGGGGACAGAGCGAGCACAGCCACTGACCACCCCTGGGGTGGCAGTTCCACTGCAGGATGTGGGCTCGATATTTTCTGAACCTGAGAATTGCTGAGCTCTTCTCAAGGGAAATTTTCAACAGTTTTTCCCAAAACAACCTTGTGTAAACAATATTCCTTTCCCATACCAACAGGTGTTGTTTGTATTTCTGTCCCTGAGCCAATGGAGAGGTGTCAGCCCTATGGACCAATAACGTGTCTTAGCACAGCGTGTTATACAAGGGCTGAATGAATTGTAAATAAACCTTCTGATTTCTACTGCCTCCTGACTGAGCCAAGCATCTTTATTTCATGTCCCATTGTGACAGCACGCCCCTCCTGGCTTTCTGAGAGCTCCTGATGCTTCTCAAGGGGTTGTGATCAGCACTGGAGTGTAAGGAAGTGGGGAATTGTCAGCCTCCAGAGCAGGGATGAGAATGGCCCTGAGTGTAGCTCAGCTGGTCAGAGCTGATGGTGCTGAGAACATCAATCCCCAGACGGGCCACTCACTCAGGAGCTGGATTTGGTAATCCCAGCTCAGGGGATTTGGTAACCCCTGGGGGTCCCCCCCAACTCAGAATATTCTGGGATCTGGAAATAATTCTCTTCATCTGTGTTTGCTGCCTTATGTAAAGGCAAAGGCAATCCAAAAATGATCTTTCAAGAAAAGTCAGGGAACTGTTTCAAAAAGAGTGGAAGACTGAAATCTTCAGAGCTGTTGTCTTCCTCAGGAAATAACTGTGCAGCATTTAACTTGGTTTCAGCTATCAGTCATGAGATTTTATCCTGGTATATATTCCTCCACCATTCCTTGCTCATTTGGTTTAAGAACTCATGATTTCATTTTAAGGAATTAGGATCTAAAACTGAAAACTTCAAAATATGTTTAGTACACGTAGCTTTGCTAAAACATGCTTTTAGAAATTTTTTTGGGTAATAGGTAATTATGGCATCACTAGAAGCAGTGACCCTCCCTGAAAGGCACTGGTCAGACTCTGAAAAGACTTCTGGGCCTGCAGATACACTTGTAAGGCTTCTCATAATAATTCCCCAATTGGAGAAACTTGCTGCTGTCATTCACAGCTCCAGCTCAGGGAGAGATCAAACACAGCAGGAGGAATTCAAGCAGTGCTGAAGGCAAAAAAGGCACATTTTTGCACTGGCACACATCACTTCTCCTCTGATGAGATGTTCTGCAGGGACATTCCTAGAGGTGGGCCTTGGTGGAACTACTTCAGGCCGATTTGAGTGGGATTTTGGTTCATGGGAGACAAAACACGGCACAGATTGACAAGACAGTGATATCTGAGTGTTTGCATCTTACCTTGACAGGACTTTCTTTAAAGTATGGAGGTTCTCCCTCCAGCATTTCGATGGCCACGATCCCCAGGGCCCAGATGTCCACTTGGGTGTCATATTCCTTTCTTCTCAGGACTTCTGGTGCTACCCAGTAAGGAGAGCCAAGCAGTGTGGACCGTGTTCTCCGCTCCGGGGTCAGCTGAGCGCACAGGCCAAAATCAGCTGAGGGGAGAAACAAAAATACTGTCCAAACCAGCTTGAACTGTGAAGCCAAGCACAAGAATTCCCCACTTTACCTCTGAGAACACGGGGATGCTGTGCCTGACCCAGAATACCTACTCAGTTTCACAGATCCATCCATCCCGAGAAGAATATTGTCGCTTTTCACATCTCTGTGGATCACATTCCTTGAATGAAGGAAATCCAGGGCTTTGAGGCACTGAGACAAAAAAGCCCACGAGGGTAAAAATTAATTAACCTCATTTCATCACACAAGAAAAGGAAATTGCTCTAAAAGATTGAATTTCTAGGTGGAACACCAATTGTTGATATAGATTGTCCATTCCAAAGCCAGCCAGAACAGCTGCAGTGGCCGTGCTCTCTCCATCCAGGTGACAGAGGAGCGTTTGTCAAAAAGGAAAACATCTCTCCCTCTGTTATGAAGTGGATTAGTCTTGTGTGGGAGGCTGCATGACAAAGGGTTTATGTTGGCCTCAACAGCCAGTAGCACGTTAGTCCCTTCTCAGAAGCAAACACCATTTGGGGTGCAATGCTCTCCCTCTAAGCTGAGGGCTGTGAGAAATGAGGCTCTGTTTTAATTTGCTGTTCGTTTAAAATGCTGCCACCAGCATCTTTGCTTTTACAGGCCAAGAATGCAGCGCAGACATGCTCCAGTTTAAAGAGGCAAAGCTTAGAGTGTTAAATGGATTAAAAAAGAGAGTTTGACAAAAGTGTGTAATAACAGAGTGTAAGAAATGCAGTTGTACTGGCAGGAGGCTCACTCAGATGCCCTTTTTTTTTACATTTCATAACAGCAGCACTGAAACAAAGCTCTAAACACGAAGTCACTCCTGTCCCAGCCTGCCCAAGCCATTGGAAGCACCAGCAAGGTCCCTCACCTCCTTGCTGATGGCAGCTATCATTCTTTCCTCCATAAACACTCGGATGAGAACGCTGGTTAAAGTTCCTCCATCCACATACTCCATCACGAGCCACAGGTCTTCATCCACCAGGTAGCTGAGAGAAGAAAACAAAGGCATGGATTTGAATGTGCACAGCTAAATTGCCTGGTGGAAAAGGCTGCAGGGGAGTTTTGTTTCCAGGTCACTTGTGGATGGAGGCAGAATGAAATGGAGAGGCATTCCTTGTAGGCTACAGAGTATTTGGAATCTGTGCAGTCTAAATGAGAGAGGCAAATCCATGAAAAGGGAGATTTGCCTTAGATGGCAAAGGAGAAAAATGCAGTTTAGTAACAGCAGAGATCAATCTGGAACCAGGACACTTGCCATCAACTGAGTCATTATCTCATCAATCCCACCATTCACTCCAGGGACAAGGCAACACCACTCCAGAGTTATCCATGGGAGAGGCTCTGCACCACTGAGGACAGGTGTTGGCCAACCATTTGGAAAACTGCATAAAATACAGTCAGGAACAGGGAAAACTATTTAAAAACTGGTACGTGATGTGGTTCTGCAAATGAGAATTTAGTCCTCCTGGCCTCCACAGCAATGGAAAATGGTGGGAACAGCCCAAGGGAGGTCATTTCTATGATGGTTTATCAGCACTTATTGTTAGGCATAGAAAATATGATCAGCTTGAAAAAAACAAACCCCAAAACAACACAGAGGAAATGAACTGACAGGGTGTTGTTGTTTTAGTAAGACACAGCACATCCAGGTTTTTGAAAAGGGGTTTCCAACTACCTACCCCAGAAGAGATTAATGGACACCCAAGGACATCTGCTCCCATCCACTGGAGATGAATAGAGAAATAAGAAAGAGCTCCATGTTCTGCCAGTGCCCAAAGGGGTTTTTAACCTTTGGCTGGCAGTGTGTGAATGAACATTCCCATGATAACACCAGAACCACCCACCTGTCTATATAATTGACGATGTTGGGATGCCTGTTCTCCTTCATGACCCGGATCTCGTTGACAACCAATTCCTTTCTGCTCCGTTTGGAGAGAGGCATCTTCTTTAGGGCCACCTGAAAGGAAATTGGAGACCATGGACCAGGGAAATTCTGCAGGAGAGCACAATGACCATGAGGAGAATGTTTTTGGAATGATGGGGCTGGGCCAGGACAACAACCCATTTCTCCACTTGCTTGGATGCCACTTGCCAGAGATATTTTGCCTTCCAAACTATGGAAAATTTTCCCTAAACTGTCACCCACAGGTCTCTGACAACACCCTGCACCCACATTGCTCCCCAATGGCCTCAGTTTATCACACTCTGATAAATGTGATAACGGCCTCTGTTATTATTCACACAGGTTTTGCAAGCTGGATTTTGTGACTGTGAAAACAGATCAAACCAGCTGGGAATCCTTCAGCAACTCTGTGGGGTCTGGCCATTATTTCAGCAACTGCTGCTGCTCTTGGTTGCATAACAAAGCAAACACGTGCGTACTTGATGGATAAAATCCCACCCTAAAAGATCACAGCAGTTACACACACACAAAAAAATTACAATCCCACAATGTTTCTAAATTCTTGAACTTCGATTTTGCTGCTTCAATGAGCATTCTTGATCACAGTTCAGATTTGCAATTATTTTCTGGGTTTCTAAAGAAATAACCCATTCTCTGGTATTTTTTTTTAAATTATGTCCCTCTCTGAAAGATACCACTGCCCCTCTTGCATTCTTTCTGGTACTGAGTCTGTCCAAAATGTGTTTTGCAGGCTGCCACTGCTCTGTGCTTGAGAAACAGCCTGTTGAGGAAAGCTGAGCTGGGCACCCAAAGCTCCAGCAGAGCTCAGGGCAGAGCTCAGGGCAGAGGGGAAAGCCCTGGAGAGCTGCACAAGGTGCTGGGGGTGTTGGAACTCACCACATCTCCCGTGGCTGAGTCGATGGCTTTGTAAACAGTCCCGAAACCCCTGGAAACAAAAAGAGCAGTGAAGAAAGGAGGAGCAGTTTAGGTGCTGGGATGAAAGCCAGCCCAGACAGGAGATCTCTGCTGCATGAAGGGCTTTAAAACACTTTGGTTCATCTGTTCTTCAAACAGCAGCACAGCAGCCCTCTGTCATGCAGGGTATCCAAGGGAAAACACACAAGGAAAAGAGCTGGAGCACAGATCTTCAAAACCTAAGAGCAGAGGGTGGGTGTGCCTACAAAAACTGGAAAATATTTAAATTTTTTCCATTTTTCCTTGTTTGCTGGGGTTTTTTTTCCTTCTTTTTGTGTCCATGTGTATTATTTTTTCAGGGAATGCATGCTGCAGACTGCACAGGGTGGAGTTGTGTGTGACAGTGTGAGAGCTTATTATTTCATCTCTGGTTTCAGTTGCTAAAAAACAAACCCCAGGCTTGGTTTTCATAACCACGTTATACTCTGGATTACCAAGTATTTTTTGAGCAAAATATTTGAAATAAATATTATTGAGAACTTTTATCAGACAGCTGTGGGGTGGCAAGGTGCTTGTTTAGGCAAAAAGGTTTGAGGGATGGGAGATCTTTCAGGCCCTGCTCCCTGTTGCAGGCGAGGCACTGTCAGCATTGAGTTTTCTTTGACAACACCTTCTGACCACAATTATTAATCCTGATCTGGACTGAGATGGGAGGATCTAAACCCAAATTCCAATCATGTTTGGAGCTTCAAACAGCAGCAAAATGCCCGGCCTGTGGCTCTGTAGGGGTAACTGGGACTGGACTTACCCTTGGCCAACTTCAACCAAGTCACTGTATTTTGTCTCAGGGTCGGCCTCGTTCACAATGCCCCCTGAAAGAAACCGAGTGCAGGATGCTCACTTCAAACAGCAGATGGAAATGCAGCCCCATGTCTGGCTGTGAGCCCTTTGTGGGCAGCAACAGCAACACAGGCAGCTCCAAAGCACAGACAGCTCCACAGATTTTCTGATTTTTTACGGGGCTTTGAAGAGTTACCTCGACAGGAAACAAAGTACCTGGAGAAATATTCACAGGAGACAGAAATCGGAAAAGACCAGGTACCAAAGCAAGAGTTTGTCTTCTACAAACATTTAAGAGAGCTGGAACAACACAGCTTTTATTTTCCTGGGAATAAACACTTTGTGTGATTCAACAAAAGGTTTAATATTTCTGAAGATTAAATGCACCTTGGGTTGTAGGATTAATTTTTAACAAATGGTGCAAAGCGTTTCCAGGAGAGGACGGGATCTTCCCAAATTTCATCAGTTTGCCAAAAGGTTGTCTTTATGATTTTAAAGAACAGCATCTCATGTTATATATGATGGGGTTTTAGGATGCAGGACCCTCATCATGGATTACCAGGCTAAATTCTGATGATAACCTTGCATGTGCCATTTGAAGGACCACACTGCTTCTCTTCACTCTAACAGATTGCTGTGGAGTGGTTTTGCTCTGATGACTTGTCAGGGAACTAAAGAGAATTTAGGAACCCAAATACTCTGCTTGATTTGGCCACCAGCACTCAGGAGTTCAGTATCATTATGATTCAGGATGGCTCATGTAACAACACCCAGAACTCTGATTTCTTCAGAGGGCTCAGAGCAAAGTTGATTAAAAGACAGATTCTTTTTATCCAGTACAATGAATAGGATTGGTCCTTTAGGGCACCACCTTTCTGTAAACATCTCCACCAGTAAACAAGTTGGAAGAACACCAGGTGTCAGGAGAAGATCTACAGGGATGGTTTATGGATTGTTTTGGGTTCCTCCTCACAATTTCCCAGGCCAGACAGAGACTTCCTTACTTGGCTTTCCCACAGGCTTCAAGGCACGGCCTGGAGCCCAAGAATCCATGTCCTGACCACTGTCAGCTCCCACAAGTTCAGTAATTCCTTCCCTAGGTCAAAGCACCTTCTGCTGCATCAGAAACCATCTCTGCTTTTGCCTTCAGCGCAGACGGCAGCGTAGAGAACCTGAACCCAGCCTGAACTGCCCTCAGGAATGCCCAGAGAGAATTCCAGCTTCCTCTGTCCCCTGGGTGCAGCTGGAGCTGGGACACACAGCCCACACACCCGACAAGAGGCACAGCACACGTACTCAGCTGCTCCAGCACTTCCTGTGCCAGCCGCAGTTTCCGTGGCCCGACCCTGGGTCCGTCCAGGCCGCTCCCGCTTTCGCTGAGGATTTCAGACAGGAGAAACGTGTCGTCGTCTGCACTTTCAGCTCCCAGCAGAGAGCTCATGTGGATCTGTGATGAGAAATCAGTTTATGTTCAGGAAAGGAGCTTGCAGGGATCCCCTGAGCTCATATTCCAAATGCAAACTCTCAGGAAGGTGCTGTCGGCCACACGCAGAGCTCTTAAACTGTGTTTTGCTGTCCACATCACAAACTGAGTGAACGAAAACAAAAAGCTGGTTTTACACAAGTCCGTGGCCAGTTTCATGTTCAATTTTCATGGATTTTCTCCAATAATCTGTGCAGAGGGGCAGGTACATCCAGGAGACAGCTTCTCCCGTATGCTACAAGGGAAACTGATGACTAAAAGGGAGGTTCAAGACCAGTTTTCCAGGTGCCAGTGGCTGGGGTGAAGCAGTGTCATGGCAGGACTGCAGCCCTCAGCACCTCCAGCTGCTGTCCTACCAGAAACTTGCTGCTCTGAAATACAGCAATAGGAACACCAACATACACCAATGGGAACACCCATGGGAACACCAATATCATCAATGGGAACACCAATGTACACCAATGGGAACACCAATGTACACCAATGGGAACACCAACATACACCAATGGGAACACCAATGGGAACACAAATATACACCAATGGGAACACCAATGGGAACACCAACATACACCAATGGGAACACCAACACACACCAATGGGAACACCAACACACACCAATGGGAACACCAACACACACCAATGGGAACACCAACATACACCAATGGGAACACCAATATCATCAATGGGAACACCAATATACACCAATGGGAACAACAACATACACCAATGGGAACACACATATACACCCATGGGTACCAAAGCTGGCACTCACTGGTCCTGATGAGGTAACAGATGAATATTCCTCGTCCACCTCCTCCTCATTATCCCTCAGTCCAGGAAGGGAGTGAGTCGGCCGACGTTGTGGCAGTGTTGTGGTGGCCTGGGGACAGTCAGTAACTGAGTGGGAGTCTCCATTCTGCCCCTTGGGAGGTTTGATAGTTACACACAACTTTCATCTGCTTCGACATCAGAAACTGATGTCCTACAGCCTCAGTTCTCTGTTACACGTGTCACAGTACAATTTAAATAGCTATAAATTATGATAATCATTATTATAATATAAATTATAATAATATAATATAAGCCCCAGCTGCTGCTGCTGCTGCTTTGCAGGGGCCAAGCATTACATCAAGTTGCCCCAAATTTGCTGTTTCCCAACTGCTTCAAAGCTGACACAGAAGGCCACTTAGAGAACTGAAGCAAATCAAAGGCACCATTCTACACCTTCACACCTCACTGGTGCTCTATTTAAAATGTTTAATATTAACCCTAATAAATTTGGGCAATATTAATGTGGATGTCATTCCTCTCTCTAGGATTGTTATTGCAACCCAATATTTATTAGGGTGGATTGCTATTTAAAACTTCCTTTCAGTGGTTCCAGTGAGTTACATTATCAGTTATAACCTTATTTATGTTCAGCTATATATTCAGCTGTACTAAAGAGAAATCATTAAACTTGACGGAAAGGGAATTCTAAGCTGTTAAAACTAAATTAAAATGGGGCAATTAGACAGTATTGAAAATTGCTGTGAATTAGATATTCCACCATGGCTAAACCCACAATCTTCTCCCTGCAAAACCAGACTTTGATCTGTTTAAAAGGTTTGAGCAGAAATTGAGGAAAGAGCCAGGGATCCTTTCACTGCTGCTGCTGCAAAACCAGACATGGAGATTTTTTCAGGCTGGCACGCTGTTGGAACAGGCAAAGCTCACTCACAGCTTGCTCCACAGTTCCTAAACTCTAGGAATGTCAGAGGTTCCTTTGCCACTCACCAAAGGATGGGTTGCCCTGTATCCCCCTCTGGATGATTGGATGATCTGATCTGCAGTGGGCAAGAGAAGATGAACCAGATGCTGTTAGAATCTGTGGGGATTCTCTCGTGGGGAATTCCCCATGGAACAAGTCAGCCCAACTAAGAGAGCATTTTTCTTTCACAACATCCCTCCAGGAACAACTGTTCTTTTCCACAGTAAGCAACAGAACAGGACAAAATATCAGATTAATTTTTTTCTACATTTTTCTGTCTATTTTTGTGCTCTTTCACCAGTCAATAAACAGAAACTCGGCCAAGAAAATGTAAATTGTTCTTTAATAGTCAATGACTCTGCTCTGCCCAAGAGCCAAAGCAGTTTTCCTCTTTTTTTTTTTTCTTGTTAATAAATTGCGTATGTTGGTTCTCTCTAGCTTGCTGAAAATGTTTCCCTAGAAAAGCTTTCCCAAAATCCCCCTTAGCCACGTGAATTCTATTCTGACACTGCACAGGAACAGCTCCTGGGTTCAGGAGCACACACTGTTGAGAAGTTACATTTCCTTATGAAGGTCATCACTATTTTAGCACCCTTTAATTATGGGGGGAAATGATGTTTTCCCTCAGTTCTGAAGATAACCGCACACTTTTTAGAAGCACTTCTGAAAAGCTCTTCCAGTCTGCATTTTAGAAGTTGGCTGAAGCAGCAAAGTGAGGGAATTATAGACCCCCCCAGACTGTCCTGTGCAGGGAATGGAACTCCCACAGTGTTCCCCACATTCCAAATGCTGTCCACATTGAGACACCCCTTTTAGCAAAGCTGTTGACAGCAGCTCTACCAAACCAACGGCATCTAACTGTCATTTTTCTTCCAAAAATCAGTTCCTAAGGAAGAGCATAGAGAACACACTGACCCCAAGGCCAGCCATGCTGTACCTAGGGAAAAGCACAACTTACTCCTCAAACGAGCCGTCACCAGCCAGGGTTTATCTGGATAAAAATACATTGCGGACGTGGCAGACAGAAGATGCCACGCCGCAGCACGGATTTCCCGGATCATTTTTGCGGAGCTGCGCTGGAGCTGCGTGTGCTCGAACTCGCAGACCAGCATTGGCCAACAGTCAGATAAAAGCCTTGCTGGTCTGCAGGCAGCCCTGAGAACTCCTGGGCTGCCAGCAGCAGGGGGGCATTGAGGAGTTCTGCCCTGCAGGGATGGCAGCTGTTGTTGGCACTGCAGGGAGTTGCCAACCTGTCCCTGACACCCCAGAGGGCCCTTGACATCACAGTGGCAGCAGCTGGAGGTTCACACTCTGGAATGGTTCCAGGCTGCTGCTGCACCAGCAGGATGTTCCACGGTGCTCGTTCTGGAGCCTGACATCCCTTTGTGGCCTGACATCCCTTCCTCCTGATGCAAAGCTCCTGTTTCTGCACAAAACTCTTCTGGAGATCAACTCTGCGCTTCCGCGGAGTAATGATTTAAGGCTTAACTCACTTTCCTGGTGATCCTTTGATTCCATGACAAAACTCTTCTCTATTGGCAGACAAAACAGTGCCTTCAGGAGCTTGGCACTGGACTTTTGATGCTCAGCAACAAAAACACCTTGCTGAAATGATCGCTGCTGTCTGATTAAAGGGTAAACCCCACCCTGAATTAATTAATTTTCTGCACACCAGGGAACACTGTGGGGGAAAGGCTCTGCCTCTCACAACCCTAACACTGAGGTGATAAGGGTTCTCCTGGTGGAGCTCCTGTAGCTCTGCTGTCAGTGTACAGGAAACAGAGCTTGGAAAACTCCTGATGCCCCTGCAAAAACCTGTTTGTTCCCTCAGATGTGAGGGAACCCTGCAGGATCGGCCCCCTCAGGGATGTACAGCTCTTCAATCCTTCTCCTCTCCAATTTCTGCGTGCACAGAAGATGTGCTCAGGCTCTGAATAGCTTTTCTCTCTGCAACAATGGAATATCAGGGCCCTTTCAGAGCATAATTCCATCCATTTCTCTCCCTTCCACCCCTTCATGAATTACTAATTTAAAGTGACTTAATATCTATTCTCTATTCCCCTTCGGCTTTGCATATTTTAATTATGCCTCTTCCTAATCCTCATTTTCCCAGAACAGACTTAAATAACCCAAATTACCCCATCAGTAACTGTCTTTGATAGCTGTTATTGCAGCTAATTTGTCACTTTTGCCAAACATGGTATTTTTGAGGTTTTTTTTCTACCACAAAGTGATCACACACACTGTTCCACCAGCTTTTACCTACAAACCACCAAAGTGATCTGCTGCATGAAATGCCATCTCCATCAAAATTCACCTTTTTTTTTGTTTGTTTTTGTTTTTAATTGCTGCTAAATCACTTCCTGGAAGATTTTAGTGACATTTTGCAGCCTTAACTTGGACTGCCCATGGCAGGAGAGGAGAGTGGGCTTGTTGGGAGAAATCCTGCTTGTCTCTGCTCAGCCTGAGGATTGCTCCAGTTCCAAACAGAAAGATAAATGTCCTTAGAAAAGTGATTTTTCTGTAAAATACAGAGGCTTTTGTCAAAATATAATGTTTGCCAAGAGAGGAATGTTCACACAGCTATTTCTGCAGTCAGAGAGCATCTTTAGCCAAGACAATAAGTAACTACTGGTCCTAGAGAGCTGTGCTTGTGCAGCACAAGGAAAAGAACCCCAGGTAAATTAGAAAGCCCCTAAAAAGAAAACAAGCTCACACTCATAGTAATGCAGACATTGGATTTGTCATATTATTTTAGGAAGCAAGGAAAAATGTGACCTTAGTATTTTTATTAAGCTTTTCCGCAGTCACTTTGAAGCAAACTTTTGAAGGGTGAGATTCCATTTATTTTCAGGAAATAGAGATGCCAGGGGCAGGGGATGGGCACAGAGGGAGGGGCTGCAGGAGCAGACTGTGCCCCTGGAGCTGTGACAAAGGCAGACTGCCAGGCACTGGGCACAGTTTGTCCCATCAGGGTCCTTGTGTTTTCCCAGTTTGAAAAGAAACTCCTTAAAATCCCACCCTTCTCTGCTCCAAGCAGGGCCCAGCCCCAACCCACAGAGTGTCCTCAGCAGGGGCAGGAGTAAGGAATGGCATCTGAACACGAGGCACCAAGTAAAACCAAACTGTCCAGAGGAGAAAGGCCAGCAATGAACGTGGAGCAGGATTCTGAGCTGCCCCAGGGCTCCTTCAGTGTAAAACGTGGTGCTGAGATCACCAAAACAAGGAGAGCAAAGCCCAGAAGCGCCATGAGTCTCTGAGGAGTGGGGAGCACTGCCTGGGGATTAACCACAGAAACCAGAACTGCTCCAGGCCTGGGTTTCACTTTCCACCGCTGAGACAGGGAAATTTATCCAGCTTCCAGCATGAAACAGCACTTCATGTTTGCAGTGTGCCCTGCTTCAACGGTGAGCTTCTCATCCCTTCTCCAGGCAGTTTCCCTTCTCCATGAGCATCCACCTGTTGGGAAATATATTTGGAAAAAAAAATTACTTAAACAATCAGCACTCAGGAACAACTGCTTTTCCAGACTTTCATTTGGTGTTATGTCAAGAGCTCTTTCTGTGCCGTATTATGAAGAAATTTGGCCATTTGGGCTTTCCCACTAGAAGAGTGATCTGCATGGGGTGGCTTTGGCTTTACTTTGCCCTGCCTGTGTGGCTGTCCAAGGTTTATTTTTACCAACTCACGCTCACATATCCCTCGCACCCACACCTGGATGCGGATAAGAGACTGGGATAGCCCAGCTTCACTGCAAGGGATCCCCAGGGATCCCACACCCTTAAAGTCCAACCCAATCTCAGCTCGCGGCTGATTCCCGAGCATCGCCAGCTCAGGAGCTCCCCTCACGCCGCACGCTCTGCTCCGGGCACAACTTCCAGTCCCCATCCTTACCCACGGAGAGGGGGAACCCCCAGATCCTCCAGAGCCCGCCCCGCCGCCCGCACGGAGCCCCCAAACGCGGAGCCGCCCGCTCTCCCCACTGCCCTCACACAGCGGGGCCTCACCCTCATCCGTGTCACCCCCGCAGCTCTCCCCTGTCACCGCAGGGTCGCCTCCCCTGCATCCCCTCACGGCCCCGCACCGCCCGTCCCCAGCGGCCGCCACAGCCGGGCCCGCGGCGGCCCCTCAGCCCCGTCACTGCCGGAGGGCCCCTCACCTGCTCCCGCGGTGAGGCTGCTGGGGTGGCCGCGCAGCTGCACCCCGGTGAGGCGGAGGATGCTCCATGGCTGAGAAGGAGAGGGCGAGGTGCGTGGGCACCCCCAGCCCCGCCGCCCCGGTCCCGGTCCCTACCCCTGTCCCCTGCCCGGCCGCCACCTTGGCACAGCCCCCACCAGCCCCTCCATAACAATGGAGGCGTGGCCTATGCCCGCCCCTCAGCCGCTCCCACCAATCGGCGGTGGCAGTGGGGTCTAGGGGGCGGGGCTTGATGGGGAGCGGGGCGGGGCTGTGAGCCGCCGGCCGCCAGGGGGCGCTGCCGGGCGGGGACTGAGAGTCCTGAAGCGGGGAGAGCCCGGGAGCGGGAAAACTGGGACTGGGAAACTGGGACTGGGGAAACTGGGACTGGGGAAACTGGGACTGGGAAACTGGGACTGGGGAAACTGGGACTGGGACTGGGAAAACTGGGACTGGGGAAACTGGGACTGGGACTGGGGAAACTGGGACTAGGGAGACTGGGGAGACTAGGATAGGAGAGACTGGGACTGGGGAGAATGGTATAGGGGAGAGACTGGGATTGGGGGGACACTAGAATTGGGGAGACTGGGATAGGGGGGAGCCTGAGATCGGGGAGAGACTGGGATCGGGGGGAGCCCAGGACTGGGGAGACTGGGATTGTGGCGAGACTGGGATGGGGAAGAACTGGGATTGGGGGAGACTTGGATAGTGGGGAGACATCGGTCACTCCTGGGGCCCAAAGGTCACCTGCACCAGGTGCTTCAGAGCATCTCTTGTCTGGAATACAGGAAAAAAAGCAAATGAAGAATCTTCGTGGCAAAACAAAGGGAATAGAGCCTGGAAGAACAGTTATGTTCTCTTCCCTTTTCTCAAGAAGGCAATCTTCGAGTGACACCATGCTCTTAATAGGCCGTATTCACATTTCACAATAAATCACGAGCTCTGGGTGATGTCGTACCACTAATGAGCTGTCCTGCTCCCAGTGAGGAGCTGGGAGAGCTCCTGTGGTTCCCTCCATCAATCAAAGGCACAAACATTCCCCTTGTGTGCAAAACCACGAAAGTCACGGGATTTTGGGCACTTGAGCAATTTTGGTGTAGGGTGGAGATGCTCAGTGCCCTCAGATACAAACTGCATGCAGATGCTAAACGTTTCCTGGCACGTATTCCCACAGCTACCCTGGCTTGGTCCTCAAGAAAAAAAAACCAACATTAACTTGCAGTTGAATCGTGTAGTTTTGGGTACATTCCACTGGAAGCGAACGGTCACATGTATTTTGTTATTGTGTATTTAAAAACTGTGATACGAAGTTCTTTATTTTTTGCTATTGTTTAAAACAAACCGGAAACTCCTGAGGAAAACAGAATTATAGAATTATTAAGGTTGGAAAAGACCTCGAGGATCACCAACCATCAGCACTCTCGCCATGCTCACCACTAAACCATGTCCTCAGCTGCCATATCCACACGTTTTTTGAACCCTTCCAGGGATGGAGACTTCACCACTTTCCTGAAAGCCTGTTCCAGGGCTCGACAACCCTTTCCATAAAGAAGTGTGTGAGAGAATCCCGCTAAGTTTGAAGACAGAGAAAAGAAATTGTTCCAAAATTATTGTTATTATTCAAAACTCTTTTTGTTTTCTGATATTAGAAACACTAGCTTGCATAAATGTTTCTTATGAGTGCACCTTTCCCATCCCAGCAGCTGCAGTTTGATTTTTCCCTCGCTGCAGTTGAGAGTACAAGGCTCTAAATGCAATCCTAACTTGCCACCTCGTGGCATTTCTGTGAATTACCGCAGTTCCTTTTTCTTTAAATCAGTTTAGGATTATGTTCTTTTCCTTAGGAGAGGGTTCCTGTTTGCCCATCCGCCCTCTCACCCTGGGAAAACCAGCTGGGGGCTGTTCTGCAGCCTGGAGTCGACAGAGAGGTCACAGATGGTTGAAGCAGGTGCTGTGTGGATGCTGAAATTGTGGTGGACCAGAGGAAAAGTGACACATGCCAGTAGATAAAACGGGAGTACACGACACAGCAGCATCTATTTATTTTGAATTAATTATTTTCACTTAGCAGCTGTATAGAATATCCCTTCGCTTTTAGAGCAATGCTGGGAAATGTTGGGTTGCTTTATCTTTTACAGGTAGCAGGAACATGAAATTGCAGGGAAGAAAAGCTCCATATATCACCTACAGTTCTCCTCGTCCCTGCTTAGCATAAAAGTTCAAACTTTAATCTTCTTAGCAAATATGTGTAGCTCCAGAGAACTTTGCTTTCTCTCTAATATTCCAGTTGCTGTTATTGAGATGGAGGGGGCTTCTGCTCTGTTTATATTTTTTAGTGACAATTAGAACTATGCTGCTTTCCTTCAGCTGTTTATTAACATGTTTGGGTTTGGTTTTCTTTGTGAGAAAGCAGACAATATGCCAGGGCGAGTTTCTAAACGTTTTTTTTTTACTTGAATATAGAGATTGAATTTTTGTCAGATAATTTTTCACTAGCACAGAAAGCTAAGAGTTTGTAGAGCTTCCAGGGGGAATGATTGCTTAGAACAGCTCCTTTCCCGTGGAGCCTAAATGCTGATTTATCACTGCTGAAAGTAATCTGGATCTTCATTCTTTTATTTCTCATCTTCCTCCTCTCCCCTTTCCCCTCCAAAACAAAGCGCTGACCCTCACAAACTTTTGCTTCGAGATATTAACACGCTCAAACCCACTATTAATACCAGTGATCAGTAAATAATTAATTGTCTTTTTGCCTGTCTGCCGGGGTGAAGGCTGCCGTGTAAATGAGTTGACCCGGCAGAGCTCCAGGCAGCCTGGAGCTGCAGCCATCCCTGGTGGATTCACTGCTCTGCAGATGAGACCCGGGGCACAGTAATTACACAGCACATCGCTGATTGCCTTTTCTCCTGCTGCTAATTGTCGCTTCTTGGTTAGCTGAATACTTAATGGAGAAGAAGAAGGTTGTGTTGTATTGTATCTTTTTCAATTTTTTTAAATTTTTTTGCTCGTTTTTGGAAAAGGAAGAGCTGGCTGCTGGCAGTGAGAGTCCTTTTTTTCATATTGAATGAATTTAAGCGCAATTTTTAAGAATTTTGATTTACATTCCAGTTTTATGCTGCAGAGATAATATTGGGTTTGTTCTTTTTAAGGTTAAGGGGAGAATTCCGGAGATTTCCTGGCTATCAAGGAATTACAGAATCATGGAATATCCTGGGATGGAAGGGACCCACAAGGAGCATCGATGTCCAACTCCTGCCTGGCCTCAGAGTTTTCCTGTAACCACAGAATGGGACCACAAGAGGTCAACAGCGACCTGTAATGGCTGATACTCCTTCTTTCTATCTACGAAATACTTTATAATAAAAGCACCTAATCAGACTAAATTTTCTAGTTATTTTAGAAAAAATCTTCTATTTTTTATAGAACTAGCTCTAAGATTGTTAATAATTTTTATAGAACTAGTTCTAAGATTGTTAACAATCTCCTTTTTTAAAGACATTTGAAGGGTGATGATCCAGCACTCATTAATTAATCTGCCTTTCTACAGAAAGAAAGTTATCAAAAACGAAGTAAACTGTGTAGAAACGTGTTTTCCAGAGATCATGATTAATTTTGTTCATATAATAATAAAAGAGGCCTACATTCACTTTGTCACCATGGCCATTGATGTGCAAATATATTTCTATATCTATATACACATAAAAAATATTTCACTGAGATGTTAAAGTGTCAGATTGACTTCCTTCTTAAAATTTGTATTTGTTGTGTCGTGTTGGAAAAACCCAGCCCTACAGTGACAGGACAGCTGAGAGATGTTTTAAAGTTTTCACTCCACTATCAATCTCGTGGAAGGGTGAGACACAGGAGACGCAAAACTCAACACCATTCTATCAGGAGCCAAACTATTTCTTTGTTCCAACACCTTATAAATGTTTTTCAGCCTATTAACTTTTGCCACACAATGCTGCTGATACTCCTAACACCAATCAGTTATTATTTTACCCCACCTGGTCTTGCTACAACGCATCTTTCCCAGTTCTAACTCTCCAAAATGTCTGGTCTGTTTGCAAGGGCATCGTTTGAAATTTTGTTTCCAGTGTTTTCTCTATCCCTTGGCCTTTCCAAGTCAGCTCCCCTTATCTCAGAGTTTGCACACAGATGAACAAGACTCTGTGAGCTTTTACTTTTTTTCCTCGCAACCCCTTTTTTAATCATTCTATGTCTCATAATTGCTTTCTCCTTTAGCAATTAGATGAAGAGCTCAGAATTAGCTGTTCTCTGGGGTGAAAAGGCTGAATGAGGGGAACACCCCAAGCTTTTTGATGGACACCAGTGGTATTTTTTTGCTCATTCATAGCATCAGAGAATGATTGGGGAAAGGACGTTAAAACTCATCGAGTTCCACCTTTCACTATCCCAGATTGCTCCAAGCCCCATCCAACCCAATCTTGGATAATTCCAGGGATGGGGCAGCCACAGTTTCTCTGGAAAACATTATAATAGCAAATACAAAATAAAATAAAAAAATGTCTTGCAATTCTTTCCACCTGAATGACACAAGTATGATACAACAACAACAACAACAACAACAACAATAATGATGATGATGATGATGATGATGATGGTGATGAATAACTGATGTAACAAGGAATTGCTGTTGCACATTTGCTCCTTTTGCATCCACAGGTAATTCAGCAAGTTCCCCTTAAGTTTTGAAAAGGAAAACATTTTCAGGTATGTGCTTTCAGGAGCTTTAAAAACAGGGGACGCCTTGAATAGAGAGAGTTCAATTAAAGGAAGTAATTTCACAATATAATTGATAATTTTTAAGTAAATGTGGCCTTGTAACAGAATGCAGATGGCAAACCCACTCTGCAGCCAACCCTGGGCTGTGATGGAGAAACAAGCAGGAGGTGCAATACATTCTATTAATTATTTTTCACTGCTACAGTTGTTTGCTGTATAATACAGGTCAACAGGGGTTAGCCTGAAGCTTCTCCTAATATATTAGTAAATAAATTTGAACAGATTTTAATTTGCTAATGGAAAGGTCTGGGCCAGTTGCAAATAAGAGTGGGGCTACTTTGTCTTGCTCATTGCTATGCAACATGGCTGCTGCCAGCCATTCATACAAAATGTTACATTTCCATATAGCACAATGTAATTTGTCACAGAGAAAAGAGGGAAAAAAAACCCCACAAAAAATAACAACAACAACAACAACCCCCAACTCTGTAAACTATATTAAAGATAAAGGTGTATCATGGAGCAATCGTCCTTATGGAGCCTGTAGAGTGTTGAACACCTGCCCCTGCAGGATTGACAAAACATCCAGCACGGGATCTTTGTAAAACTTAATTTTTTTTTCAGGCAGAAATAAAAATAAGATAGGCTGTTTCCAAGGGGTATAAACAAGAGTGAGCCTTTTCCCACGTCTCCCGGTGGTTTCTCATCCCTGTTCCAACTCAGACAGCTCCCAGCGCTGCACATCCACACAGATGTAACCCAGCACGAGATCCATCCACTGCTTGTTTCTCATTCCCTTTCTGCTCAAAATAACAATCCCTACGGTAAATTTATAAATATTTCCCTTTGTAAATGTTTATAAACATCCTCCTTTTACAGATGCAGGAAGAGAGGCGTCCAGGTTTGTCTTGCCCGGATCTAGACTGGAATTGGGAAGGGAGGCTGCTCCCAGGCCTTGTAGCACTGCTTGGTTTTCCTGCCTCCCTTTTTTCCGCTGCTCAGCGCAGGAGTGCTGCAAGCAGAGATCATGAGCACCCTGGGGCGATGGCAGCCGATGCCCAGGGACAGCCAGAGCACCGCTGGCAGGTGTTTTAGCCCGGCCATGCCATCCCACCGCTTCCTCCTGCACCGCCTTCAGCCTCAACATTCCTTAGATCAGACCGTGAGGATTCCCTCGTGCGCATCAAGAATTTAATTTACTTTAACACCTCCCTCCCCGCTAAATTTTCAAATTTAGGTTGCCCCATTCACTCTTTGTGAAAAACAATGGACATAAATGCTGGGGCGATTAGAAAAACCGCTGTCACTGATGTATTCTTCAAACGGGGGGTTTTGTTTGTTTGTTGATGCAAAGAAGTGTTTGTTCGTTGACAAGTCGAAATGTCTGCTCTTAAACTGTATTTGCCTTTTCTGCACACAGAATGTTTCTCACCATCAACGCATCTTCAGGTTTAAAATCAGTTTTCAGTCGTGCTTTATTATTCGGGGTGGGTTTTGTGCTCGGGTTTGGTTTTGACGAACTGATTTCAAATATTGCACGGGTTTGTGTTGCTCAGACCCATGAAGTGACAGGAAAGGCTGCTAATGTTTAAACCTTTGTCGTTTTCACCTCTTCTTCTCTCTTTTGTGATGAAAGAAGTGGCACTCGATTTTAAAGCGGACACAAATTAAGAAGCATCTAAGGATTAGTCCCTTAATTACAATAATCCTTAAAGGATTATTCAGAGGTTGGCCCTTACCAAAGTTTTAAACTTAGCCATGCATTTTCAATCAGGAGCAGACCGATCTGTGGCCCAGCAACAAAAGACAGGGTTCACCCTTGAGCATGTTTGCATAAATATATTTAGGCTGAGAAAATAGTCCACAATACAATTACCGATGTTTGTCCTGTTTGTTACTGCTCAGCTGCTCGCCCAGTGAAATCTCACGGTACTTTACAAATTTTCAGTAATTCAGTGTCCTGTTCCTTCAAAGAAACAACCAGAAAAGGGAGCTCCCCACCGGTCTGAATTTTCAGGTAAATTCCTGTCTACCATCCCTCAGCCTTGAGTGAGGGCGGTGGATAAAATTCCCAGGTTGTTTCTGGTCATGTGGATTCTTACATCCGGAGATTTCAGCTGCTTCTTTCCGTAAACCAAAAGTCAAAATATCTCGAAAACCTTCTAAATGGCAGTGATAATTTCGCTGGCTGTCCCTGCAAGAAGCATTTACAGAACTTTCACAAACAACCTGCTTGATTAATTAAGATCCCAGAAGCTCAACTCGCTAGGAATATTTTCATATTTTGGCCTGATATTGTAAACTCTAAATTATCTGTTTCAGGGAGAGAGAAAGAGGGAGGGAGGAAGGACAGAAGGTAAATTATCTTCTACTTTTTTCCTAAATCGTTGTATAAGCCTCAAGCTTTACCTTGGCTCCTTCCAGAAGCAGCCAGAACTACTGCCAAGAGGGTAAGTCAAATGAAGAACGTTTATGCACAATTCCACCCATTTTTGCCCCAATGAACGAATACTAAAGTAATGAATAGCGAATAGTAAAATAGAGAATTTTCCTGAGCTCACTTCCACCCAGGAATGTCTTTGCCTCCAGAAGAAATTATGCTGTGCTTTTGTAGCTGCTGAATACAGCTCCTGTTCTTACAGAGCAGCTTAACCCGAGGGCTGTGTATCTACAATTTTAATAACTTCATTGTACAGCAGCGGTTTGTATTTTAGAGGACTTCCCATTTCCATTTCTCTGCAGCATTTATGGGCAAAGCAGTGCAGAGGAAGCCACCTTAAAGTTCTTTTAAGTGTCGCTGCTGTGGCTCAGCTCAACGAAACAGTCCTGCGAAAATTAAACACCGAAAACAGGTTTCGAGGGGAGAAAAATTAATTTCAAAACTACGTCAAGTAGTACAAATTATGGCGTTAAAAAATGATGCTGAGAGCTGTATCTGCCATGGAAACAAATCACTGTACGATCACAAGGTTTTAATGGCTGGGCTTGTTAAATTCTAAATGCTGTGGCCCTGCTCTTGTTCTGCTCCAATCTTGATTTGTTCCCGTCTGCTTTGATTTTCTCCTTCCCACATGAAGAGGTTAGAAGCCAAAGATAGCTTCATAGTAATTTAATTTATTACAATTTAATACGAATTAAAACACGCAAAATCTACGCCGCCAAAACTCAGGAATTTAGGTTTTTAACTATTTTTGTATTTTGTTGCACCCTAGAGAGTGGCTGAATATTCTGAGAATAGAAACAGTTCATTTGAATATGTCTAATGGCAAATGAGACTCAATGAAAACTTTTTTTTCCCTGTGTTATTCCACAATAAATACTGACTAGAAATAAAGTGATAAAACAGTGAAGTAGTTTTTGTGAATATATCAGAATTTACTCATTTTTTTGGCCAGTACACAGCGTCATCAAGGATTTTATGCGGGGTGATAAACCTTATATTGCCCAAATCTTAAGAATGAAAGCAGTTGCTTTGGTAATAAGCTTAAAGAAAAGTTCTTTTGAAAATTAGTTACACACGTCAGCTCCTTATTTAGGATAAGATTCCAGTCATTGATACTTGAGATTAAGGAAAAATTACCCACACACCCACCAGGAAATCTGCATTCTGGGGGGCATTTCCCCGTCCATGCTGCAGGAATTTGGACGAAGTCTGTGGGAAAGGCAATAAGCTCTCGAAAGCAAAACTAACTTTAAATGTCTTCGAAAGCTAAATGATACAATTCCTATGGCTTTTAATGCGTTTCTATATGCACGTAAAAAAATTAGTTGCATTTCTCCTTTCCTTATATAATTGAAGAAAAATACAATTTTAAGGCAACCTTGCATTGCTTGCAAAATCAGATCGTGATAATGTCTCTTGCTGTGGAAATGCTCTGCTTTGTAAAGCCAACACACAGGTGTTCAAGTCAAATTAAAATATATTTACTATGATTATTTTTGGAAAAAAGTATCACTTGAAACGTTTTTTCCTTCTTTTTTACATGTTTACCTAAAATATGTTACTTCATTTTAAGGAAAGGATATAGTGGGGTCAATTTAAACCAATTAAAATGAGCAGGTTTGTTTGTTTGTTTGTTTTTTAATCGAGCTTTTTTATATAAAAAGTGTTTTTTGAACTAAAAATATGCATTCATGGGTGTAATTTTCAGAGCTTGGTTTCACCAGCCAGTTGTTGAGAGCAGGTTTTGGGTTTGCCTGCCCGTCCATTTTCTGCATCAAGGTTTTCAGGAGCAGAGCAGAGGCAGCAGTGCTCTGGGAGCACATCCCTGGATGAAGAGTGTGGAAGGGCAGCAGTGATTTTAGGATTTCCCCAGCCCTCTGCATCAGTTTGGGAGAATATTGGTAACTGCAGCTCATCCTCCCAGCCATCTCCTCTTGGATGAAATAGAGATTTGCATTTAGGGCTTATTTATGAGCTCTGAATCAGCTGCTTCTGTGCACACCTTGCAATAATTGTCACGAGCAAGGAGTTCCAGTAGAGGTGGAAAGTCAGCTGACATTTCCAGGGTGGAAGGTGGGAAATCCTGGATGTCTGCAAAGGATGGGAGTGATGCTGGGGGATGGAAACGATGACTGGGCTCCTGGAGAGGAAGAAGGCGTGGGCTTTTTGCATGGATTGTCCTCATCAATGAAAGCCTGGAAACGTGGAAAATCTGAGGATTCTGCCACTGTGTGAGATTTGTCTGAGCTTTGGGAGCAGGGAGTGAACAGAGGGCTTTTCCCTGGCCCTCTCCACCACCCCAGGCAGCACAGAACCCCAGCACAGGAGTCGGAATGAACCCCTGGGGATGGTCCAGGCTGACCCCCCAGCAGGGCAGGGGACACAGGGACACATCCAGCTGGGATTTGGATGAATCCAGAGATGCCACAACTCCCTGGGCAGCTGTTCCAGTGCTCATCCTCGTGCTGAGGTGGAACTCCTTGTGTTTTGTTTATAACCTTACACCTAGATCTGTTGTTGGGCACTGTTGGAGTTCAGGGCATCCCTCTGGGCACCCTGGATGGTCACAGACCTTGGCAGAGGGCTCTGGGACCTGAGAAAGAGGGTTTGAGACCTGGACAGGGGGGTCTGGCCAGGGGAGGTGCCTGGCACAGAGCCCAGGGAGACGCAGGCTTTGATTTCAGTCCATGAGAAAAACTTCCAAACACAGAGAAGAATTACAAGTCACAAAGGTGTGACAGACAGTGGTGTAGTTTATCACCGGGTGGAAAATATTGTAGTTTTGGGTTCTTAGAATAGGGAAGAAGATGGAGGATTTCGGGTGGTACCCTGGGTTCTTCTCCCTTGACATCCATCTTCTGCAGTGACGGGGGCACAAAGTAGTTTGAGGAGATTGGGTCAGAGTAGAGATGACCCCTTTAGTACAGGTAACAGGCATTGGCACAGAATTGTAATTAAGACACATGTAATTATCTGTATAAGAGGACAGTGACCTCCCATCACGGGGGAGTCATCCTGTGTCTGAGCTGCTGTGAACATCTCGGCCGGGCACAGAGAAACACTTGTAAGATAAGAATTAATAAACACACAAGAAACCAAGAAACAACAAGACCTTGAAGACTCCGTTTGATTCTCGCATCTGGCTCAGAGCCTTCAGAGGGCAGAGGGCAAAAAAAGACCCACCAGAACCACCACCAGAACCACCACCTACATCTCGAGTGAGAGAAACCAAACCCGAGAAGGCACCACTGAAAAGAGTCTGGCGCCGTCCCCTGACACCTCTTGGAGAGATTGACGTGTATTAATGTGATCCTTTCTCAATCTTCTCTTCTCCAGACGAAACAGCTCCACTTCAGATTTATCTCTTGAGGAGTGCAAGCTAAACCCAAGACAGCAGGAAGTGGCTAAAAACATGAACGACTAATTTCCGAACAACTAAAGAAATGTCTCTTATCAGACAACCATTTGACACATCAGGGGAGCAATCATTAGTGTGATATTTAGAGGAATATTGTAAATAGTGTAAATATTTAGAGTGATATTTAGGCACTGTTAAGTGCCTGTGTCTTTCCTGGGTATGGCACTGCTTTGAGAAAAGGAGAAAATCTTTATTTCCTGCTTTGCCACGTGGCTTTTCATAAACCACATCCCCTCCTCCTGCCAGTGCTCCTACTTTTTGTTTGTGTCCCACAGTCTTCACAACAGAAACTTTCTCCTACTGTTTGGTTGTGCAGCGTTCATCACCGCGGGATTTTGATTTCGGCAGGAAAATATTTTTTAAAATATAATGTGGTGCTAGTTATAAAAAGAAATAATATGGAATACATCACTCCCCAGGACTAGAATAAGAGGTTACTACAAATTCGCTGCATTCAGTTATGCATGTCCTTTGCAAATTGACAGAATACAAATAACGTTTTCCCTGCACTCCCTGACCTATTTTCTAATCTGCTTCTGCTTTCAGAAAAGACATAATAACTGTCTTATTTTTACTCACCTTTCTGACCTTGATTCATCTGTGCTATTCCTTTTGTCCTCATCAAATCAGCTTTAGCACTGAGAATGACTCTTTAAAGAGAGGACATGTCCTGCATGTGTTGCTTTTTCATTCCAGGCTCTGCCCGTGTGTGTCTTCATCACCTTATTTACTATAACAATTAATTACTTTGTTTTTGTCAGCTGACAGCAGAAATATCCATGTCAGTGTTGACGGGATTGATATCCTTTAATGCCTCTCTTAATTTTCACTGTGGCTCTTAATTGTCACCAGGCAACTCAGCTCTTTGTTGGAAGATCATTTACTCCGAGGAGCACTTCATTATTTCCCAGCGCCATCCTAAAAATTCCCTGCCAGTTTATTCTAAAGTTTAACCCGTGATCCAGGAATGTCCATAAAGTGCCAGGGACATTAGGGGAGGAAATGCCATGAGATGATTCCCAAGATGAGCACCAGTGATTAGAGCTTTGTGCAATGGGAAGATGAATATTTTATTTTTCTATTCAAATCCTGAGTTTTAAGTTCTGGAAAATACTGATGTTTTCTTGGCTTTCTCTCCCACCATTTGTTGAGAATTTTTTGGTTTGGTTTGGGGTTTGTTTGGTTGGTTGGTTTTTTAAAATTTAAATATTTCAAAATCTAAATATTTTAAAATTTGCTCAATGAAAAGAAACAAAAACCTGTAATGATGGCCAAGTGTGACCTCGATGCAAAAGATTGAAGAGAAACGAGAGTTAACACTTATTCTTGTGGCATTCTGAGCAGGCTGGGAACATTTTAAAGCAATTTTTATGTGGCTGTCACAGTTTTTAAGGGATTCCAAACTCACACCCATCTTTTGAAACCTCAGCTAAGAAAACAAGTGTACCTATGCAGGATTTTTCACTATTTGAACGTTTAGGTACAGGAGTTGTTGGAGATTAAAAACACTGGGGAACAAACAAGTTTTAAAAGGAGAGTTGAGAAAAATTGAAGAAATATCCCCAAGCACCTGCCCCATCAGATGTGACGCCATTTATCCCACGTAGGTGAGGCACTTTAATGCAGGGGACACTTGGAATTATTTCTGGGAGAAAAAATTCGGTGTTTTGGTGATGCCTTGCCTCTCCCTGCTCTGTCTTTATCAGACCTGCTGCTGCCCGTGTTACCTTCGAGTGGAAAGTTTAATGGGACTAATGCATAATCCACGAAACCTCTGCACACCATTTCAGAAGGCAGGGCCATCAAAAAAGTTCATGCTAAGTAGACTGCTCCATTCAGCACCAAAGTGACATAAAGCACCCACTATTCATTCAACAGAGCACTCAAGACAGGGGGCAAAAGTGCTCCAGAAAAGCAGGTTTTGCTGCAAGCAGCTGTAGACACGTTTTTCATTTCATCTTTCACCCAAACCTTTATCACCAGGGCGAGTACTATTCAACCGGTGTAGGAGACTGGCTCTCTCCTGATAATGTTTTTTTTCAGCCTGTTTGCTGATGTCAAGAACACTGAGCTGCTGTATCTCTATTGCACCTTTGCAGAGGTGAAAAAGAATAAAAGGCTCGGAGTCAGCCCTTTCTGATTAAAGAAAAAACACAACCCAAAACATACACATTTAAAGGATCTTTTATTTCAAAGTGAACCGTGCTGTATGTATAGTCAGTGTGGATTCATCAGCTCAGCTCCTCGCTTATTTAAAGGGGGATTTTTATTTGACTTGCCTCTGCTAAATCAAGGCAAGAATTTACAAAAGACTCAAGGTTTCAGGTAGTTTTTGCTGCTATGGTTATCATCACCAGGGGATAGACAAAGTAGAAATAAAAGATATTATCTGACATGTCATTTTGTGCATCCAATTATCCAAAAACTTAGGTGCTTTGAGCGGTTCTGGCAAAACCAATATTGTGAGCTCTGCCTTCCAACAACCCATAAAACAAGCAGAAGTCAGCTTTTGGCGTTTTCTAGTCTTTTATTCAACAGCAGATCCTTCCCACTGCTCAAATGGACACGGATACCCTTTCTCCATGGCAGAGGGAAGTGGGGGCTGTGCCAACACTCTCATTGCCCAGGTTTATATCAGCCTTAGACAGAGTTGCTTCGCTGGGACAGTTGTTGCCTTTCTCTGGTTTTGCCCCTGAGCCTTCCGTGTTCTCTTGAAAGAATTACTATTTCAAAAGCAGAAGTCAAGAAGGAGAGTTCTGGAGAAGCAGAGTTAAGGAAAACCAGTCATCAAGGTGGCTGGATGGACATCATACTTTATAAAAATGATTTTTCCCATTTAATCCCTTAAAAAAAATAAAAAATAAAAGTTGGGGTGAGACCCAGCACAATCCTTGAGCCGCCTTTCCTGCCCTTATTCCCTCAGCCCTGGAAAATCCCCCTCCCTCGTTAGAGGCCAGGAGAAAAGCTGGTGCTCCCAGTCCGCTGCCTAATGGACAGGTGTTCGAGCACAAAACCCCGGAATGACAAGCGGCCCTAATTAGCACCTTCATCAGCAGCCTGCCCAGCTGAGGAGGCGCAGAATGAGCGGGCCGGGAGCGAGCCCCCAGCCCGGCTCATCGCTGGAGGTGAGCTTCGAGGGTCAAGGTTGAGGGGCGGCCTCGGGAAGCTTCGCCCGGGCTCCCTGAATAGGCGACTTCAGTCCCCTGGATTGTCAATCTGGCACCTTTCAAAAGCGCTAAATTCGCTTAATTAACAGGCCGGGGGGAGAGAGAAAAAAATAAATATATATGTATATAATAAATAGCCCTTCCCTAGTAACTCTTGCATCAAATGGCACTTATGTTACCTTATATTCTGAGCACCTAACCCTATTAGCGTGGCATTGTGTGCTCCCCTTGGAGTGCCTTTATGGACACGCCGATCCCAACGCCCAGGCTAATGCAACACGGGCAGATTGAGCAGCGGTTTCAATTAAATTGACATTACCAAGTAGAATGCATGGCTTTTTTATTTTTTTTTAATCTGTTATACACCCTTCATTTCACAGAAGAGCGTTTTCCCCCCCGTATTAATATTCCTTTCTTTTTCTGTGCAATTAAATCGCTTTCTCCATTGAATTTCATGCTTTCTCTGGTCATTTTGTTCTTTTCCTTCTTCTTTTTTTCTTCCTGGGTTCTTTTTTTTTTTCTTTTCTGTTGGCACAAGGCAACGTTTTGCATTGCTGTGCTCTCGTGAGGGATCAGTTTGTTGTCTGCTAGGTCTACAACACAACACAAAAACATTCATTTTCCTTCCAGAGAGATGCAGGAGATACTAATTTGTACAATAACACAATATGGAGACAGTAATTACCCGTTTTTGCCCCGTTCTGAGTGTGATAATTCCCAGTTGTGTGATTCTTAGGGCTGTAGGCACGAAGGAGTCTGCACTTCACAAATTTGTTTTAACAGTAGATAAGCGGAGTTTTCCTGGTATAAAACTCAGATTTCTCAGAAATCTCTTAATAGAGTCTCTTAATGCTGCTATAAATACCTGTATTTATTCCAGAAGGTAAGGTTTTCCAATGCTAATGCGTTTACCCTTCAGGTTGGAGCAGATAATTATGCTCTAAATCAGCTATCAGTGAATAACCAAGTTATACCTGGCAACTTAGATTTTTTTTTTTTTTTTTGGTCCTAAAACAACCTTTTGCATCTCCATTTTTCTTCTCCTTCCTAGGGCTCTCTCTGTTCTGTGTCCTTTCCTGTGGATGAAAATCTGGAAAGGGCATTCTCAGCTCTGAAAGTTTTAGGTGAAAAGCATCCTAAACATAAAAAAAACATTATCAGATGGTGCTTTCTGAGCAATGGCAGCTGTTAGATGTTTTCCCTCAAGAAAACAAGGTTATCTTCCAGATATCTGATGGATTACCTTAAAGATGACAGGGCAGTATTTTTCTTGGTGGAACCGCTTGCTTTTTGTGGCCGAAAAAAGCAACTCTTTTTTTGCATCACCCTTATTAATGAGGCTGCAAGGTCACAAGGGGTTGCTCAGAGTGGGCACTGCCTCACAGTAGCTAACACAGATCAAATAATCACTATAAATCCCAATCAATATAAAATACAATGATTTCACTGTATAATAAACCCAAGTATGGCAGCATTGACCCTCAGTGAGTCAATTTGAGGACTGACTGGACCTAATTAGCTCCTGATTTATTTTTTCCTCTTTTATTAACTTCCTTTTTATTTTCCATCCCCTCATAGAAAATCTGCTTTACGTTAATTAACCTGGTATAACATTTCAGGTCATTTTTAAGCGATGAAGAATGCCATCAAACCATGGGCATATATTGATTTTAACACCGGACTTTAACAACACAAAGTACATCATTCTGTTGTAAGTTACGTTTTGAAATACTTTCTAAATAAATTTTAATTAGTGAATCATTCCTAGTCCAGGATTAGGAGGCTGCTTTTAGCTGGTATTTTGTCATTATTGTTCAGTAAATGGCCATCAAGAGTTCTTTCTGAAATTTGCCTTTGAAATTTGCCTTGGCTACCCGCTTTTGTAGAAATATATCAAGATTTTGTCACAAGGAACATGGAAGAGGAGGTTTCCTGGAATCCTTTATGTTTGATAACCCATCAGTGCCCCAGGAAAGACCAGTTCCTTGTGCCTGAGTCCCACTGAACCTCCCTTTCCTGGGGGTTCACTCTTGGGGTTGGAGTAGATGATCATGTTCGAAATTAGCTACCAGTGAATGACCAAGACATACTTGCCAACTTTGACTCCTTTTTTTGGTCCTAAAACATCCTTTTGCATCTCCATTTTTCTTCTCCTTCCTAGAGCTCTCTCTCTCTGCCCTTTCCTGTAGAGGAAAATCTGGAAAGAACATTCTCAGCTCTGAAAGTTTTAGGTGAAAAGTATCCTGAACATCAAAACGATTATCAGAGGGTGCAGGACTGACCCGTTCAGGGTCACACCCAGGTCTCCAGTGCCGTGTTATCGGTTTTGTGGGGTCTGTTATCCTCCATCAGGACATTTACATTTGTGAGGGGGTGGGCAGTGAACTGTGAGGGGGTCTCCAGGATTCCCCGGGATCCGGGGGCATTTCCAGGAGTGCCCGGTCCTGCTCAGCGCAAGGGAGGCATGCATGCCCCGGGGCAGGAGCAGATTTCCTGCCCACACCCTTCCAGGCACAGCAGGCATGGAAAGTAAATCTTCCTCTTCTAAGATCACTGTATTTTCAACAAACCCTTTTTACCTTATCTTAGCTTCCCCTGAGACTTTTCCTCTTAATCCTCCTCGGTTGTTATTAATTTTCCGTGTTGTATTCAAAGCTGACCTGGCCCAAACCTCCACTTTTACTTCCAGTTACCTTTGGCATCCCTCTGCTCTCTTCCCTCTTCAGTTCATCCTGCTGGATAAAAGCACCATGATTTAAAAGAATAAAATAAAGTGTTCGGCCAAAAACATCACTGCGGTACCTTAAAGAATACAGGGATTTTAAACCAGAGCAAAATTCACTGAGCATCTGATGGAATGTCACCAAAAGTCTCAAAATGTGTAATTAGGCAAAGAAGGG